>OY101447.1:1426006-1848506 GCA_956483635.1 Panzeria rudis
AAGATAGATGAAACATGAAGTCGTTAGGACCCGACAAAATTAAGAAAGTTGCAAGTCAGTGAGTGAAAAAATCCGAAGGCATCTTTTATAAAATTCATCTTTTATAAAAAGATCAAAAGCAATTCTGTGTTTTTTTTCACTTAGAGTCCATTTTCAAGAACGAGGTTAAATTTAATATCTGTATTTACTCTTTAAGTTGACAAATTTTTTTTTTTTGTTTTGCTGGATTAGGATTAAACCACCAACATTTGCCGCTGAACTAGTAAAAAAAAAGATATAAAAAAGTCAACTCAAAGTGTAAATGCAGATATTAAATTTAACTTAATCTCTAACCTCGATCTTAAATACCCACTATTGATGTCTTGTAACTTTGTTCTATGTTGCCGGTTCTTAAGCATTATGTGTATCATGTGTTCGGCACCAAATTAGTTTCAACTTTGGGCTTTGAAGACTTTTTCTGGATTTTCATTTCATCTTAGTGGAGAAAAATTTAAATTGAAGGTATCAGGTTAGTCGAATTCTATGGTTTTTAAGTCGTTCAATTTAGAAATTTTTAAGTATTGAGTTTTGAAGCAATGTCTAAAATAGGGAATGGTAAATCGATTTCGATTCCAATCGAAAATCGATTTTGTGTTATAAGAAATCGATTTTTCGGAATCGACTTCACGTCTGCGATTTTATACTCAAGTCGATTATTGGGCTTTTAAAATCGATTTTTTTTATCATATCAAAATATTGGCAATTCTAGTGTGTTTTTATGAATTATTGAGAAGCATTCCTGTTGAATTACGCCAATATATAAAGAGACCAGTGTTTGATCGAAATTTAAATCCACTAAACGAGTGGAAAACAGCAATTTATTCTCATATATATATGTAATGCAAGGCAAAGTTGGTGCATCCTTGAGACATCAATCTGAACGTTTGTTTTCTAAAAATGAATAAATAGTAACTCAGCAAGGAACCAGACAGTGCACTTATAACTTAAATTAACATCTTTTTTACTAACAACCTTAAGAAATCTTTCTGATAATAACTATGTACGTCGAATAATTTGTAATACATTTTTTTTTTTAGATTTACCTAATTTTATATAAAAGAAAATTGTTAAAATTAAAAATTTTCATTCTTAATTGTGTGTTTGTCTGGTTTTCTTTGTTTATCTTGTTTAATGTTTATTTGAATTTCCATGATTAAAGTTTGTTATGTTTAGAAATTTGCAAATCTATTAGCATCTTCGATTTTAAAATCGATTTTGAGGTCCGATTAATCGATCTTGAAAACCGAAACGAAAAAGGTTGATCGAAAAATCGAAAATCTATTTTTGAGTCTGTTTCCCATTCCCTAGTCTAAAAGCACTTTTTTGAATTTTAATTTCCTTGTAGTTTTTATTGGATCAACAGAAGAAAGATCGATTTTGCTCAGTTCAAAAATTTTCGATTTTACGGGAATAATAAAAAAAAACAGAACTATATATTTTAAAACTCGAAAAAGTGGGATAAAGCGGGATAACAATTTTGGGGATCGATCCCCAAAAAAGCGGGATAGTCCCGCCTAAAACGGGATGTCTGATCAGGTTAGGTATGTACCTTTATTTGTTTTAACAAATAACGTTATATAGACCGCAAAGTATTAGCGATAATAAAGCATTTTACAGATTTGCATTTATGAATACTTGTTCTTCTAAAAACTGGCATTCGTCTTTTATAGTCATTGTGAGGTGTTAAAAGTGATGTGAATAACATTTAAAATCAATAATTCAAAATACACAAAAGTTTAATACCACAAAGAGCTATAAGAAAAAGTGCCTGATGAGCAAAAATAGAAAAAGGGAAAATTTCTAAAAACCATCAAAAATAATGGCACAAACTTGCGCAAACTTTTTTTGTTGTATTTAAAATAAGAGATTTAAAATTTTATTGTGGTATATAACATTAAAAAAAGTGTATAAAAAGAAATTTTATTTTATTCAACATACATTGATAAGATATTTTTTTTAATGTTGAAGCTTTTGATCAAGTTTTTCAGCAAAAAAATTTAATCTAATACCTCTCTCTATTCGTTTAGCCACAAAAGGAAATCATATAAACATCTTGACACCGAAAAAAATTATTGAAAACGCATGTAATTTTCTTAACTTTCCGGACTTTAGCAGTGTCCAGAAACTACAAATCTCAACTTAAAGTCTTGAAAATTCACAGTGTGATGTAGAATTTTGTTGTCTATCGATCTTAGTTTTTAAGTTTTCTGTAAATTCAGTTTTGCCTTTTTGGCCAGCTTTTTGGCTCAAATACTCCTCCGTGCGTTGTTTAAGACTGTGCTTTCTAAACACATGACAACATACATAAAAAAACTTGTTGCATCCAACTTCCCTAGCCAGAAATATCATTAACTTTAGAGGTCACACTCAGCTGAGAAGGAGGGACACTCTTGGTCTCAGCCGAACACGAGAGACCAACCGCTGAAACATATATTTTTGTCTGGCATTGGCTGGGGTTAAAAATTAAAATTTTAGAGTTGAGATTTGATAACTTGTTGTTAGTTCAATTGTATTGAGATACAATAAATAAAAATAACCGAAAAAAAATAAATAAATAAAAAAGTTCGGGTTCGATCGGACACTACTGATTTCTTATAGTAACCAGCTTAATTTCAAACGAACGAATGTAGTAAATAAATAAATATTTTCAAACCAAACTTAATTCTTTTTAAAATGAAAATGCAAATAAAATTACTTTAAGTTATATAAATATGTATGTGCGTAAATATAAAGGCATTTTCGGATTTCGGGAGCTGTTGACAGTACTTACTTGTTCTAATCCATTTATAATTCTACGACATGAACCATCGCGGTCACCTCGGTGCCATTCCTCAGACTTTGGTTGGTACAAAGTTGCTCGAATCTCTTCCTGCATAACCGGTACCGCTCCACCCACTTCGTCGGGTAAGCGGTTTTCATCTATGGGTTCCATATCCCATGGACTCATATATTCATATTCACCATTATCCCAACGAACTCGAAAGCACATAAACGGAGAATCTGGAAATTCGGCAGATAAAGCAAGACGTGATTCGATCTGTCCCATCCACCAACCATCACCAATCATACAACGGAATCGATCACAAATTGTCCAGTTTCTTTGCACTGCTAAATCGAACGTTTGCCTTAAAACCAAGAAATCTAGCACATCTGGCATGTCGTGATATTTTATTTTAAAAGTAGTACCCGTCATATTACCATCTTCATCAATAATAGCTAATTTGAGACAGCACAGTCTTGGCGGTCTTATTTCATACTTTATACCTATTACACGTACAAGTTCACGATCTCTCAAAGTGTGAAAACTCCATGGCTCGGAGCTGTGGGACACTTTGTACACTTTTTTCAATCGCACTGCTTCAAGGTAACGATGGTGGCCTTGTCTAAAGTATACTACTTCATCGCCCATTTGCGGATAGTATGGAGCCTTACGTGGGATAACTTCTGAAAGCCATTCTGCTGGGCGATACACTTCTGGAATTTCCCCATCCGCCGGAGGTATGAGAACTTTTTTGGTTTTTTTTCCAGACTTCGCCGATGTTGTTGGCTGTTCTGTTGTGTCATCAGTGCTGTCTTCGCTTTGAGTACGCCGACGAGACAATGGTTTTCGTTTTGAACGTTTAGGCGGTTCCAAATTTGGACCTGGCGTATCCGCAACCCAGTCAGAATAATCAGAGGAGTCAGTATCCGAATCTTCTGAAGATTCTACCAGATTTTGTTCTACATTTGAGTAACTTGTATCGCCAGATGAATTGCTACTTTCTTCGTCCTCTTCCAATACATCCGGTGGTGGAGGCGCCTCAATTTCTTCCTGGTCACGTACTGCTCGTGTACGATATGCTGGTTGAGGTTGTTGTTGACCTGCTGGACGGCCACTGTGTCTTCTTGCCACACGGCTTAAGCCATTTGTTCGAGTATTCCTAATTCGCCCCGATCCAGACTGAGAAGTAACAATGTTCGTGGTGCTAATCATAATTGGTCGCCGACGCATTTCACGTCTATAGTCTTGCGTTTCATATTGTCCTGCTGTATAGACCATAGATTTAAGAGTTTGAAGCTGGGCATATCGCATCGGGCGAACGTAAGTACGACGTACATATTTCAGTTGACTTGCCGGAGATGGCTGGTTCTGTTCAGATGGAGGCCTACCCCACGTTGTTCCTTGGCGAGGATGGTTATTAGATTGTTCTGATAATCTTCTGTCTAGTAAAATATTCCGAGAAGTACTCGGTCCGTTGCCAAGAACATTTCCGTTGTTTGAATTATTACTGCCAGAAGGACGATTATTAGAATCTGGGGCTTGATCACGACCTTGACGGTTAGCTAAGGCTTCAATCATGCGATCTAGCTGAGAATGACTGGCTCTTGACGTTTGGAGATTATTTTGATTTCCACCTCCTGGTCCAATACCTCCTTGTCGGTTTGCTAAAGCTGCTATTAAACGATCAATATTTGAATAATTGTTGTCTTCGACAACAACACCTTCTACAGCTATTGTAAGATTCGGAATTAATTGTTCCGCTGAACAATTTTCTCTTCCAGGAACATAACGCTGAAATCTAGGTGGATAGGGATTACCATCCGAATCAACTAAAAATGGCGGAGGCATCAAGTGAGGCATTACTTGAGTTTGCTCATCAATAACATGATGAGATGCATCTCTCAATAATGGTCTATAATCCGTGTGGAAGAATAATTCATTTGGAAGCTAAACAAATTTGTAAATTTCGTATGAGAGCATTTAGATTTATATAAATTTTAAACATACAATTTTATATCTATCAGCTGTTACGCCTAAACCAAATATCAATATATGACCGTGAGAGTCTGTGGCGGCAATCATTGTGCCATCTGGTGACCATTTTGCATCAAATACTCCACCATGCCCTTGTCCATCAATATTGTTTACAAAATGAGCAACTGATTCTCCCTTTTCTATATCCCATAAAAAAACTTGGCCATCGTGCCCAGCCGAAAGTAGTATGTGCTCATTTTTAGGATTTGATTCTAATACAAAAAGTTCATCTTTATGACCACGTAGAACACAATGTAACTTGGCAGTTTTGGCATTCCAAATTTTGATCTGTTGGAAATAATAATACTATGTAATAATAATGATAATAATAATAATAATAATAATAATAATAATAATAATAATAATAATAATAATAATAATAACAATAATCATAATTCTGTTGGAAATAATAATAGTATGTAATAATAATGATAATAATAATAATAATAATAATAATAATAATAATAATAATAATAATAATAATAATGATAATAATAATAATAATAATAATAATAATTATAATAATAATAATAATAATAATAATAATAATAATTAATAATAATAATAATAATAATAATAACAATAATAACAATAATAATAATAATAATAATAATAATAATAATAATAATAATAATAACAAATAAAAAATGATTTTGGTTGTGGGGCTCAAGTTGTCTATATACCTGACTTTCGCTGATGCTTGTATAAGCTTTTTAACTAAATAGTTCCCATTTATTCTTTAAGAGTTTTTATTACATAAGCATACGAAGTTTAAAACATTTCAAAAATATGGTCGATGGTCTACTGATGAACTGGCATAATCATCGGCATACATATATCTTGTAATCTACAACAAACATACCGTCACAGAAAATGCAAAAAACCCTATCTAAAATTTTAAGAGTTTTACAGGAGAATCATAAAACTTGTTTAAATGAAAAATATATTGACAATTATTGCAAAATTTTACCTATTTTGCTTATGTTGTAAAATGTTGCACCAATTGTCAATATCTTTTTCATTTCAACAAGTTTTATGCTTCTGCTGTAAAACTTTTAAAATGTTAGATAAAGCTTTGCACTTTGTGTGACGATATATTTTTTTCATTAAGTGGAATATAATAATAAATTTATTTGAGATATTCTCTCAAATAATAATTGTTATTTGTTGTGGGTTAAGATACATATATGCCTTGGATCCAAAGATATGTTAAGAATAAATATAAATTATGTACATTTTTAAAAAGGAAAAAATCATCAACTCCATGGAGTTCCCACTCCAAATGTTTTGTATGTTATACACAATACTATGCCCTATCAACAGAAATTTAATGATAAGCTTTTATTAGAGATTTTGTTTGTTCCAATCGCTTCATCGCACAGAGAGGAAAAAGGCAATCTAGCAGCGGAAAAAAATTATTGAACTTGAAAAAAAATTAAACGCAGCATCAAAGCGGACAAATCAGTGTATTTAAAAATAAAATTTATTTATCACTAAGTTACCTAGTTTAGAAAATATGGCCTTTTAAACATTGAGCATTTGTTGGCATATTGAATCGGTAATGATGGACGTTTTTGGACAAAGTAACTTTTTTTTATTAAGTGTTATATCAGCTACTTTAGACGACTTTTCTTTATATCGAGGTCTTATATTCAAATAGTGCTATCTGCAAAATCACAACTTTACAGCTGTAAAGCAGGCAGAAAAATACAATCGAGCAAACGTTGGCAAAGCGTTTTCTAGGGTGGTTCAAACATTGGCAAGACATATGACGTTCAACGTTTGAAGTGCTTTGCGAACACGCAAATGATAACGTCGATCCACGCTTGGACGATCGTTTTTCATGTCGATGGCCAAACATAGTGAAAACTAAAAATTCAGAGCTTTCCCAATATCATTTTGTTTAGTAAAACATTCCAACAATATAATTTTGTTTAAGGTATCTTTAGATGGTAATACATGTATTACGACATTTAAAAAAACGTTGTAGAATGAAAAAATTTTATCATGTAAAAACTAAATATATTGAGTAAGAGAGAATACAGATATAAAATTTGATAAGCGTTCGGTAAATGTTTATTTTCTAAAACATTTTAGAAACTTTGTATTCTGTTTAATATCTTTGCTTTGATTTTACTTATAACATCCGCGTAAACATGACAAAATACTTACTTTTCTTAAACACGAATAGAATTCCATAATATTTTGATTTTACAAAGTCTTAATTATTACGATGTAAATTTACCTTTAGTAAAACATTTTCCCAGTACCTCACTCTACAACACTACAGTATTTGCCGAAAATACCAATAAAGAAAAATAATATATTTTACCAAGTCAACATCACTTAGCGAAAGAAGATAGTCAACTACTGGACATCATTAATTTTGATCCCATAAAGCACGTCGTTATTGATGAAATGCATATGCCTTATATCGGAATTAGTAAACAATTGTTTCTGAAGTTAATTTTAAAGAATTCATTCTTTCACTTCACAATGTTTCACTTCAACAAAACCTACTAATGATGTCTAAAAATTTACCTTTTGAATTTCAAAGAAAATCATACGGAAAGCTGGAAAGCTACACAATCCCGTTGTTTCTTGTTATAGGCTGAAGCAATTGCTTTAAAGAATGTATTAGATGTTGAAATGTACACAAAAAAATTTTAATTTTATTTATTTCTTGTCGCATTTTGTCGTCAACAAAGTTAGCCACATTAAAATCAACATACATACGTTAAAGATTTGATAAACATCCGTAGATTATCAAATCTTTAAATCAAATGTTTAAACCAGAAAACAATTGAAATATACTTTTACTGCCTGTTCGCCAATGTCTTTTGCACAATTACATTTAAAGCAAAACAAATTCAAAAATTTTGTTTTTGTTTTAAATGTAATTGTGCGAAAGATAGAACTACTTCTACATCGGCGAACAGGCAGTTAAAGATGGTAGATGTTAAGTGTATTCTTACCAAATTTCAAAGTGCTTCAATTGCTATCACTCACTTACCTAAATAGCTTAATATGTATACTTATGTACACTTATATTTAAATAAATAAAAACAAAAAGAAATAAAAAGGAAAAACATTTGTTTCTTATAGACCATTGGCAAACCATTTTTCATTTTGTAAACCGTAAAGGCTCCATTACTCATACGTAACGTTGATGTAGTTGCATGTTGCTGATCGTTTCTGTCTCATAACTTTTCAATGTGACAGAAACGATCAACAACATGCAACTAGATCAACGCTACGTATGAGTAATGGAGCCTTAACGTTGGCAAACCGTGATATAGTTTTTGTACGGTTGGCAATTTCTGCCTGCGAGGAGGCAGAAAAAACTGTTTTTTTTTCGTTTACACACGGTCGTTTTTAAAACGCGACGTTTCTGCTTTTTATATTAAATTTGAAGTTTTAAAAAATTGAGAACTTTCAAATTTAATATAAAATGCAGAAAGGCCGCGTTTTAAAAACGCCCGTGTGGCCTCAGCCTAAGAGAAATAACTAAACTTTATTTTACAATGTTATTAAAAACGTCGTCAAAATTCTATGTATATTGATTTTTTATCAATTCCTGGTATTCGTGCTTATTTATGTTTGATAGCACTTTTTACAAATTGAATTTTCATCGAATCTAACATTGAAATAAGCAGATAGCACTATTTGAACAGATTAAAAAACTTCATAACTGCCACAGAGTTACTCCTAGAGGGATAAAATGTAGGACGGACCCCCAATAATTTTTCCTTCCCAACACATTTTTTCTTAACATAGCTACTCCCTACCTCCATTCCTTAAGTGGGCTTCCATACAAAATTTACAATGAAGACTAACAATATATAGAAGAAAAAGTTCCATAAATGGCTAGGAGTCCCAATAAAGGGGTTTAATGTATGACCGACCTCCACAAGTTTTTTGTTCTGAACATTTTCTTTAAACATACTTGCTTCCTATCTCCACCCCTTAAGGGGCTCCTATACAAAAAATGTGGTTTATTGAAATTATGGAATTTGGTCTTATTATGTTGTCTATAAACGAATATTTTTATGCAGACAGCACCTTTTGTTTAGTAACAAAACAACGGGTTGTTGGATGACACAATACAAAATTTATGCAAAAACACCTTTAATCAGAGAACACATTGCTATAATAAACTAATTTTCGAGAAAAGTGCAGATAGGACTATTTGAATATAAGCTCTCGATATATTTGCTATTGCACTTAAGGTTTAGAAGCGTAAATTCAGAAAAATCTTGTTTTGAAAACTTTTCTAAATCTTTATAGATACAAAAAAAATACCCGAGTAGACCTGAAATTTTTGTGGAATCTTAATATAGGTATTATAGAGTAATATTGTTAGCACTACACCTTTTTAAAATTTTCCTCTTTGTGTATATTTCTATATGATTTTCTTGTATTTTGCTTCAATGAAGTATGTAGTCGTTTTCAATGTTTTGAAATACAACATAAATTTTTAATTCATTTTGAAATTTTAATGCACTCTGAATGTTTTTTTAATGCGCTTTGAATTTCTATAAGTTGTCGTATATAGCAACATATAGCGCCCACTGTGTTCATAGCCTACAGCCTTTTCTATAATCCATACATACATTTTTTGTGGATCAGACTATTAGTTTAAGAGTTTTATCGGCAAATTGGGTTTTATATAACAAAATATAGCGTCCGGTGTTAAAAACAGCTGTCTAGTTTTTACATAATTTATAGCCTATATTCTTTGCCATAACTTATCTATACATTTTCGTGGATCAGGCTATTGTTTATGAAGATATGGGTTTTTTGAAAACTTAAGAATTTCATTGGTAAAATTAGTCTTATACTACAACATATAGCGCCCACTGTGTTAAAACAAGTGCCTCATTTTGTACGGGCCTTAAAGCATACATCCTGACTATAATTCATATATACATTTTAATGAATAACTGCCATACCTAAATAAGAGCGGCAAGCGTGGCGTTAGCAGCAGGATACGTATTTACAGAACATTCAGAGTGGTTTTTTTCATATAATATATTGTAAATACGTGCCCTGTTACTAACACGACGCTTGCCGCTCTTATTTAGGTATTGCAGGAAGGCTATTAATTTAGAAGAATAAGAATTCCGACGACTAAAGATTTTATTGGTAAAATTGGTTTTATATAACAAAATATAGCGGCCACAGTGGTACAAATAGCTGTCTAATTTTTACAGAATTTATAGCCCAAATCCTTGCCTATAACTAACTCATCTATACATTTTTGTAGATAACACAACCCCACGAAATACAACTTTTTTCCCCCTACAAAAATTCATGGCATTTATTTATATACATATCTAAGTATATTAAAACAAACTACATTATGGGTTTTTTTCCATCATGCCACTATTTTTTTATGAGCCTACCTAATATTTTCACGACGTATACCATAATAATTCACCGTAACTCGTAAATCATCATATCAATAGTTTCTTAGTTATTTATAAAATAAAATTGAAAAATTATTTTTTGCCAATTTTTTTTAATTTAAAAAAAAAAATTAATTTTTAAATTTTTTTTTACGAATAACTAAGAAACCATTGATTCTTTTTTACCATATTAAGATGATGGTGTTTTATTGATCGACGTCGGACATACTGCCTTCGAGTATGGTGAAAAAAATAAAATAGCTGCCTAATTTTTTATAAACCTTAAAGACTTCATCCTTGCCTATAATTCATCCATACATTTTTTGTGGATCAGGACTATAAGCTGTCCGATGACTAAAGAATTTATCAGTAAAATTGGTGAATGGTTTAAAAATAGCTGCCTAATTTTTACACACCTTGTAGTCTACATCCTTGCCTATAATTCATCCATAGATTTTTTTGTGGATCAGACTATTAGTTTGGAAGATATGATTTTTTCGCCGCTAAATTGACCTTTTTTCAGTATGCATCGGTTGTAAATTTTTATTAATTTAAACATGAGGTATTCATTCCCTTTATCGAAATTTTTTGGAATTACCTAGATATGTAATAACAAATGAAAAATATGATTTTACTCAACTAAAATTCAAGCAAAATTCAGAGCAACACATTTTTATGTACAATAAAAGCTCATCACAGTTTTTCTAATTTATATTAAGGGTTTTCATTAAAGCGACTAAAATTACCATTTGTGCAATTGCGCAAACTTACGAGGCGTGTTTCATTAAGCCCCTTTTTAAACTGATATGCAACTTTTAACAGCTAATGTTAACTTACTTCTGAAAGAACAAATGAAAATTAAGTTAGTGTTCTTGTGTTTTTGTAGTTCTTATCACTTCTTTGAGTTCTTATATACGAGGTTGAAAACTTTTCAGACTAGCGTACAGACTGGCTTAACTAAACCACAGAAATTTTTTTTCAAAATTAATAATTAATAATAATAAATAAGTAATACATAATAATAACATTTCTTAATTTTACCATATTAAATAATATTTAAAAATAAGTTTTATATTTAAGTACCGTGAAATCGTTGGCGGCTGTTATAACATATCTATCCGAACAATCCCAAGCTACCATCGTAACTTTTAATTTTTTGCCTTCTTCCGGTTCGGGACAGCTAAGAGAATACATGTTAAAAATTATAGCTATAATATGAGGGGCTTAAAGTACAAGGGATTCAAGTGTAAAAAGAAAATTCTGAGTAATTAAGCTTCAAAGTTTTGTGTTCCTAAAATTTCATACTAAAAATGTTGGCTACAGTTGTTGCATACAGTTGATTGAGCTCATCATGCAAGTCTGAATTTTTCTGGAGTGATAGATATCAGTATTACGTATTGATTGTTTAATTTTAGCACTTGAACCCCTTGTGCTCTAACCCCGACATATGTTATTGGTTTGGAAGCAAAATTGTTGCTCACATTGTACAGTATTCGGATACCTTAAGAAACCATTTTGAGCCATCTGAATTAAAAATAATATTTGCAAAAATTTTTCTTTAACAACTGGTAAAGATAATTCGAGTACGCTGATTTTAATGGTCTTGGTATTCGCAATTTAAAATTAATATGGTAAAGTACTACAAAAACGATATTTTTGAACTTTTGCGAAAATTCTCAAATTTAAATCGATTGAATAAACACAACATAACATGACACTTTGATTTTTTCCCAAAAGATTTATTTTTTTCCTAAAATTTTTAGCATAATGTAAACTTTACAGTTTTTGAATTTCATGGGTCGATTATGGATAACAAGCGAACTTTTCAGTTGCGTTGCCTGCTGGCAACTGGAAATTTGTGGTTGCCAGAAAATCACTAAATAGCAACTGAAATTAACAGTTCTCATTTGCCAGTTGCCATCCGTAATGCCGTTTTTTGGCAACTGGCAACATAACTGAAGTTCGGTTGCCATCATTAATCGACCCATTAATCTTCTAAATTTTCTTAAATTTACATAGAACGAAATGACACTGTAATTTTTATCCGCGCAAAACTGTTTTTGGCAAAGATAAAATACATAGAAAAAATTTATTTTTCGCAAAAAAAAGTCACAGAATATCTTAATGTTGTACATATTCAATCAAACTAACGAAATTTAAATTTAAAAGTCATCCCAAAAGTATAAAAAAAATCGTTTGTATGTATGTATGGTGATATACTATGAAAATTTTAAATCGCAAATATCGCGAACAAGAGCGCTGATTCAAAAAATGTCTAACACCATTGAATTCAGCGTACTCGAATTAACTTTACCAGTAGGGTGAACAACTTTGTTAAATTTTACGACTAGCATAAGTAATCTTTTCATATATTTTTTACATTTATTTCAAAGATGTGCGCGTGAATGATTTTCGGTTTGCACGTACCCTCACGAACATAACTTTTCAGCTCTTCTTAACGCTCACGCAGAACAAAAGCGAAACTTCAAACTAATTATTTATTTTATATTTTAATAAAGAGATTTCCAACAAGAGCTTTGTTTTCCAACAGGGGCATATTGAAATAACATGACAGTTTTGAGATTTTACTTGTTGACATATCAGCAGTGGAAGCTTTGGCAATTATTACAATGAATTCTATTTCCCTCGAAAGTCGCATTAAAATATTAAAATTTCACTAGGAAAAAGGGGTGGATCTGTAAAAACTACATTTCGCAAAATTTATGATATTTTCGGTTAACATAATCGTCCTTCTGAGACCGCTATTACGAATTTGAGACGACTGACTCACTACATAATGTTCGAGCGCAAACGCGTGTTCGATCGGGTCGTTTAAGTGAAAACATCGCAGCCGTGAGCGAATTTGTCAATTCCTCGACGCTCTCAACAATTGAAGCTATATTGGCTTTGAAGCCTTGAAGTCGGTCGACCATTCACTTCGCCGTAGATTTACTGAAATCGTTCAAGAATAACCCGCTGGTTTTTCTGCGAAAACCTTTTTTCAGACGGAGCCCATTTTCATTTGGCTGCATACGTTAACAAGAAAAATGGTCGCATTTGGGGTTCTGGAAATTCAAGAGCAATTGTTGAGAACCCTTAGCACGCTGAACGTGGCATCGTGTTGTGGTGACATCCGACATCATTCTACCAATACAATATAAATTTTAATGATTTTCTTATAAATTCTTTGCTTTATTTTGATTTGAAAAACAAAGTTCTTGTTGGAAACCCCTATACAATAAGTCTAGGAAAAATGACGACTACAAAACAGGAAAATGGACAAACTGTTGGACGGACACTCATTAAAAAAAACTTTAAAAGAGCACCAATCTGTCAGTATTGTTCCCCTTTTACGTTAGAGATATTTAAAGGCAGACATTTTTCTCATTTTCTTTTGAGTTTGCCTAAACCCTTTTACACTTATTGTAAGCAAGACCCGGTTGGCTCCCCAGCTTGTCGCAGAGGACACAAATTTCCACATTTGTCATTCACGATATTTGTCGATTACAGTTTCTTTTACGACGATCTAACAGAAACCGTACTCAAAGACTACGTAACAGAAAAACTACTCAACTGGTGATGCAGCAAACTAGTTGGATATTGTCCGCAAGCAAGTCTTGCAACGTTTAATTTAAAAAAAAAACAGTACTCTTCGTATACCAGCAAACGAACTTCTTGTTTTATTTAAATAAATTTTATACATTCTTGTTTGCTAAAATTGAGCACAATTGCGGATGTTGTCATTTCCCGAATCCCGAAATCCCGGTATTTGTATAAATAGATCCCGGGATTTTTCGGGATTTCTTACTTAGCAACTTTTATATAAAACAGTCAAAAGTCCCATGAAATTGTTTACGTATATTTTTAACAATTTAATGAATATTCATGACAAATTGTTTATAAATTAACAACAAGCGCAAAATAAATTAACTACTTTCTTACGATTATTTTCAACAATGGTGCTACAATATACAACTGAGAATTATTTTGAAAATAAAATGAAGTATGAGTTTCTGAAGAAAAATAAAATTTGGAAAACTCCCTCTATAGTATAACTAACTATATAGTATAACTAACTATATGTCGACTTTCCTTAACCACACACACTAAAATTGGCACTTCTCTACTTGTTGTCGGTAAAAATTGAGTATTATTGAGTGTTAGTGTTTTATTTTTATTCGAGTTACAGAGTAGAAGGTCAGCAGACTAATGAAGGTAGGGATATCCCGAATCCCATAATCCCGAGATTATTCGACATTGGCAAATCCCTAAACCCGGAATTTGTAAAAATAAATCCCGGGATTTTTTGGGATTTCTTACTTACCAATTTTTATATAAAAAACTATTTTTATATTTTAATTTTCGTTAATTTGATGGTTTTTTTAGTATTTAAAAGTCCCATAAAATGCCATATCATAAATTACCATATCTAGCCTATTTTTTTTTTTAAATAGTACCCAGCAAAAACTTTTGTCATTTTTGTAATCGGTAGTACTTAAATAAGTATTTAGTGGTACTTATTTAACTTATTACTATGCTTTTAATTGGAGCTACTACCTAGTTTTTAATAAAATTAGTACGTATTTTTCTCATTACCTGAAAGTACTTACAATTTGTTGATATGTATTAATATAATAAGTAAGTAGACAACCATTTTTTAAGTCAACATGTGTTTGTATATGAAAACTAATTTTTGTCGCTTAAACTTATAATAAGTCAACAATAGGTGAGTGGGTAAAGTACTTGTCCTTAAATCTGAAAGAGCATAGGTTAGTATCCCACCTGGGTCAAAAAAAAAATTAAATATACATACATAAATAGAATATAATGAGTATACATTTTTTTAATTTTATCTTATTTATTTGGCTACTTATTTTTTAGCTTCAAGTAACCCAAATAGTAACTGGTTAATTGCTGTGACAATGTAAACTCATTTGTAAGGGGTACTCCTTATTTTTTGGGCTTCTCAAACAAAAATAAGTAGTTATAGTCAAATTGTAAGTAGTTACGACTTAAATCCTCATATACTTTTTTGCCTACCAGTAAGCAAAGTTTTTGCTGGGTATATTCAAGCACAGACCTATCTGTTGTGTTATGTTGTGTTTCATTAACATTTTGTGCAAAAAAAAAATTTTACGTAATTTTTATTTTGAACTGAATAGATAGATATGTCTGAAATTTTTATTATTTCGGCTTTTTAGTTCAATATTTGAATTAATGTAAATTCAAATTATTTTTATTAAGAGTGGAGTGTTGGAATATTCAAATCAGATTAGCAGAACGGATCAGTACAACTTATTTCGATAGGGCGCTACACCGTCTCATCAGCGTTCTTGTTCACTTTTACCACTTATGAAGATGGATGCTTTTTACAAGGAAACATCACCTATTTAACTAATTTTTGCCAGCAAATAGAATACAAGACTTTTTTCATGTAAATTTTTGCATTAATTTTTATTGCGACTCAACTAAGTTTTGCCGAAATTTCCCTATCTGATCAATAATCCAACATTCACAAGCTATTATTATTTTGGTTTTCGCTTTTGATGGGCATTTTATCAATACCTACAATCAAAGCTGTTTGTATGTTAGTTTTTATGCATGCTATGTCTGTTTCAGTTATTTTTTTTTTTTTTGTATTTTAGTTCCAGATCATCAACCGAGTAATAAACATGCATATAACTATTTTTGCGCGAGCCGTCGCATTAACAATTATTTTTACGTAATTTTTATTTTGACTTTTTCCTGCACTTTTTTTGAAAAAGTATAGGAAATAATTATTTAATTCACTTTTTTAGCATAACTTATAGCGACTCTAAATTTTCACCAACAATATTTAACAAAACAACAACAAACAATAAAATATAGCTAATACTAAAATCACCAACTTAAGAAATACACAATAACAAAGAAAGTAAAAATATGCAATAAAAATATAGCCTAAATGGTGAAAAACGAAAATTGTTAAGGTACAAAGTAGTTTTTATGGGCTATTTAGGGTGCCTAGTTACTTTCAGATTGAATTAGATGTTGGCCAAAAACTGATGATGTCTTTTTTTAGGGCCTATTGATTTTCAGAAACTTTGGAGGCCCATGAAAATGTTGTTCACCAAATTCGCCAAACTGAGTATAGGGTTTTACTAGCCTTTGATAGTAGAATCGAACTTATACTGCCAAGTCCGTGTGATTTTTGCACTGTTGCACTGTCTAATCAATTCAATCATGTTGAATTAAAATTAAATTCATTTTACATACGATAGTATTATTTAATGTATATCTAAAGTAAAGTTTGAAGCTGCTGTGCCTGCAGCGGTTACCGCACTAACTACCATGCAAGTGGCACGAGTTCAAATCTTGGTTGGGACAGCCGACTACAACAAAAAATGTTCTGATGCCTATTCTAATACACATCACGTAAGTAAAATAGTTAGTAAAATAGCTACATTGAAATCAATTGGTTTCAACTTTAATTCAGCATGATTCTTCGTGTTGTTTCAACATCAAATTCACGTTGTTTAAACTTTAAATAACTTTGATTCAACATGATTTCTCGTCTTATTTCAATATCGAATTCAGGTTGTTTCAACTCGAAATAACTTTGATTCAACACGATTCTTCGTATTATTTCAGTATCAACTTCATTTTGATTTAACTGTACTGGAATATTAAATTAACATGAAATATAGTTATTTCAAAAGGAAAATTCTCTTTCAAAATTATTGTAAATCATGTTGAATTAACATGAAACACCTATGAAGCAAAATCACTGCCGCAAAATGTTAAATTAACCTTGTTTTCGATAATTTTAAGCGGTGACCACAAATATGTTCCTTAAATTACTATTTCGAAAGTCTTTGAAATAAAACAAATGTCTTAAAGGTGTCTTCAAAATGTCTTCCCACTAGTTTACTTCAAGTAAGTTTGCTTGCCATAAGTTTGATTTTTGTGGGAGAAAGAGAGCAAGATAATTGGCATATTGGTATTCCTTTCTCCTTCTTTCAGATCTTTCGGAATGTGCCAAAAATTTATTTAATTTTTTGAAGCCACATTCATTATCTTATTATAAATCGTATGAGTTAACTTACCCGCTCTAATACAAATGATGTTTTTTTAATTCGGAGGATCAAAATGATTTCTGAGTTATGGCTTGTTCATAATTTCCCTTGGAATTTTATGTACATACATACCGATCAAGAGATTCATAACTCAAAAAAAAAATAGTTTTACACAAAATGAGTTTAAAGCTTTGAATTTAACCACTTAAGATATATTTCCTCTCAAGAGCTGAGTATACTAGACATCTATATGAACTTTTTACATAATACATATAAAGAACGCTATGGGACTAAGGGGCGTTAACAATAAAAATGTTAACCTATAGTTAACACTAAACTCAAAATTGAAATCTTGGTTAGTAAAATCGCGTTAACACAAAGCTGATTTACCTATTAAATGTCAATTAAATTTAACCGGAATCTTTATGAGTTTAAGGGTTTAAGTCAAACGGTAGCAAAGTACTATTGTAAGTAAATTGTTGACACTTTTGAGATGAATAAAATTTCACTAACCCAGGGGGCTAGTAGAAATTTCGACACAAGAGATAAATTTTTGACAGGCAGAAATTAGAAGCATGGTATCGTAACAAGGTAAAACGAAAATTTTTAACTTTGACTTAGTCCATATTTCACCAATTTATTTAAATATCAATTGATATTTAAATATAATTTTTCCATACAAAAATTAATGAAAATCGACATTTAAATATGAATTGATATTTAAATAGCATAGGCTCTTAAAACTTAATTAAGTTCAGGCAAGCTGAAGGTTAATAAACTTTAAATTAAAATGAACATAACTGAACTTTGTGTTAATGGGGGTAATTCTGTATTATTAGCCAAAAAATAGAATTTTTTGAGTTATGACTCTCAAGCACCTAAGGATCGATATGTACATGTGTAAGTATTTCAAATATACTGTAAACTTTGATTTAAAAAAACGCTCTTTAAAATTACCTTGGCAGCCGTTCTGTCATGCATAACTTTACACTTTTCCATTGCTGGGATTCAAATGTCCAGATATGAGCAGTACCATCTTTACTGCCTGATATAAATCTTAAGCCTCGATGTGACCATTGCACGGAGTCCACAGCATCCGTATATGCTTCGGTTTCCAGAATACGTTTAGGTCCATCTTCTGACATTAAATAAACTCGAATATGATGATCAGCAGAGCCTGCCGCCAAAAAAATTCCACCAGGGGAAAATGATGTACACATCATCTGAGCTTGTCCCGGTCTTAATTTCTCATGATACTGTATAGGTTTTGGTGCGAATGTTATTTTTTGTCCTCTTGGGGTAGAATATTGCCAAAAAGCAATAGATCCATCATTACTAGTTGTCACTAAATATTTCAAATCATTCCTTGGTGAAGGACAAAAATTTACGGAAGTTATCATTCCTGTATGGGCAGCGAGCACGGCTATTGGAGATGTAGTCTGCAAGTCCCATACACGCAAAATTCTATCTACAGACCCAGCTGCCAACATGGTATTATCTAAGTTGATTGCAATATCAGTTATTTCTGCCGATGCTCCCCGAAGTGTAGCTAATAGTCGACCGTCCATAGCAGACCATATTTTAATAAGAAGGTCATCAGCGCCAGTTATAATGTAATGACCTGTACGATCAAACAGAACGCAATAAACAGAAGACAAGTGTCCCACAGTCCGACGAAGAAGCTTTGTTTTGCCATATAAACTTGTAGGTACTAAGAGTTTTCTGCGTACGGGTCCACCGTATTCGCGACCAATAAGAACCTTTTCTATATGTCAAAATTATATGTTGCACAAAAACATAAAAAAAGTAATTAAAAACAAAATAGCTTACGAAAGTTATGTATTGGTTTTGTGACTGCAGAGTCTGGCAGAGATACCCCATGAAGACGAGTGCAGTAATCCAGCAGCGTCCTTGATTTGAATATACTATCTTTCGTCCGTAAAAGGCTCTGACGCCCAGCCCCCAATAATGATGTTAGGCCCGGTACACTGGGGCTTAATTCTTTATCTAGGATTGGTCCAATACGGCAACATATTTCCAATAAATGATTCGACCCAATATGAGAATATTTTCTTTCCTAAAACAGAGATAAATTAAATTAATTGTGTTTAAGTAATTTTTCAGTAACTTTTCGGGAATAATTTTTGGAGTTAACCGAAACTGCTAGGGAGCTTGTTTTGTTTAGCGTTTTTTTCGATTTTTTTTTGTTGGCGATTTACTTTTCGGCTTGTTCATTGCATTAATTTTTTTGTTACTGTTGCCTTTAAAATGATGCAGTAGCTGTGAAATTTTCAAGAGTTTGCCCCTTCTGGTTTCCAAGATACAGCAAATTATCAAAATTGCATAGCTAAGATTACATTAACTGATAGAACACTCTCTAATTTTTATTTTTTTTAAATTTCAGTATTTATTGGTGTAGTCTGTATAATAATATACAACTTTGAAGATGTTAAGCGTATATTACATTAGGATTCGAACATGTTTCGTTGCTCGCTTCAGAACATTCTTTAATTTTTAGCTTGCATAAACTTTTAGAGTTAGGCAAAATCGTTCCTACCGATCCGAAAGACTAAAGGAACTAGGTCGTTCCTTGCGTTCATCGTTCCGGTTTTTTTGTTTGAACAGTGAATGAAGGAGGAACGTCAACAAACATTTTTCATGGTTTATTTTCATTTTCTGACATAATGGGCCTGATTGTGTAGGGCGTTGGCGTAAACGCCTATGTCGTTTATTGTAACAGATCAAAGTAACACACAACCCGTGTTCTTTAATCTACTACAAAAAACGACTGAGGCGTTTACGCCAACGCCTTACACAATCAGGCCCAATAACAATAAATTAATTCTGTTTTCGTAAAATATTTGTAAAAAAGACCAATAGTCCACAACAAGCAATAAATTTTTTAAAATAAAATCTATCATAAACATAAATAAATAAATCATTCTCTATACAAAAAAGTGTACACAAATAAGTGACCGAAGCGAATGTGTTGTCTTGAACGTTTGTCAAAGCAAATTAATTAATCCTCAAGACGGTTTACAATTGCGGAATGAGGAACGATAATAAAGGAACGTTTGGATCGGTCCGTACCTTCCATTTAGGGAATAGTTCCATGGAACTAGGTAGTTCCGGAACGACACAGCTCTAAAACTTTTAGTATTTGTTTTTGCAGTTACACATATTCTGTGATAATTTCAGGTCCGTACCCAGCGTTGCCAGAAGCTTTCTGAACAGAATCATCATTTGGCGATTTAAAAATCATATTTTGATATAACAAATCATCTTGAATATTTTATTCCGGCACAGAAAATACGTATTCCATTCTGCTGGTGTAGACATATAGTCCTCAAACTTTGCTTTGGTACCGCCAAGCAGATACAAGAATTGCAGTTCCCGATTGCAACTTGTTAAGTAACTCAATGAATTTCCTAAGTACTTATCGTTACCTGAAATACAAAATTACGTATCTCCACTTTTTTAGATTTAATAGGAAAGAGGAAAAACTAAGTAAAATACTTCAAGTTACTGAAGTAAAGTTTCTTTATTTTCGTTTTTAATTAGACTGATTTCTATGATAAAGGTTTGAAAAGTTGTAGGGATGTAATACGCAATAATTTAATAAAAATGCGATTTTAAATTTTTTATTAGCTACATGGTTTTGTATTTCAGGAAAGGATATGGAACTGTGCAGTTGTATATATTTAAAACAAGTCATATATTATTATAGAAATGGGAATGCATTTATTTACAACATCCCGCTTTCCACAAGATATTTTATAAAATCCCGCTTTTTGGTCGAATTTTCTTCAGAATCCCGCTTTTTAATCATTCTTGTCCCGCTTTTTGGCAAAACCTTCTGGTCACGTTAGTCATATGTTTAGTGACACTCGCATGATTAAGACATATCGATATTTTGTAACAAGGTGTATCTAACAGGTGGGATCACTACGTCAGCTGGCTCGCCTGATTAAACGTCAAACTTAGTAGTGCTGATGAAATGCTCATAATCGGCCTCTTCATAGAATCCAATACGGATTGGTTTGACATAATTTTCTCTACAAAACCGGTTGATTGGGTTCATGAAAACCGTTTGTATTTGAATTTGGCACATTTCCGTTCAGAAACGGAATTAATTGTCCATAAATTGGAGCTCAGGAGCCCTTTAATTTTTGCATTTAATCGCCAGAACATATTTTCCCATCTTCTACATCACTAAATATACAACTTTATAAACCATATTCTGAATTTTGATCAAAAATAATCACTTTTTGAACAAACCAATTTCGTTGCGTTTTCATGAACCCATTCACAATTGGAATTGGATTGGAGTTCCGTTTCCAATCAAATTCCGTATCGGATCCTGTGAACAGGCTGAATATCACCACTACCTTCAAACTATTAAACACCATATACAGACTTCCTGCTGTGTGGTGTTTGACATTTATTTCAAGAGCAGTCTGGGCTGGTAGTACCACCCGTTTTTTGACATCTGTTAAGGTAGTTTTACAACAAATTTTCTATTGTTTTAGTAATGCCCGTACTTGTTTTGTAATACGCTATTGAAATCAATATTAGATTACTAACGTTTAAGCTAATGGAAGTCTTAGGACTACCAAGGTAAATTTGAATATCATCAGCATACATTTGTATACTGGAATATCTAAGTTATTGTGGTATATCATTTGCGTATAGTGAGAACAACAATGGTCCAAGTACGGGGCCCTCCGGAACACATTTTTCCACCCTTAAAGGATATGAAACAAGACCATCACATGATACGCTTTGCACTCTATCTGTTAAATAAGATGAGATCAATTTAAGAGCAGTTGTAGAAAAATGGAAAATTTTTGATAGATTCAAGCACAGTATTGAGTGGATAACCGTTTCAAAAGCTTTTGAATGGTCAAGTAATACTAAAAATGATATTTTCCCAGTATCTAGGCTACCCCTAATCTCTTGAACAACATCAGTTAGTGAATATGTTCCCACTAGTATGGAACATATATCTATTTCGCCTTGATAGGAGTAGGGAATTTCTTCTATGTTACTTCTTACACGTTGGGGTTTTTGGGTACAAAATAAAATATCAGAAAGATAGTTTATAATAATTCAATATTTATTTCGGCTGAGAATGTGATGCTAACCAATTGAGAGATATATAAAAAGTGACTACAATATTGTTTTGTTGGTTATAGGAAAAGTAAGAATTTGTCAGTTTGACTTTTTGTAGCAATGGTTGAGATATTTTGACATTTCATTTCTAACGAGTACTAAAATTAATCTGTTATACAATTCATTGCAAAGACCGTTAATTGAAATATAATTTAAAAAGATTTTATAAATTCATGCTAATAATGAGAAATATAATTAGCGTTGTTTACTTTTATAGTTATTTATACAAAATCGTTCAAAAAGTGATAGATTTTAAATATTGTTCAAACCATATTTGGACAGTTAGGACAGTTACACAGCTATGTTGAGGTCTGAAACCGATTGACGGTCAGTTAGTAAATTTTTAGTATTTACGTATTCATAGATTTGCTTCTGCAAAATATGCTCAAGAACTTTGGACAGGTAAGGTAGAATTGAAATAGGGCGATATTCGCTGTCTGTCTTTGGGACGGGAATTACTTTGGCATATTTCTATTCCATCGGAAATCTATTTGTTATAATAACACTGTTATATAAATGCGCAATAGAAAGTATTATAGAGGGTAGAATTAATTTTATAAATCTAAGATTGATATCATCCAAGCCAACAGCATTAAATTTAACTTTACTAAATCCTTCTGCAACATCTGCTACCGTAAGACATTTAAAATTGAATTTTTCAATCCAGGCATCATATAATGGGACTCGATCATAAAAACTAGGATCCGCTGCGGGCATGGGAATGTTAACAAAAGTTTGATTTAGCTTATTGACATCAACATCAATACAACAAATCTTTGTCTTACCGATGCCAATGTCTCTTATTTGTTTCCGCGTCTTATTGGTATCAACTGCATTACACTGTGGAACAAATTCAAGTTAGCAAAAGTTAGGTCGATTCTGAGAGCGAGGGGTGAAAATAGAGGTTAAATTAGAAGACCCGTATCGCGGCGTTTGTTTATGTTAGTTCGAATTTTTTTTTAATCGACCTTCGAACTTTGCAGTCAAATGCCGATTTTCAGCATATTGTTTATATGGTTTTTATTGCTAGAGACCTGTGCAACAATTAAATTTTTTTAAAAAATGGATTTAGAAATGTTTATTTGTTTTTTTTTTCATGCTTTTTGAAAATATTTTCCACAAAACTAAGTCTTTTTTGCTTTCTGTTTGATCTATAATATGCCTCTATTTTCACCCCTCACTCTCAGAATCGACCAAACTTTTGCTAACTTGAATTTGTTCCACAGTGTTATTAAACTTGTTTGAATAGTGGGCACATTTTTCGTGTTTAATTTTTGAAACTACAGCTTTCCTAGCCAAGCGATACTGCTCATGATACTCAGGTGTGCGGTATCTCTTCCATAATTGGTACTTACTATCACGACATTGTATTAGTAACTTAACATCATCAGTAAACCATGGTCGGGCTCTGGTTCTTATAGTTTTGGTTCTGATTAGAACATGCTTGTTATATAGCCATAAAATAAGATCATTTAGTAAAGTTACTTGTTCATTAACGGAAGGTAAGTAAAATACTTGATCCCATAATATATTATTAAGATCAGATTCTAAAGAAAACATATATTCTCAAGGATACAGCCAATACATGAAGGTCAATCGGAATTACGTTTATTATACCATTCAGAGCCTCTGAAGGACTAGTAGGTAAACAACCTGTAATCCCGATGCAAGCAGATCTCTGTATTCTGTATAGTTGGTCTACCACGTATTTCTTGCTTGTGGCGGACCATCATACTACCGATCCGTAAGTCAATATGGGACGAACAATTGCTATGTACATCCATTTAAGCATGTTACGGCTTAGATAACATTTGGAACCAAACATTATCCGACAGGAGTAATAGGCAACTGTAGCCTTTTTAACGCTGTCTTGAACATTTTCAACCATATTCATAAATATTTAAAACGGAGTAATAAATTATTTTTAAGCAAAATTTCATAAAATTGCATTCATAAATGTATATTACATGAAAGTTTTAAAATAAGTTTAAATATGGTATGCACCTACTATAAACATCCAATAAAATCATATTATCGAAATATCAATTTTAACTTCAAATATTTTTGCAAATGTATCACACAGGAATACATGATATGCTTTAAATTAAAGCTTGAAGTTTTGGCTATAAGCGTTTAAGTATGTTTTTTTTTAATTTGATAGAATTTGCCACTAGATTATTTAAATTAAACAAAATTCGCAACAAAATTAAGAAAAAAACACCATCAAAACACATAAAAGCAAAAAGAAATGTTAGTAATGTAGAAACAATCAACACAAATGAAAATAGACTCGTGAATCGGCTTAAAGACGTAAGGAGCAAAATTAAACAAGTAGAGTAATTAAATTTTTGGCTTCCTTCCGTATTTAAGTTTTTGTTTAATTTGAAGTATATAGTTATTTTTTGGGGTAAGAAAGTATAGTTTTTTGTTTGTATGAATCACTAAAGACTTTTGCCAAGAGAATACTGAAAAATATTTTAGGTACATATGAACTAAATTAAGAAAAACACATCTTTCTTAGACCTAAATGAGTGCGAATTCCCTCTTGCATTACATTGTCGCATTCAAAAAGTAAAATCATGACTTTAAAAATTGGAATTAATATAAAACATTTTAGAGCATAATATAAAAATGTGAAAACTGCACAATCTGCACAATTCGTAGAAAAACTGCTCAATGCTTAGAAAAGCTGCAAAATACAGATAAATCAGCACATTTGGCAACGCTGGTTCCACATGAGTTTGGACTAATCAGAGTAAACTCATCATTTGCGATCTAAGATTATAAAAGTTGTTCAAACCATCTGGAACGCGAAAAACCAAAATATTGAGTCCAAACATTTCAATAGTGCCAACTTATGAGCTTTAAAATAAAGTTTGCGATTTTAGTCGCTGAAATCTTGTAATACAATGCATTCTTAGTGCGAACGAAATAGTGCATCACTGGCAAAATCTATAAAAGCAAACGCTTTTCTATATTTAAAATAAGAAATAACAACCTAACTACTAACATTTGCAAATAAATTAGAAGTATTTTCCCTTTAAATGTTTTAAAAATAATTGTTTCACAATAGACAAATTATTTTGCTGTTTTATTTATTTGCTAAATTTCAATTATTTATGTAAACAAAACACAGCTGATCATTTTATCATTGTCCGAACTTACCCAAAAGAAAAAGTTCGTACAACTTTGGACAGGAAATGAAAAAAATTACTCTCTTATTCGCTCTCAAAATTGCACAAAATTTGTTATGTGGAACGCTTTTGGGTAACTTTGTACAGCTTCGGACTGTTGCGTTATCCATCTGGAACAGAGCTATTGTTATGTGGAACGCTTTTGGGTAACTTTGTACAAGTTCGGGCTGTTTCGTTATCTATCTGGAACAGAGCTAATAAGAAATAACAACCCAGATACTTACATTTGTAATTAAGCTAGACATATTTTCCATTTAAATGTTTTAAAAATAATTGTTTCACAATGGACAGCTTATTTTACTGTTTTATGAATTTGATAAATTTTAATTGTTATTTATGTAAACACGAAACAGCTGATCATTTTATTATTGTCCGAACTTAACCAATGATAAAGTTCGTGCAACTTTGGACAGGAAATGAAATGAAATTACTCTCTCATGAGTTCTCACTTGCCCAATTTTTGTAATCTGGAACGCTTTTCGGGGAAGTTTGTGTAACTATGGGTAAGTTCGGACGACTTCGTTCTTCATCTAGAACACACCTAGTTTTTCGCGATTATCTACCTTTCGATAGTTCTGATGATATTAACATATGTTATAATAATTATAGAGCATAAAATTTGGGTCAAATTTGTGTTTCATTTTTATATATAAGCATAAAAGTCTAATAACTTACCAACTCCGCCAAAGATTGATCATGTTCATTTCCCAACCAGTCGGTACGCTTAGGCAACACCTGTAAAAATAATATTGAAATAGAGTACTTTTAATACCAAACTTTTTCCTTTAACAAAGCAGAAATACTGTTTAAGTACAGTATTTATGTCTCGATTTTATTATTTTCTCTCAGTGCTTAACATAATTATTAAGTCATTTTTCTTTTATCCTTGTTGGAAACCTTTTATGAGTGTTTCAACGAGTAAACAAGCAAATAAGGTAAAACATATTTTTTTTTTGAAAATCTTTGATAAACATTAACTTGGAATGAAGTTTGCATAACTTTTACAATTTGACATACCAGAATATAGTCATGAGTCACGTCTACATTCTACACCGATTTTTAATTGTATAGAAGCTTTTTGGCACCCAATTCATTTTCATCAGTTATGCTAAATTCAGGTCAAATTTTGCGTTTGCAGTGTGTATTGTGTATATGTGTGTCTTTCCGTGTGCGGAAATATAACTTCTTGTGTATTTTATATTTAAATCATTAATTATCGTTTGGAAGATCAAAATCATCCTTTAATTAATATATAAACGAATTATAAATCTCAAAACATTTATTCCCTTGTAAGTTTGACCTTTCTATTATTCAAATGTTTATTTTTCACTTATAAATTTTCTGTGTAAAATAAATTTTCATATGAAAAGTTTTTGACAGTTATTTTAACTGCTACACAGAACAAGAATCGCAGTGATGTGTAATTGTGAAAAACTTTTGTTTCGTTACAATGTGTTTCATATGAAAAAATATTCACATTACTTTTCATTGTTTCATTAAACGAGAACCAAAACTACTATGAAAAGATGAAAAATCTTTTCATTTCACCATTTCACAGAACTAGAATTGACCCCTGGGCGATTTGAACTACTTTTGCATTACCACTATTTTTAACACTTTTAATGCACTATTTTTTGCACTACATTAATTTATTATCAAAATAATGCATTAATATTTCATTAGCACTAAATTTTATGGCAAATAGTGCACTACTTTTGCATTATTAATAAAACACATCATGAATAATGCATTATCGCTAAAACATATTGTGAACAACAAACTTCGATAAAACCTGAATATGTTTTCATCAGATAACACAAACAAGTAATAAATAAATACAATGAAGCCTCATATTTTCGATCTCAACAATTAAAACAAAATTTTCTACAGTCAACCAAAAAAAAAAACTTGTACACTTTCTTTATTGATTTAATTCGATCTTTTATAGAATCAATATGAAATAAAACCCGGCAAACTATATACCAAATTAAACGGTAGACACTAAAGACTTTGAAGTCACAAACAACTTTTTGAACACTCTCTTATTCTCGCTATTTATCAACCTCATTTTACCTTATTGTAGGCTAACCTCATATTTTTCCGAATCGACTAAGCGGCGTAGGGGAAGCAAAATGGTATAAAGTAATTGAATTTTTTTTAAGAGAAGTAACACAATCAGGCAATTAATGCCTACCAGTTAATTAATTAATGTGCTACAAGTTTTTCTTTTATTTGAAGTGTACAAGTTTCTGTGAATTACTAAAACTTTTCCAAGAGAGTGTTCAAAAAGTTGTTTGTGGCTTCAAAGTCCATAGCCTACCCTTTAATTTGGTATATAATTTGTAGCGTTTTATTTCATATTGATTTTATACGAAATCGAATTATTTAAATGAACAGTGTACATTTTTTTTTATATTTTGGTTCACTGTATATACTAATACGTTAATCAAAAATTTTTCATATTATTTACAGATTTCTCTTTTCGACAAATACGGTTGTTTTGTAGAGTGAGATATTGGGGAAATTTTTTTGCTAAACAAAATGATATGTATTGCAAAAGGATCGGTGTTATCATTTGCATGTCAGCTTATAAGAGGTGAAACTTACATATTGCCAACGCACTATAGGAAATTTTTCCCTTTTTCTGGCCAAAAATAAAAAAAAAGTTATTTTGAAAGTTTGCAATTATTTTTGCATTTATGTATCTAAAACCTAAGAAATTAAACGTGTCTGCTTAAATTTTTCCGCCATGCTGCTTTACCGTTACGTTATAATAATATGTTTTGAATGCAGTTTCTATATGAGTTAATAAGTAGCGACTGTATGCAGTGAATAAAATGTAAATTTCAGGTGAAGGTTTCAGCAATAAGAATTTATAAATTCTAAAACGTAATAAATGGAACATAATGTGGAAAGTGAGTACTTTTTTGATGTATAATAGAGTTTTGATGAGTTTGTGTATTAGATATATTAAAACGAAATATCTAAAGTGACTTTAAGTTACACTAATATAACTTTAAAGTCCTTTTTTATTTGAACTTTGTTTGTTTGTTTGGAAGAGTTCCCGTGATAGTACAATATTACGATGAGAAAGTGCCAGGGCTACTTAAAATAATTATTCTTTCTCAACTACTTCTACTTAACAGATTCGTATGTATATTTAATCATTTTTTGAATATTAAAAATTGATATTCGTAACCCAACTAATATCGAGCATAGTGAATGCTTGATATCTCAGAAAGCAGGAACAATTTCTGAAAGAGGGTATTCAAAATATATATACCCCGTACTTAGCAAAATTTTTTTTAAATGGTCGGTGGGCCAAAACAATACTAAGGTCGCGATATGTATACATATCGACCCCTTTGCGCGAAATGATCGTAAGCGACACTTTGTGAAAAACAAATTTATTTATTGAAATAAAAGTTTTATGAGCATACCCATAGTTTTAAAGCGTCAAAATATTAAAATTGTTGATAACTTTTATCGCTTACGATCATTTGGCGCTAAGGGGTCGATATATGTATGTACATTAAGGCGACTCACAGAAAAAAAATTTTGTTACCCTTCTCATATTAAAGATCGGTCTTTTTAATGAGGTTTTCCAAAACATTTGCGGGGTCTAGCGATGGCCACCCGTGAGCTGGACCGTGTCTAAAAGAGGTCTATTTTTCTAGTGTTTTTATGGAATAATACATTGATAATGCAGCTTGAAAAGATCCTTCAAACGATTTAGTTTTTTTATGATGCCTTGGGGGAAAATATGAAAATGCAAAAAACTAAAAAAATATACTTTTTTACACACGGTCCAGCTCACGGACGGTCATCGCTAGACCCCACATGTTTTAGGAAACCTCATTAAAAACAATATTCTTTAATTTGAGAGGGGTAACAAAAACACGTTTTTCATCTTCAGACAAGTCGAGTCGCTCTAATGTACACACATAATCCATACACAATTATATCTACATTCAATACTACATAGGTACATTATCGACTCGGTTTCCTACTCAGTTTTCATTGTTTTTATACATCGATTTTAGCGTACGTTATTGGCGGATAAAATATTTGATTTTTTTATAACTAAACAAAAAACTGACAATTAATTATGATACCGCCAAACAAAAAATAAATTTTATGGAACTACATTCCTAATGGTGCCAGTGGCTTACCTTTTTATTTTCTAGCTCCTCTATTAAGACCTGTAACAAAATAAAAAATTCAGGATAAACAAATTGGTATACGTTTTAACCAAATGGAATGATTACCTTTGAAGTTTCTTTCAGAGGACCAGCAGACAAAAACTTGGAAATTAAAAAATATAGCTCTGAAAGATAAAATGGTTTATTAATGTTTTTAACAATACTTGTTTACAATTTATGCAATCACATAATGTTAAAACATTAAAATGAAAATATATTTTAATTTTTAGATGATGGTCGATGCCCTGACGGCAAGAAAAATCGACTGCATTTTGCAAGCCAGTCATATATATTAAAGTGTCCATTATATCGAAATTAGGCGTACCTGGTGTCACTATTTTCTCAACAATTTCTTTATTACTATCCATGTTTCATTTTTATAAACAGCTTTTGAAACTTTTTACAATTTTTAAGGAAAAAATACACAATTTTTCTCAGCTTTTGTATCGGGAGTATGAAAAATTTTTGCTGAAAATTACTTTTCTTTGCTTTTTTATCTTCTATTCCACTTTGTCAGACTTTTGTTATTGCCAACTAATTGCAATATATAGTTGCCAAATATATTAAAAAGAATACTGTTCTCACGAGCAAAAAATTTAAGTCTGTTAGCACTGTTTTACATTCGCTTATATATTTTTTTATCGGCTTGTGTTCTTTCTACACGACTTGTTTAACCCAAAATATCATAATATATTGAGAAGTTTGTGGTTAAGCTGATTCGGTATGTCTTGGGTTTCCGATTACAGTTATTCTTGGCTGGAAACAGCAGCTATGAATGTCATCAAAGCTGGTGGTCATATACCATACCACATCGCGTTTGTAATGGATGGTAATCGCCGATATGCCAATTCTCAACATATTCGAAAAATTGAAGGTCACTCTAAAGGTTTTGAAAAGTTGGCCGACTGCCTGCGTTGGTGTTTGGATATGGGAATTCGAGAAGTAACAACTTTTGCATTTAGTATAGAGAATTTTAAGAGATCAGAGGACGAAGTAAATGGTTTGCTGGACTTAGCTCGTGAGAAATTTTCAAAACTTTTAGAAGAGTCTGAAAAATTACAAGAACATGGTGTTCGTATAAGAGTTATTGGAAATATATCACTTTTGCCCCTAGATTTGCAAAAGCTTATAGCTAAGGCCATGTTGGGCACTGAGCAAAATGATAAGCTATTCCTTAATATAGCGTTTTCTTACACATCCCGAGATGAAATTACACAAGCAGTGGAGGCTGTTTTAAAACATGGCGATCGGTTGATAAATTATGATATAAGTGACAGATTATTAGATGAATGTCTCTATACACGTCATTCTCCATCTCCAGATTTGCTATTTCGGACCTCAGGAGAAACACGAATAAGTGATTTCCTTATGTGGCAGGTAATTTTTTTAAAGATTTTTCAGTTCCAAGTATACAAGTTCGTCCGAATTTTTTCCAGCTTAATTCAACAGTTTTGTATTTTACAAAAATTCTTTGGCCTGAAATAACAATCTGGAATTTTTTAGCGGGGCTATTTTCGTATCAGCGTTCAAGTTTACGTTTGGAGCCGTACAAAAGACATGATCGTATGGAACGTGTACGGATTGCGAAATTGTCAAATTTTTACACTGACCGGGTTCAGAGTTTTCTAAAATATTTAGATCTCTGTAGAAAAAATATGTTGCAGTTGTGTACTACAAGTCAATAAATAGCTATTCTCTATCAAGGCGAATTACTAAGGTCGATATATAGATGTTCATATGTATGTACGTATATGATGAAACAGATCTCCGTTGCAATGCGTTTTTCGTATAAATTTACATTTTAAATACATCAACTCAGAGGCTAATTTCGACTAAAATTGTTAGCCGACTATGTCGGCTAAGAGTTGTTAAGCCGACTATATCGGTACATTTCTCTATTAAAAATTATTTTTATAGTGCAAAATTAAAAAATATTAACAAAAATTTGTATGAACAGTGCTTAAAATGTAGTCTTGGTCTGGCAGTCACCACAAATTTGTTAGCTTCGGCATTTACGGCTATCAGAATAGGCGATTTATGGACTCACAAAGTTTCGGATATATGACGGTTTTTACATGTATATTACATAACCCATTTTTGGAGTTTTTTTCATGTTTAGTCGACAAAAATAGGCCTATTCTTATTTAATAATAATCGGCTCCAGCCGGCTAACAGCCGCCGCCGACTGATTTTTGGCTCAGCCGCCGACTATTTTGCATCGGCCTCGCTCTCTCCTCAGGGGCTGGACTTCGCAACGATGAATTTTTTACCAGTGAACACAAAAACAAAAAATTCGCCACATTTTTTCCAGTGAACAAATCTAGGCTCTAGTCAAGGCGAATTGATACCTGGTGGCCCTATTAGTAAAAATGGGCATCAGCTGACTTTACCAAAGTGTCAAACTATGTAAAAAAAAACTAAACAACAACTTTTTATGTATGTATGCATTTAACATGACAGATTGGTAAAGTCCAGTTGTTGTTGCACTAATAAGGCCACTTGGTATTAATACGCTTTGGCTCTAGTGTTCACTATAACTGTCAAAATAACACATTCTCGCCGTTGCGGGTGCACAAATCAAAAGGAACACTGAAATTGGTGAACACTCCAAAATTCATCGTTGCGGAATCTGCCCCCAGGTCTCCTAGTTTTATTTCATGCTATATCCCCAATTTTCGATTTTTCATCCTCAAAAATCCCCAAAATAGCAATTTTATCATCCCTTACAGTTCCCACAGTACCTTAAAAAAATAAAATCATATTCCAAAGGAAAAACGCTTACATTTATTTATTTGATTAAATCCATTTGTATTGAATATTTTTAAAATTATTTTAACTTTATTTTTACATACTTTGAGTCAAAGCGAATTCATACTAGGTGGCCGCAAGATCCCAGCTGTTTACGAAAATGTTTACACATTTTCAAGGCGAATTCAGTACCAGGTAGCCTTATCATCACAGATGATCATCATCTGTTTACACCCTATCAGTCAAACTATATAAGAAAAGAGAAAAACTTTAACCCGAACTGTCAAAGCACAAATAAAAATAGTCCTACACCTACTTTGTATGTGTGTTGTTTTGATGATAAGGCCACTTGATGTCAATTCGCTTTGCACATTTTTAGTAAATCGCACTGGAACTGCAGCAACGCGACACTTTGCAATATTGTTATATTAATTTTGTTTAAACTTTTAAACAAATTGGATGCACATAAGTAAAATTTATGCGTTAATAGTTCATTTTTACGCGACGAAGAAAAATTTGGACAAGAGTGAACCAGAAAAAGGCAAAAATATGATGATGTTTTGTATAAATTCAAGATAATTGTGTTTCCCAATAGAAATACAAAACTCACCTTTTTGTTAATATCTCTTAAATACTTTTTTCCATATTGTAAATGTTCATGTAATTTTCATTTGTTATATCATATACATTTTCGCATTTGAAAAACTATTGCATGCTATCGATAGCGTAGACTATTGATAGTTTCAGACCAGTATTTCTTACGGCAGCCTGAATTTCTTTCAGAGCTGCATACTACGCTTTATTTGCAAATCAAGGCGTATTCATACTAGGTGGCCGCAAGAGCACAGCTGCTTACGTAAATTTTTACACATTTGGCCTGTCAACAGTGTTAATGTATCAGCTTTTTTGACAGCCCAAATGTGAATTCTCCACGGCGAGTTCTCTTGCGACTACCTGGTGTTGATCTACCTTGTTTGCAAATAAAACTGTAAATTGTTGCCATATAATTGTTTTATTGCGACTTATTAACCCTGCGTTTAGACATGTAAGTACTTGCATGCAAGTTCTGTGTACGTATTATCAATGAAAAAGCAATTTGTATTCGTTTCTCTGTCTTTCTCATAGCTGAACCAAAAGTGTGTTAGTAGAAAAGTTTGAGTGTATTGGGTTTTTCGAACTTGCACTTGCATGTGTAACCTGGCCTTTACACATGCAAGTGCAAGTTCGAAAAACTCAATACACTCAAACTTTTTTACTAACACACTTTTGGTTCAGCTATGAGAAAGACAGAGAAACGAATACAAATTGCTTTTTCGTTGATAATACGTACACAGAACTTGCATGCAAGTACTTACATGTCTAAACGCAGGGTAAAGGCCAGGTAACTCACGAAAACTATTCACGATTAACCCTGCGTTTAGACATGTAAGTACTTGCATGAAAGTTCTGTGTACGTATTATCAACGAAAAAGCAATTTGTATTCGTTTCTCTATCTTTCTCATAGCTGAACCAGAAGTGTGTTAGTAGAAAAGTTTGAGTGTATTGAGTTTTTCGAACTTGCACTTGCATGTGTAAAGGCCAGGTAACGCACTATTTGCAAATAAAATGTTTGAGGTTGCCGCGCTTACAAATGTTTGGTAATAAAAAACAATAAAGACGTAAATATTGCACAAAAACTATTCATAAAAGAAAATTATATTATATTAGGTGTTGTGATGAAAATTCTTCAGGTGTGGACACTACGTAATAGATTTGCCATATTTCTGGTGTGTTTCTAACAACAAAAATAATGTGTGTTTTGGTGTTGTATATGTTGCAGTAATAGTGGACCTGTGATTAGTACGCCTTGGAAAGTAGGAACGAAAAATATACAGTACAGATCAAGGCGGATTAATACAGGTGATATTTTAAGCACAGCCACCAATATTTTTGTTCGGCAGATATATCCGATTGTGAAAGCCACGTACTTTACTGTTTAATGCAGCACTGTGTCACAAAATACAGCTCTGATCAGTTCAATCTCATAATTTTTTGAGTCTGGCAGCTCAGTTATTTTATTATTTTTTCTCCATTCTTTATACGTTTATCTTTCTATTTCTTTTGTCATCATCATTTTTCATTTTCAGCGTCATATTCGGCGTTGGCCAGGAAAATTACAGTCGTTTTATTTTTTTTGGAGAAAAAATTTTTGATTAGAATATCAAAACGTGTTCTATTAATATATAATCATGGAAAAGTGTAGGGTTCTTCGTGTAATAAAGAGATCTTATAATGAATCTTCAGATAATATTTAATGAATTACTTCTAATTAAGTTTTAAAAATTTGCAATAAATACGCATGTGAAAAATTTAGCTATAATATCCGCCATTGTGAAGTTGAACAACGAAGTAGAAAAATATCAAGAAGAACGAAGAAGAATACGACAAAAAGGCTGGCAGAAAATAGAAGAAGCTTGGTTGATGATTGCGCACACGCGAAAAAAAATTGTGCAAAATAAAAATTCAATAAAACGTGAAAAAACTACTTAATTTTTATATAAAATTTTAAAAATCAAATACTAAAGTGATAGCAATATAAAATTGTAAAAATATTTTTAAAACCTAAAATAAGTGCACATAAATACGGGAGAAAATATAAAATAAAAGTGGGCAGGCAGCATACGCATAGTAGAAGCACCATCATCACTACACATTAAAGAAACGAAGAAAAGACAAAGCAGAGGAGTCCCCCCAGTTAGAAAGAGGTGAAGAAGTTCAACGCTATCGACATCTCAACTTACGACGTCTACTGCATAAAAACGATAACCGACCAACGTTGTCATCGGTAACGTTTTTGATGAATTAAACGAAAGGATAAGAGAAGAGGCGCCTTACGAATATATATATTTTTTGATTATAGTTGGGTGGCCCAAATAGGAAAAAAACTATATCCCCAGAAAGTTAATATATGCATACGATCGTCTAATAAAGATATATTATTGGTCTCATAAACTCCCTCATCTTTTGTCGACATCTGTATCCACTGAGTTTCACTAATATAATTATAAAATCGGAACTTCGCCATTGTTTTACAATTTAGTTCTTCAGAAACAAAAACATGTATCCTGCACCGGTGCGGCACCCTTCGGCGGGGGTAAGTGATATGCAATCGGTAAAATCACATACACTACACTCTCATCAATCTATTACTAGTCACACTCCCACTCCTTCAAATTTACCACCTATTCATGTAAAAATCAAAACTACAATTTTAGCACAGCACATTAAATGTTTATATCTAACATGAATTTCATTGTTTTTTTTTTTTTTATTTTTCTTCCAATATTTTTCATTAATTTCTAATTGCTTACGGTTTCTTCATTGTTCTATTTGGAACTAATTATTTATGAAAACAATGCAGGGTCCACCACCACAGGGTCCACTAAAGTTTACTATACTTGACACTTTGGAACGCATTAAGGAGGAGTTTAACTTTTTGCAGGCTCAGTATCACACGTAAGTAAATGTTGAAAACTTTTGTTTGTAGTTTTATTTCTATTTGTTGTATGTAAACAAAAAAAAAAGCATAACGTATACGCGGGTAGCTGTTTATAGTTTTTTTTTTTAATATAATGGGTTGGGTTTTCTTCTTTCCCCGATAATTTCAGACTTACCTGTTCTTTTTATTCCAACCAAGTGCTTTTTTAAAAATTTCTTTATGAGTCGGAAAAACTTTCGTTGTACAGCTATACCAAAATCTGTACTATAGACATATTCGGTTTATTATCATTGACCCACAGAGTCGAATAAAGTTATATTTTGGGTTTGTATGCTTTACTGAGGGTAGGTAACAGGTTTTATTATATTATCTTTTTCTTCATTTTTTCGGTAATACAAAATCCTTAACTCTAAAAACTGACACCACTACGGTAAATTATGGTTGTATTATTCACGTTGTATAATGATAATCTAAATTATTTGAAGCATACTTTTAAGAAGTCGGTAAACAAAATGGGTCTGTCTTTAAGATAGTTCTTTGGGAAAGGTAATCGCGCAAAGTATAGTGCAGCCTTTAAAAATATGCAATTTTTCAATTCGTTCGAAAACAGCTTTGTTATCTTCCCCAGTTATATGAAGTTAAGACTAATGAAATTTAAGAAAAAAAGTGGTCTATTGAGTTCGAAAAAATCAATAAAAATTCAAACATGACTTGCAAAAATTTGTTGTAAAGAGATTAGGCGAAAATTTCCCGGAAACAATAATGGTACATTTTCATTCGTTAAAAAATAAATCAAAAGCTACTTGAAATCGAAAATTAATAAAATATGTATGTAGTTTATTTTTCGCTAATTATACAGACCTGCAAATTAGTACTTTTTGTGTCCGTTTTGAACAAATATAAACTTTCCAATCAGTTTGATATGCAAAAAAAATGTGTTCCCAGTTTTTTTCTCTCACACATTTTTTTATGGGCGTATCTAATAACTCCAATAGTTACACCAGTATATTTTACCTTAACTCAATAACAGTATGTCCGATTTCGACCAATAAAGGATCAACAGATGCATGATAAAATTAACTTCAAACTATCTTAATGCAATTAGGGGAATAATTTAGTGGTTTCTTAGTTGTTCACAAATTAATATCGAAAAATTGTGTTTTTATGAAAAATTAAAAAACATTTTTTATAAAAACTCATGAAAATTAAAAGCGCAAAAAATACACTTTTTAAATATATGCATCAAGGACAGGTGTCTTACGAAGAAAATAAGATATAAATCATGAAAGTCGATGGACAAATGCTAATTTGATTCACAAGTAAGAGGAAGGAGCTAAATTGATAAAAATTACAACGCTCATACAACAGTAAAATTAAAGTTTTTTAACCGACTTCAAAAAAAAAAAGGAAAAAGTTTAGGTTATAATTCATCACGTATTTTTTTTAATGGTGTTCTCTTAAAACCGCCATTTATAAACCGATTTCGGATTTTTTTCTCTTTATTTGAAAGAATATATTTAGCACTATAATCACTACATCTTCTTACCCTGAGCTATGGAAAACCGCACGAGTAGTACCAATAAAAAGGAAATCTGCTTATTCTAATTTAGAAGATTTCAGACCAATTATTACTCTTTGCTGTATGTCAAAAGCAAGGTTGGCAACCGTAACGAATAATGGTATCGGTAGCGGTTTTTGTATTAAAATTATTTTTATTTCGGTAGCGGTATTTGAGTTATATCGGTATCGGTATATACCATAGAGTATATAGAGGTCAACCTGGAACTTGAAAAACCTAAGTCTGCTGTCTAAGAATGTATTAGTAGAACATTTTGCATTATTATTGGTTTAAAATAAGAATTTCCCCACAACACTAAAACCGCACTTGGTTGCAATAAGAAGTATTCTAAATCATTCATATTTTTTAAACATGAATTTTCAGAAGTTTGTACAAATATTTTTATATTAATTAATTAAAATATGAATATACGCTTATGTTCTGTATTTCATGTGGAATTAAAATGTGCGGAATTAACAAAGCATTGTTGTTATAAATATTAATTTACAACAACAATGCTTTGATAATTCCGCATATTTTAATTCCACATGAAATACAGAAATGGCCGATATATTTTTTTCCTAAAAAAAATTTAATTTTTGCGAAAAAAAGTCACAGAATCTCTTAATGTTGTACATACATAATCACGGGGGTTGTTATGTATTTCGATTCGAAAGGAAAATCATTCGTATTTGTATACCTTATACATTGTGTATCGAAACTGTTTTCTTTCGAATCGAAATACATAATTACTAGAGATGTGCGCGTGAGTGAGTTTTCGCGCACGATCACGCACGATCACGAAAACGCAGGATCGCGTTGAAAATTGATTTTATCACGCATGCTCATACACGATAAATACTTCACGATACTTATTTTTATATCCCAGAAAACATAAAATCTTTAAACTTTGAAGAAATTTTTAATGTTCATGTGAAAACGAGTTTTTGGCCCAATGAAATAATATGCATTAGTGATTTTCAATTTGAGTGTACATTTCTGGTTTTTGTTTTTAACTTTACCAATTTAATTAATACAAATATGAGAAGGTAAGATTCATGTTATAGTTTCCGCCTCATTCAATGGATCCTAATATAAAGTTATATTTCTCGATTTTTTAACATTTTTGTGTATTGAGCGTTACATTTGCTTTCACGGTGGTTCTGGGAATGATTTTTGCGAAAAAAAACAGCACAAAAAGTGAATATAAGGTCTTAAAGCACTTCATATTTACTTGCTAAAAAAATTAAAATCCCAGGATGAAATTAAAATTATGCCAATTTTTTAACGCTCACGCACTATTGCGTGATTATTTTTTAATTTAATCACGATCACGCGTGATTCACACGTGAATCACGCCTGACACGAAAAATTCACGACATTTGCTCATCTCTAATAATTACACCCCAGATTAGCTAAATTTAAATTTGAAAATCATCCCTAAAGTATAAAAAATCTGTTTTTGTTAATTTACTACGAAAAATTTAAATCGCGAATATAGCGAATACGAACATTAACTTCGAAAAACGGCTAACGTCATTGAATTCAGGGTACTTGAATTAACTTTGCCAGTAGGGAGCCTAACTTGTTAAATTTTGTTGAATTTCGGGAGCGCGGTAAAAAGGACCTGGCAGCCCTGTGCTGATGTCGTACAATAAGTAACTTAGGATGAACCCACACCGAATAAGACAAAACCCGTTTTCTGTGACTTATACGACGGCAGAACATTAATTCTTATGAGACAACACAAACCATTTTTTTTTGGTGTGCGTTATAATCATACTAGTGTGTTTGATAGCGATGCCAGAATGAAGATTTTACATTAATTTTGAAGATTTTTTAGTCAAATTAAGATTTAAAGATCTTTTTCCTAAAATTAAGCTTTTTTTGAGTTTAGTTCCATATAACTTTAAAAATTTTGTTCCCAACATTTTAAATTCCATTTGGAGTCCTGATAAATATATCTTCACCTGAAACTCAAAACGCCCTAACTAACATTTTCATAATTTTACAAGAGAAGCAATAAATGTACTAATTTATGTAATTGGCTTTTAATATTTTCTTAATTATATCCCTCTCAAATGGTTTTTGAAAGTCTGTACGTAAGATAAAGGGTTTGTAACTTTTCAAATGTGTGTTTGAAGTCTACTGACGATTTAGTAAAGCACCAATGAAATGTATGTAGACAATGCTTAAACGCCAGGAAACAAGTTTCATCAAATATATTATAATTTTAATATAAATAACCTGTTTGAATTGAATTTTGGGTTTCGATGTTTACATATTAATTTTTGTGTTTTTATATACATATGACAATAGGTATATGTATAGCAACTTTATTATAATTAGCACTCATGAATTATATTTATATTACACATAAAAATTTTTGTAAGTTTTTTTTTTTTCTAAAATAACGATTTTTTCGAAGAATGAAGATTTTTCCCCGAAAATTTCTAGCGCAACTGGTGTTTGACTTGAAAGACAAAACCGTTTTATCTTATTTGGTGTGTTTTCAGGCTTATTGTATAAACAGGAAAATTTTTTATGCAAAACGTAGATGTTCGCAATTGGTCGGCTATTTAAAACGAACATCAAAATAGACTACAAAAACAGCAATAACAAAACTCATCACTGTGCTGTACCTATCAACGAGCATTAACTCTTTTGTAAGCTAGCAATAAATTTGCACATGAAGTGTATGTGAATATGTTTTATACGTACGAAACATATGCAGACACATTAGCTGTTGTACTAGCAATTATTTTAAAATATCAGTAGTACAAAAGATATTTTAAAACAAAAAACATGTAAATTTTTTATCCGTTGCAAAATACTATGTTACTCTTCTTGTTTAGTACGCGTAGAATGTGTTCGTGGAATAAAATCATACCATATCAGTTACACTCATTCCATCATTTATACTTATTGTAACAGGTTACATCTGTTACATCTGTTTTAGCAATACTTTGTGGTATAGTGGTGCACAGCTGATTATATCGTATCAATTTGATTGCAATAAAATTTTGTTGAAATCACGTGATTTCAATCAATTTCCCTGAAATCACTACTATAGTCTAACAACCCAATTCACAAAAAAATTTTATTAATAAGAGACTTATTAAACGAATTTTTGTATGAAAACTTGTTTTATTAATCTGCTATAAGTATCAAAAAAAATTTTTTATGAATTAAGGCATAAGTCTAAAAAATAATATAAAAAACGTACCAAAACTAGGTTTGTTAGCCATTTCATGCAGTTTTTTTAATTATCAGAGTAAGCTTTATTTCTACAAGAATGAGTATCATTTAAGAGAACGATGATTTTGATTCTGATTTAATTTTGGTTGCAATAACTGCATTTGATTGCAATCAATTAATATATAAATTAATTTTAAAAAATTGATTGCAATCATTTTTATTGAAATGATTTCATGATTTCAAATTGAAATCATGAAATCAAATTTACGATTTTGATTGCAATCAAAAACTAGCAATCATTAACACGAAATTATGTGATATTTATGTACATTATAATAATAATCCAAGTAATGATCATAATATATTAATACTTCAGGTTTTCCGATACATCGGTATCGGCGATATTTTACTGTCGATACGACGATGCTTTTTATATTTTTTTCAGAGTTTATTTTTTAACAAATAATTTATTTCTCTTAATTTTACCATGAATTAAATTCAATTCGTTGTTTTTTAAATTTTATTGATATCAATTTTAAATATTAATAGTATTTTACGCTGTTATTTTGTAAAAAAACATAATGTATTTCTTGTTAATTTTACCATGAATTCGAACTGAATTCGTTGTTTTTTAAATCTTATTACCAGAAAAAGACACTCCAAGGAAGTCATGAAATTGTAGAATTCGCGATCCGGAAATATTGCAAATTTGGATCATTTCTAATTACATATCCTTGTCATTGATAGAAGTCGTCTTTTTCGATTACACAGGTCAATACGATTTCTAAGGCCCGTGATTTCTTCGTCAATTTGCGTACATATGATACTGAGATCCAATACCTATAAATTACTTTTTTTTAATTGACTCTGTATCTCGAGATTTTCCGTTATAAAGAAAAAACAGGATGCTGCATCACATAATTTGCAGTTACTCGAGAACTAGTTCTTTGATTAAATTAAAAAAACACAGTAAATCGGAAACAAAATAACCTTTAAATTACTTCCTTATAAATTTTTTAACAGTCTTATAGTTTCGGAGATATTCAAAAAGTTTTTTTCAAAAAATTAATTTTTTTAAAAAAATTTGAAAAAAAAATTTTAAATTTTAAACTGAAGAAAATTTTAAATTTTATTCTTAATTGCGATAATTTCAAATGTTAAAAAAATGATCTTAAATTTATTAAAATCATTTCATAAGTTCTGAATTTATTCACAATTCAATGGTAGGACCTAACTAAAATATTATAGGAAATGATTTTCTTAGCAGCTTTTTTAATTTTTGTAAGTCAGTTTTAAATCTGTAAAATATGTGCTACTACTAAATTGTGAATAAATTCAGAACTTATGAAATGATTTCAATAAATTTTGGCTCATTTTATTTGTAACATATGAAGTTATCACAATTAAGAACAAAATTTAAAAATTTCTTCAGTTTAAAATTTTAATGAGTCTTTTAAATTTTTTTTTGCAAATTTTTTGAAAAAATTTATTATTTTTTATAAAACTTTCTGAATATCTAAGAAACTATAAGACTGTTGAAATATTAATAAGGCATTAGCTTAAAGGTTATTTTGTTTCCGATTCTTCTGTGTATTTTTAATTTAATCGAAGAACTTGCTCGAGTAAATGCAAATTATGTGATGCAGCATCCTTTTTTTCTATATAATGAAAAATCTCGAGATTCAGAGTCAATTAAAAAAAGTAATTATAGGCATTGATGCTCAGTACCAAGTGTATACAAATTGACTACGAAACCTTACTCCTTACAGAAAAAATTTAATTTTGTTGGTCTGTGTTGTTACCAATCACCGAATTAGAAGCGATATTAGCAAAAATTTGTTTTTCGGTGTTCTATGACTTTTCCTCAAGGAAAAAGGGTGAAAAAGTACCCATTTTCGCAACTTGTTTCTTTTTATGCGAATTTAAACGCAAAACAGTGTTTTAATGTAAATTTAAGTGAATAAATATAAACTTTTAGAAGAATTTTTAACAATTAAGCTATTAAGTTATTTAGAAGAATATTAGTTGATAAATATATGTCCGTGAAAAATCGATTTTTTTAAAAAAGCATTTCGAGCATTTTTTAAAATTATAAAGAAACTACAAATTTTTATATAACTTAAATAAACTTTTACTTGTTTTTCTACTAATTATAATAATGCATATTTTTAGCATAGATTCTTTTGAAGCAATGACAATGCAGTTCCTTAAAAATTACTTTCAATTTTTTATACTGGGTTAATTCAATTTTAAATATGTATATCGAAAATCGGCTTCGCTGAGTAAAGATTTCTGCATAGTTGAGCTGGCCTTTGGCCGGGCTTAAGAGTTTTTCCTCTGGTATATCGAAAAGCGACTTCGCGGAGTAAAAATTTTTGCATAGCAGGCAAGGACCCTAAATAATAATTATGCCAATTTTTCAGATACCAAAAATGTACCACTTTAAGAAATATTTTATAAAAATTGTTTTTAATTATTATGTATATAGAAAATATATATTTGTTAAACATAACTATTATATCCAATTAATATATTTTTACATTGGCTCATAACTATTATCGATAAATATTTATTTCTCTTAGAGATAACTATTACTAAAGATTTTTCTGTTTTTTATTTACGATAATAATTATTTTGAATATTTTCTTGATATAAATTCTTTTATTTTTGTACACTATTAGCAAAAAATATTTTTTCTTAGAAAATGAACTATGTACACTGGGGGCGACAAAAAAGTAAAATATTATTAGTTTATTTTTAGAGTGGGCCACTAACGAATGGAAAAAACAAAAGCCATTTTAGTATTACTTTAACGGTAATATTATATTGATTTAGGTCTAAACAAATAATAATTGGCAGTAAAAACTTTAACAAAGTCATACGTGATTCAAAGTTTCATGAATTTTCGGAAACTTGAAACATGCATGGTTTAATGATATGAGTTAGTTTACATTTTTTAGCAAATTATTATTTACTTAGACCTAAAACAATATATTCGGCCATTTTCATGTGGAATTAAAATGTGCGGAATTATCAAAGCATTGCTGTTGTAAATTAATATTTATAACAACAATGCTTTGATAATTCCGCACATTTTAATTCCACATGAAATACAAAACATACCCGAATATTACTGTTGAAGAATAATTAAATAAATTTTATTTTTTCCCGTTCAGCTTGAAGATGTATTTTGAAAGTTGATGTTCCTTTTTTATTATAGATTTTAACAATAATTTAAAAGGAAGCAAGTGTTATTTCTTTTCAAATATAGCAATGAATTAAATAATACATTTTTTCTATGTTTTGATTCAATTTAAACCTCTTACCTACAATAAAACGTCCTTTATAAAACAATTTGTGTGAATCAAATGAGTTATAACTGTTGTTATTTATCTCTTATTTATAACTATTAAACATAATTAATAATATATCTATCGAATAGTAATAGTTATGCCTGAGAAATAATTTTATTTGATACCCATAGTAGTTATTATCAATTTTTAAAAATAAAAGTTGGAAATAATAATTAAGGATTTTTTCCACCAGATATGTCGAAAAGCGGCTTCGCTGAGTAAAGATTTTTGCATAGCCAGTTTTCGATATACCGAGAGATAAAAAGTCTTAAGACCGGCAGAAGACCGGCCGTGCAAATTTTTTGTCCTACAAGGTACATCGCCTTTCGATGTACCTAGTAGGGATGGGCAAGTGGAAAAATATATCGATATATATCGATATCGATATGTTTTTAAATATCTACCGGCATCGGATATATATCGAATAAAAAATACCGATATTTCGTTATATATCGATATTTTTCAACCATGATTGTTTTTTAACATCGATGTTTATTGTGGAAACATCCCTAATTGTATGATTAACTCTTGTTGTGTTGGTTAATGTTGTTATATTATTACTATTTCTTTATTGTATTGATTCTTTTTTTTTAAAGAAGCTAAAGTAGCACCGAAAACCTGTTTGTTATTGTTCTCTGTCTTTAATACATGCAGCATGAAAGAATAAAAAAATTGAGATGAGTTATGTTTATAAACGCTTTTACTGCCTGATTGCTTATTTCTTCTTGATAACAAAAATTGAAAGATTAACATATGCATTTCTATTCAGATACTTAAGTATTTTAAATCACTGTTTAAAAAAAAAACATTTCCTATTCACATACATCAAGTTTTGCTGCGACAATTTTCTTAAATTCTCTGTTAATCATGCCTCTAAAGGTCCTTTCACATTGTAATACAAGCTTTGAGATTTTTATTAGATTTTGTAAGACGAAAATCAAATTAAAATCAGTCTGACTGTAAAAAAATCTTAAAGAAAATCTTCTCATTACATTTTGTTTCTACGCCATCACATTCCACGTAAAACGCAACATAAATAATTTGCAATAGAGCAAATTTTTTCGTTCTTCTTTTTCTTTATTTATGCCGGCAAACAAATACACAACTGTTTTTGTTATTACTATGTTTGTTTGTGCAAACCTGATAAAATGAAAAATATGATTGTTTAGAAAATTTCCTAAAAATGACGAATACCATACACTCGAATTTCTCTGCGTATTATTTGACATATCATAACAATTTGTTTTCACGTTAGATTTTTGCTTAAGATTTGAGTTTTTGACAAGTAGTAATACTAAATCTAATAATCTGAAGAGCGCTTATATAAGAATGGGTTTGAGCAATTCCTATTTATATTGCTTATAGCTTTTTTACACTATCTCAAAATTAGTTTATGGAAAGGTTAAAAAAAAAGCAATAACAACACATTATATCAGGGCTTCATTTTCTACAGAAGTCGAACCGCTTGTGGAATAGTCTAAAACTAGCTTTAGAAGTATTTGTTCTATGGCTTAGATTTTCTTAAAGTACGAATAACAAAATGAAGGGAACAAATTGAACAAGTGACATAGCTCAAAAAATAATAAAAATTCGTTACCCGATAGCAAATTAAAAAATAAGAAGAAAAACTTAAAAAAAATGGCGGCGAGCCTTAGCTTCCGAGTTATGGGACTCTGAAGTTCCTGTACAAAATTGTTATTATATGGTGAAATTTTCATCGAATACGGTCAATATCAAAGCGAATTAATATCAAGTGGCCTTATCATTAAAACGACACACATACAAAGTAGTTGTAGGACTATTATTATTTGTACGTTGACAGTTATATAGAGTTTGACTGATAGGGTGTAATCAGCTGATGATCATCTGTGATGATCATCAGGCCTTAAGGATTTTCCTCACTGTGTATATCGAATAGTGGCTTCGCTGAGTATAGAGTTTTTGATTAGCCGGACTTAGGTTTTCTACTCTAAGTATGTCGAATAGTGGCTTCGCTGCGTAAAGATTTTCTGACTTGCCGGCCTTCGGCCGGTCTTAACGGCTTTCTCCTTTATGTATGTCGAATAGTGGCTTCGCTGAGTAAAGATTTTTTGCCCTGCCGTTCTTCGGCCGGGCTTAACGATTTTCTCCTCTATGTATGTCGAATAGTGGCTTCGTCACAGGTCCATAACTCGGAAACTAAGGCTCGCCGCCAATTTTTTTTATTTAAGTTTTTGTTTTTATTTTTTAATTTTCAATCGGGTAGCGAAGTTTTATTAATTTTGGAGCTATGTCACTAAACTTAAATTAAGCCAAATATAACAAGAATAACAAAACAAATTTTAAAAATAAATTAAGTGCGGCTTTGGATCGCACAGGAGGGGTTCCGTACACATTACAGACGTGCACCATTATACCACAAAGTATTGCTAAAACATATGTAACATATACATACCTGTTACTATAAGCATAAATGATGGAATAAGTGTAACTGATATTGTATGATCCCTATAAGCATATCTGTAGTCGACTACAAAAATAATCAACTTATAGTTAACTTTTTTAGACTAACTAAAAGCTAACTACAATGTAATCCAGAACTGACACAAAATCAATTCTTAAGTTGAGTGCATAATGAGATTTGGTTAGAGCTAACAATTTTACTCTCTCAGCTACTTTGAAACTCATTTCGAGTCTATTACCTAGTTTATACGCAGAGCTTATTTGCAAATAAAAACGTAAAATGCTACCAAATCCTTTTTTTATTGTAACTTATTAAATCACTCATTATTCATCTATTTGTGAATGTATTTATCTATTTATTATTATATATGTAAAGGAGGCAACCCAAACTTCTTATTTGCAAATAGCGCGTTAATCAGTAGTTGTTTTCGTGAGTTATTAATTTACAATAAAAATACATACTTGTAGCACTACGTTTTTATTTGCAAATAACTCGTGCGTATAAACGTACTATATTACTACATTTATACGCACGCGATATTTACAAATAAAAACGTAGTGCTACCAAGTATTGTTTTTTTTATTGTAACTTACTAACTCACGAAAACAATTACTTATTTACCTAGTTTATACGCAGGGCTTATTTGCAAATAAAAACGTAAAATGCTGCCAAATCCTTTTTTATTTTAACTTATTAAATCACTGATTATTCATCTATTTGTGAATATATTTATTTATTTGTTGTTTTTTATTAACAAACATATGTAAAGGAGGCAACCCAAACTTCTTATTTGCAAATAGCGCCTTAATCAGTAATTGTTTTCGTGAGTTATTAATTTACAATAAAAATACATACTTGGTAGCACTACGTTTTTATTTGCAAATAACTCGTGCGTATAAACGTACTAATTAACGCGCTATTTGCAAATAAGAAGTTTGGACTGCCACCTTTACATATGTTTGTCAATAAAAATTAATAAATAGATAAATATATTCACAAATAGATGAATAATCAATGATTTAAAAACTTACAATAAAAAACAATACTTGGTATCACTACGTTTTTATTTGCAAATAAGCACTGCGTATAAACTAGGTATATATTAACTTATTGCTGTCATTTTTTTTGTATTGGCAACATTTTTCATTTCATTTTCAGCATCATCTTTTAGCACACTAACTACCATTTGACTTAAATAAAGTTAACTTTAAGTTAGTTGGAAAGTAATGCAGAGTCGGACAATTGACTACCGCCTAGGACATCGCAATGTTAAAATAGTCAGTTGAGTCCATTAAAAGTAATTCAGTCATCAACCACCATTAGTTGAGAAATATTTTGCTTAAAGTGCGTTAAAAGTTAACTGAGTTGCTTATAGGGTAGTGAGAAATATTCGGCAAACTTGTCGTTACTTTTATTACTCTAATATGCTGTGGTTTGTATCGTTGCTCACAATTAAATTTTAAGGTGTAACGATATTGCTATTTCCAAATTTTAAGATACACATTCTGAATTCCCTAATTGTTAGTACAACAAATAATGTGTGTGCGTTGTTTCATACATATAAAACACATTCACTTCATGTCCAAATTTATTGCTAGCTTACAACCAGAGAACCAAGCCGATCGACGCAAAATCGGCGGCTAACCGCCGCCGGCTGATTTCTCTTAACCGCGCCGCCGCCGACTCTAATCGCCTTAAAAGCTTTGCCGGCTCAAGCAAAGCCGCCGATTTCACCAGTTGCGCCGTGAAATTTCTTTATTTCTGTGACAAAGTATATTTTACAGATTTTTATTTGAATGTACTAAGTTCTTTGCCAAAAAATGGTATGTTTTTGCATCAATGGTCGCGTTCATAAAACGTAACAGTTGTGCAACTGTTGTGTGTTTGTCTTAGAAACGCACAGTTGAGTAGTTCAGCTACACGCACCAGTTGCGTATTTGCTGGTATTTTTTTCATCATAAAATTTTTTTCGCTACCTATGGTCAACATGTTGTGCTTGGCATGCAGAGCTGATCAAAAGAGTTATGCTGTTTATTTTTTAATACAACGCCGCTTTATTATGTGGCCGCTGCAAACTAGTTAATAAATTTTTCATTACAAATGTGATAAAGTAAACAAATAAAGAAATATAATTAAAATAAAACTAAGATCACTAAATATATGTTTATTGTGCTGTTTACTTGCCCAATTCACAAGCTAGAAATACACTTTTATTTCATACATATGTTTCGTAAAATTCGTTTTTAGACAGACTCTCTCTGATAGTATTTGTATGTATCTTGTTCTTCTTTTGTCCATTAATACAAGATACATACCGATACAGTAAATATGACTGTTCAGAAGGTGTATTTCAAAGGTTAAATACACAATACTGAGAGAGCTTGTGAATTATGCAACTATATTACATAGTATTTAATTAACTATAATGTGGAACCATTTTTTAAACACGGTGGTGGCTTAGCGTTAAATTAAAAAACTATCGGCGCAGACTTCTTATTTTATTGCAGTGTTTTTTTGCTTTGTGATGAAAATTTTAAAATGAGATGAAAATGGACAGTTCGTATGTTGCTGACTATCGCATTGGATACCATGTTTATAGAATATTTTATGGAACCAAAATGCACCCAAAACTGAGTGCTAAACTAATTAATTTAGTTAATTTCAACTATGTCTTTTGTGCCTGTTTTTAATTGTTTACATTTATCAGCTGTTCATATATCCATCAAGCCGTTTCTAAGAGTGAGTCTATTCCTGATAAATTTTTATCATGATAAATGTCAAATTTGTTAGAGCTCAAGCTCAGACAAATTTGTCTTGATAAAAAAACGTAAACAAACTGACGTTTCAATTTATTTTCAAAATCTAACATTTTTACAAAATTTTTACAAAAATATATACGAATAAAGCAAAATATAAATGTTTTAATTAAATAAAAGCAGTTTAATGAAAAAATAAGTGAAATAGTGCATGAATAGTGACAAACTACCTTCGCGACGCTAAACAAATTGTGATTTATCATAACAAAAAAAAAAAAAACAACAACGTATTCGCATGTATACTAACAATAACAAAAAATTTACATCTGTTCTGCCGACGTTTTGTTAGTTGTGATGATAAAAATATATCAGGTAAAGACGCAGGGTAAGACGTAACTGTTGGGCGCAACAGTTTTACAACAGTTGAGTTTAACAGTTACGTCTTATGAACGCGCCCAATGTAAAACATTGAAGTGCCGTTATCTTGTCTTAAATATTTCAATGAGCATGGCTAATATTTCCACTAGGTACATCAGTATATTTCAGCCTAACTCGAGAATGGCGAGTATATTCTCATAAACGATTAATAATTTTATTAAAAAACTATTTTAAACAGTTCAAGCCGATATTTAAGCCGCCACCGAACCATCGTGTTAAACGCCGCCGATCAAAAGGCATCGGCTTGGTTCACTGCTTACAACAAGAGTTAATGTTTGTTGATATGTACAGCACAATGATGTGCTTTGTTATTGCTGTTTTTGTTGTCTATATTGATGTTCGTTTTAAATAGCCGACCAATTGCGAACAAACTTCGTTTTGCATGACAAATTTGCCTGTTTATACAATAAGTTACTTATAGTACGACATCAGTATCTGTTAATATCTGCTTGGGCGAAACATAGGAAAACAAATGTGTTTCTCTTAGTCTCTCTGTATGCACTCATATCTACCATACTTCAGCCAATAACAATACCACCTAATAACAGAAACACTACATTACTTATCAATATGCACTCATAAGCATTAACACACACAAACTGATGTAAACAGATGTATCTGTGCATGTGACTAATACACATATATATCCCTTTTCGTTTTTGCCGTTTTATTATTTTGGCAATTTTTCCGTTTAGCTTTTTGTTTAATTTTAGTTTTTATTTTTTAACTTTTTTTCCGTTGTTTTGCCGAATTTTTGGTTTTGGTCCTTTTTTTATTTTGCTGATATTTTCGTTTATTTTTTATTTTGCAATTTTAAATTGTTTTACGATTTTTGGTTTGGCGTTTTTTATCGCTTTTTTTACGATATTTTATGTGACTTATTTAAGTTTTGGCGCTGTTTTCAGTTTTGTCCCTTTTTCGGCTTTTGGTGATTTTTTAGTTTTTTTTCTTTGGGTTTGACCCTTTTTTTACCCGACTGCGCGACGCAAAGAAGGGTGACGCAAAGAAGGGTATCAGCCTATGTATTTTTTGATTTTTTAAATTTATGTCTTGTTCGTTTTGGCGATTTTTTGTAATTTTGGCGTTTATTTTGTTTTGACGTTTTTTTTCGTTTTGGGAGATAATCATTTTTGACGATTTTTTAGATTTCGATGATATTTTTAGTTTTAGCGATTTTATTTAGGTTTTAGTGCTTTTTTTCGTTTTGACGACCTTTTCTGGTTTTTAACGGATATTTTCGTTTTTTGGCGATCTTTTTAGTTTTGGTGATTTTTTGCATTTTAGCGATTTTTTTAATTTTAATGTTTTTTTCCTTTATGCGCTTTTTTCGTTTTGGCGATTTCTCGTTTTGAAATTTTTTTAATTTTGGTGGTTTTTTATTCTTAGCGTTTTTTAAAATTTCATGAGTTTGTCTCTTACGGTTTCCAAGATACAGCAAATTTTTTAAATTGCATAGTCAAAATTACATTAACTTATAGAAAACCCTTTAATTTTTCTTGTTTTAAATATCAGTGTTAATTGGTGTAGTCTATTCTACAGACTACACTAACTAACACAAACTTTGGAAATTTAAAGTGTCTATATATCGCGACCTTAGTATTATTTTGGCCCATATGCCAAAAAGTCGGAATGGAGAAAACAACAAAGAACATTTACATAGTTTTCTCAAAATATATCCGATAGAACTTTTTTGTATTCTCACCACTGCTTCCGTCATATATTTGGAAGAAAAATGTAAATTTTTGTGAATTTTCATCAATCCGATTAGAAATTAACTTCTTTTTACTGAAAGTAAAATATCTTGTTTTGTGCTCCAGTAACCACTTTTTTTATTTTATTTGTAAAAAGTATCTTTTGTTGCTCCATATGTATACTAACTACTGTGTATTGAGTAACTTGTTATTGAGATAAAATTTTCTACTTTTTATTGAAAATAAGCGTATAAATGTTATTAGAAAAAATATTTACATGGAATAAAAAGTTAATATTGATGAAATTTTGTATATTACTTGATTTCTGATTTTTATTTTTTTATTTAAAAAACAAATTTTTTTTTACAAAAAATTTATCAAAAATGATGATATCGAGCACAATGAATGCTTGGTATCTCAGAAACCAGGAACAATTTCGCGAAACAGTTTTTGGATTCTGAAAGAGGGCATTCAAAATATATATACCCCATACTTAACTCAATTTTTTTAAAAATGGTCGGCGGGCCAAAACAATACTAAGGTCGCGATATACTAAGTGTCTGTATATTACATTAGTAATTCAACATGTTTCATGAATCCAAATTGATTATTAGGCTAAGGTTCGTAACGATATATTCAGAAAGAATTGGGCATGATTAATATTCCAAGGAACAAGGGAAAAATTAACATCAACTTAATTTTTCAACGTGCTCGCTTTAGAACACCCTTTAACTTTTAACTGTCATATGTTTGTTGTTGTAGCGGCCAAAGTTTTACATAGTCTGTGAAAATCTCAGGTTCGTAGCCGAGAAAACAGCCAGTGACAGACAGACAGACGGACAGCGGAGCGAAAACAATAGATACAATAATATAAAGGTAGAAGCACATTTGACGTAGAAAATAATGTTTGCCTTTAGTGCCGATTATATGATAACTGATTTTTAGTAAACAGAGAGGAAAACGTTGCCACACACATACATATAGGGAAACTTTTATTTAGGAATGCTTTTTGAAATGTATAATTTGAGTATATAAATTATACTTTAATATACATATATTTCGTAAATTTTGTATTAATTGAACACGAGGATAACGAAATCTGTGTGTAATGTGACCTAAAAGAGTTAGCAAATGTTTGTTTATTATTTAATTCACCAGCTAGCGTCTTTTGGTAGCACTGCATCATACTAAATAAAGTTGCTAAAAAAATTATTTTGCACTTTTTTTTTACCAGCTTAGTGATAATGGTTTCTTCTTCCATTAAAATATTTAGTAGTACATAGTGCTAATTTTTGCACTATCACTAAGTGCCGGTTAGGCAGAAAATCTTTACTCTTCGAAGCCAATATATTACATGTAATTGTGTTATTTCTAGGGTCCGACCGAAACCAGTTTTTTGAGGCCGAACCCGAACCGAAACTAATATTCGGCAAAAAGGCCGATTATTCGGCCGAATCCGAAACTTGCCGAAACTTTTTAGCATTAATTGATATTGACATTTTAAAAACTTAACAGAACTGAAAAGTCATTTATTTTATTAACGGCCCTTTTCACAATGTGATTAAAAGTTAACGTGGTCTTTAACGGCAAATTCGGCATACAAAACTCTCCGTTAAAATATACTTTAACTTTTAACTGTACACTGTGAAAAAGAGCGTAAGAGTATTTCTACATACATACAGTGCTAGTCAAAATAATAGTAGAAATTCAATATACATATTTCATTCCATCGAGCAAATATAAAACTTGAACATTTACGAGCATACATATGACTAATAAAAACTTGGCATGAAATTAGCTTAAAAGATAAATAGAACTGGAATATTGGGTTCGTTACACATACATTGAGGAATGTTTTATCACTCTATTGATGACGTTACTCTATTGATGACGTTACAAAAGTTGAGTCGGAATAACTAAAAAGATATTAAGTGAAATATTTACATATTTTTGACACTAAATTTATACGATTTCATTCATTTCTACTAAAGTGAAGTTTCTTTGTTTACGCCCGCGTTTCATCGATGATATACACAATAACGATTTTTTTGACGCTATTGAATCATGAATATTGAAAATGAGCTTTTTTCATATTTTGAAATTATTTAAAAAAATCTATTTTAAAAAACAAATAATCAATTTCAGTGCAAAATTGCAGAATTCGAATGCGAAAAATCGATTTATTATAACATAAAATAGATTTTCAATTGGAATCGGAATCGGTTTACCATTCCGTAGTTTATACTATTGATTTCGGCAACAAACAGTTGAATGCTTTATGTTACTATGTATATCTTTTGGTTGCGCTTTATAAAACTGAGTAAAATTTTCATTCAGTTTGAAAAGATATGGGACGGGAAAAAACAGATTCATGGCGGTGACATATTTTAAATGTGGAAAATACTATTTCGATTAATTTCCTTATATATAGAGAATAAAAAGTTTCGGTTCGGTATTCGGCCAAAAAGTTGGCCTAAACGGAATATCAGCCGAAACCACAATTTTGCCCGAATCCGAAACCGAATATTCGCTCGGACTCTAGTTATTTCCTATATAATTGAGAATACCCATTTTGGGGATGAGCTTGATTTTCAAGATATTTTAGGTGCTGTCAAGCTGCAAGCTCAAATGTAATTTGTCAAGCTGAAATGATATTTTTGACAGATAAAAAGGAATAATTTCTAAAGTTTTATGAAAAAATATTTCATAAATTTTTAGTCAAGTATACAATTACCAAAACTTTATAACTGTTTATATATTCTCGGTCATCACTCATAAATTGTTCGAATGTATTTTTATTGACAGTACCAATATTTATTTCCGAGAACAATATGTAGGTAGCTCTTTTTGTTTCTGCATCTACTTTCAATGACCTCTTACAACTAGACTTATAGTTGGAAAAAAGCCAACCAATGTAGCAAATGTTCGGGCGCGGATACAAGGGGAGGAAAATGGGATATTTTTACCTCAAAACGAAAAAATTCCTCATATCTATTGAGATTCTAAAAGAAGTTTTGCAAAATAGTGTGTCAGTTAAAAGTATCCCCACCGAAAGCTCAAGCCTGTAAATGGTAAAGTAAGAAGAAAAAAAAAACGTTTGATTATGGAGCTCATGTTTTGACTTTCATATTATTTTAAATTTATATGAGATTTTTGGGTATAAGTTTCCTAATGATCTGCATTAGTCCCAGCGAAAAGCGCATAGGAACTTGCTAATAATCCCTCAATAATCACCCTGCGGTAAATGTACCAATCGTTTTGAACGTACTTATCCTATGACTGCTGAAACTGTGAATGGTATAAAATGTTCCTGAGCCCTGACCAATGAAGAGACACCATATCACAAATCTAGATAAAAAATGTTAGCAAAATACCCCCACTGTACAAGCAGATCTTTTCCAAACCAAAAATATTTGTTTAAAGTAGAACCTATCATTACTGAGAGTCTTAATTATGTCAATTGATCTCCTCCAATAACAACGCAATGTAAAAGATACCGGTATCTTTCATATAAAGTTCCGGAACTCGAACAGGTTGCTAGTCCTTGGAAACCAGTCACGCGACCTGTCTTTCGACAGGTCCTTATATAATAGGTTCTTATATTATTTATGTTATGTTGCCAATACTCTTTATTTAGACCGTTAAGTAAACTTCACATTACATAAATATTTTAGTGTGTCAAGTTCTCTTTTCAGAATCAAGCTGATTTTAATCGAATGTCAAGCTAAATTACTATTTGAATCTGGCAACCCTACATACAATAGAAGCAACCCCAACAGAATCGTGCTACAGCAAAAGCTGCGATCCCTGCAGATCGGGTTGCCATCCGTCCTGTTTTCCCCGGACACTGTCTTTTTTTCATGAAAGTTTTTCCTTTCTCTTTTAAAGTTGCTACGTATTTCATCGGCTATACATTGAAATTTCTATGCAACTTTTTTGACAACTACTCAATATGAAATTGCCAACGATTCTAGAAATAGAAGGCATGCCATTTTTCCTAACCCGTTTGTTTCTCTACACCGCTAGCTCAGGGCTCCCAGTTTTATTCTATACTTTTTTTTATCCCTTAGATTTGATTCATTTGTATAAATCGGTTGTGCTTTGTACTTTTGAAAACACATAAAAAAAATAGTAATTTGAAACACGCAAACATAAAACAAATTTTCTATCAATGGCTGTCGATTGGGGATTTGAAAGAAACTATTTTTAAGCAAAACTAGAAAACTAGAAGACAACTTTTTTCTATTACAAATTATTTGCTTATTTCCCATTTTATAAAAAATATATATTTGGTAAAAGTGTTTAAGTCTGATCAATTATATCATAATAAGGGCCATTGTTACATGTTTTTGTCGGACGGATAAACACTATCTTTATCAAAACTTCACTTTAACTGAAAGTGAGCGATAAGTTAATGGCAAGTTCATCCTATCTGGCAGGTTAAAGTAAATTTCTAATAATGATAAGCTGTTTATCCGTCCGACAAAATCCTGCCTTTAACCATTCCCAAGTTGTAATAATAGCCCTAATTGTCCATAACATTATAACTAGAAGGATTGCACTATTTTTGTAATGATCCTGATGAAAATTGATCTTATCTTCCAACAAGAATTTTCTTTCGAGTCAAGAATAGCTGCTTGTGTAAATTTGGTCGCTTTTGATACTATGGTTTATATCACTGCTCATCAGGGATGCCAGAATTCGTTCACCAATAATGGCTAAATGAAGACAAAAAAATGGCTAAAAACTAGCCAAATATAACTAAAGCTATGTACAGACGACTGTCAGTTCTTACAATATTGTAAGTAAAATGTGCTAAAAAGTTCTTACAATCGTGTGAAGTGAAAATTTTTTTCTGACAACTTGGCAGTAAAAGCATGTCAGTCGATGTTAATACACCTGCTGACAAAAAATTGTCAGAAATCTCACAATCGTGTGAACACATCGCGTTACCATTGTCAGATTATTGGCAGATAATTGTCAGACATTTTTTAATTGTCAGATGTGCGAAGTTTCTGCATCTGACAATGGCGTCATTGTCAGAGACTATTTTATATTGCCAGCACTGCACACTTTTTTTTTTAGGGAAAAATGAAAATAAGAGAAATTATGCAGCTAAAATAGTTAAAATTGCTTCTTTATGTTTAATAATAATTTATATTTTTACTTTTTAAAGTTAACACAAGCACAGATGATAAATAATGATGATTTCTGTTAAATGATATGCGTCTGGCAGCGCCAAACAACAGATCTGACAATTTTTGCATCTGACAATCGTGTGAACTGCCAATTTCTTTACTGACAATATTGTCAGATAAATTTATTGTCAGACAACTGTCTGCCAATAAATTGTAAGCTTTTCTAACAACTTTGATACAGCCGTGTGAACTAACAATATACCTTGTTCTGAAAATTTTTTATTGTCAGTACATCGTCAGCACATTGGCAAATCTGACAATATTGTAAGATCTCACAACAGTCTGTACAGGGCGAGATCGAATGCAAAAATCATGACTGCTAAGCAAAAGTTATCTTTCACATCAAACTGAAAACATTTTTAAAGTTAATAAAACCGTATGGATTGCAATTATTTCGCTCACCGAAGTTTTTTCTTTTTATTAGCAAAACTTTTTTTAATTTTAAAAAGTTTGTTGGGTATAGCTTATTAATGTAAATATTTCGGAAAGTGATAGCCCTGTTTTTAGAAATTTTTGCGCTCACCGATGATTTTTATTTTTATAAACGAACCACTTTTCGGAGATGGTTGCAAATTTAGAAAAGTTTGCTGTGTATAACTTCTGAATGCAAATATTTCAGAAAGCGACAACTCCCATTTCTCAATTGCATTTTTGTAAATTTTTAAAAGGTTTGCTTTGCTGTGTATAACTTCTGAATGGATTAACGAGTATGAATGTAAACAAAACGAAATACGTTTTTTCGTATCTGGAAAATGGTTTGAGGCATAGATTATACGCAGATAGTCAACTAAAACTTCAAAAACCTAAGTCTACTGTCAAAAACCTAAGTCTAAGAATGTGTTAGTAGAACATTTTTTATTAGTATTGGTGTAAAATAAAACTTTCACCACAACACCAAAACCATACATAGTTGTACAAATGGTATTTTACAAAATTTTTATATTTTGAACATGAATTTTTAGTTGTTATATACAATTAATTTTATATTAATTAATGAAAATATGATTTATAATAATTTTTAATATATTTGAGCTAAAAAAAGATTGATATTCTAAACACTTTGTTGAAATTATTCTATTTGGTACTAAAAAAATTTATCCCAAATAGTATAAAAAATGCAATTCTGCTGAATGAAAAAATTGTTCAACACATTGATAAATTTCAACATGCAAATGTCAACAAAATTAAATAAATATTTTTAAATTACAGCAAGAAGAAACATAAAATTTATACCAAAAGAAATAAAAAAATTAAATCAAGTGATAAAAGTGTTTGTGTGTGCAAAAGAGATAGATTTTACAGCATTCTCAAATGCAAAAATTACGCTCTTCGATGTGTGTTGAATAACCCCGCTTATGTGAGTTAAATACACAGTGCTTGTTCGTGTGAAGGAGAGCTGTAATTTTTTTTGACAGGTCGCCAGTTGAATATCTACGTATAATCTATGGTTTGAGGTTTTACAAAAGCTTTTTATTTTCATGCCTGCGAAAAGTACATATTACTCTGTTGTATTTTTTTGGTAGTAAATAAGCGTTCCTTTGTTGCGAGTTGAAATAAAAGTGGCTAAAAAATAGGTAATAGCTAAATTGACTTCTTCTGGCTAACTCTGCAGTTACACGTTCAAGAAATTGCTTTCAAGTTGATCACACGTATTGCTTGTTAAAACTACGTTAAATTGACGCTGTGACGTAGGCTGCAAGTAACTTGATATTCAATTTTGTTTTCAAGATGCCGTCGTCAAGGAATCAACAACGAAACAGTAAAGCTCGGTCATAACGAATTCTCGGTTGTAACGATCTAAGTCTAAAGTGCCGACGTTTTGGTTGCCATTTTCATACAAAAATAATTCGTAATAGCGAATTCGTAGTTAACGAGTCCTCGTTTGTATCGAACTACGCTTACTACGAACTTGTCATAGAGCGGTTTTTTTGCTGTTTGCACAAGTTCGTTGTAACCGAGTCTTACTGTAATTTACTTACAATAATTGTGATCAGCTGTGTGTAAATTGAACGAAAAATTGAAAGAAAACTTGAAAGAAAAATTGAAAGCAAGTTGGTAGTCAATTTCAAAATGTTTGAGTGTGTTAGTAAACTTGAAGCAAAACTTGAACGTGTAACCTCCAAGTAAACTGGATGAAAAATGCCAAAATTTAGCCAGAAAATGGCTGAATTTGCATCACTGCTGCTCATACATGTTCCCCCACTTTATAAGGAAATTATCCCTATATTCACCTCCGAAAATACTTAAAAATAAATTTTTCCTAATTTCTACCTACTTTTTCCACTAAACTTTAAAGCTCATTTACACAATTTATATTTTTACAATTATAATAATCTAAAATTCATATCTCGCAAAATGTTGGAATTTCACGGTAAAAACGGCATTATTTTCCTAGTTTTAGGAAATGTTGCTAATAGTAGATTCAGACTAAGCATGAAGACTTATTTGAAACATCAATTAAAACTTAAATTTTCACATATACATAAATAGAAAACTCCAAAACTAAATGTTTTCAACGAAAGCACAATTGAAAAAAATCAGTCAAATAATGAATTAGGAAAAGCAGTAAGCATGTATAAAAAAAGAAAAAAAAATTTTTTTTGATCGTGGTACATAGTGATACAAATGCCCATCAAAGCAAAAAAACAAAACAAAAAAATAATAATAAGAGCTTTTGTGAGTGTTCGATTAATCAGATAGAGGAGACTTCGGCTATCTAACTCTTGTATTCTATTTTGTGACAAAAATTGATGTTTCCTTATAAGAAGCATCCACCTTCATAAGTGGTAAAAGTTAACAAGAACGCTGATGAGACGGTGTAGCGACCTGTCGAAATCAGCAGTACTGATCCGTTGTGATAATCTGATTGAATATTTGAACATTCCACTCTTAATAATAATTTGAATTTGCATTAATTCAAATAATAAACCAAGGTCGATATATAAGGTCTGTGCATCAGCCCATATGTTGGGTAATTTTGCTGTCAAATTGTAGTGTATTTTACCAATCCACTCATATTTTAATATTCGCTTTGAGTTTTTCTCATACATTTTTTGACACCACAATTCCCAAAAAAAGTTGCTTTGTTGTATCAATTCGCCGATAAGTATACCTTATAGATATACCTTGTAATAAACTAAAAAGCCGAAATAATAAATTTCACACTGAAAACATTTCAATTTCAAAAATATCTCTGTGTACTCCAGTTTTTTACAACTGAGACGAGAAGGAATGAAAGAATAAAGAAATTAAAATAAAAATATTTTAAAATATAATAACCATGTTCGTGTACTTATTTGTGTTAAAATCAAAATAGTAAAATATTTTAATATTTGAAAAGGCAATTTCACTTTTCCATTTTACGTTAGTATGATTTACTTTTTGTCTTCTTGTTAAATATTGGCTGCTCACAATAGTGCAGATCTTGTAATATTTGGTAGTTAATCGAACAGAGCTAATGCAATTTATTTTGTATTTTTCTAAAATTTCAATGGAATTTGGTATTTGAGACCTTCATAAAAATTTAAATAAAGTGCGAACAAGGAAGCAATCAAGGTTGGCAAACAATATAATACCGTAATTAATACCGATCAGATAGCTGCAACAAGTATGATCGAGCTGTCTTATTCACTAGCGCTAAATAACAAGTACAAGTCAATCAAGCATTTGACAGTTCTGTTCACATTCGAGTATAAAGCATGGTACTCTGTTCATCATATCGTGCGAAGTGCTGTCAAAAGTCCATATAAAAAAATTGACACGAATTGCTCACGAAATATTGTTTCAGAAGTAGTACCCTGTTTATTGTGTGAAAAACATATGAAATGTATCTACATACAACATTTTGACTCTTCATGGGAAATAATATGAGCACCACTTTTTTCGTGTGGAATATACAAGAAACACATTGGGTTACACAATTGCAGCATATTTTCAAGGGTTACTTGTCATATTTTTCGTATGAAAAAAACAATGTTGAGTACTGAGCTTAACACACGAACCAAAAAAGTCAGCAACAAGTTGTCTTATTCGCAACATTCAGCCATGTCACATATTCCGTTCGGATTGGGGTTGATTCCGTAGTTGTCATTCCGAAAAAGTACATTTTCGGTGCTTTAGATTCCGTTTATTTTGTATTTCGTTTTTACAATGATAAAGTTTTTATACCTTGAGGCGTTTGTTTACTCTTGTTTTTAGATGCAAAGCTCATATTAAACTTTTTATTGACATGGAAAGCTCATGACCAAATATTTATTTGAAGCTCCCAAAAGTACACTCGTTTTTTTAGTATTTACTGCAAATGAAGTCAGTAGAAAGTGTTTTTCAATTCCACTTTGAAATGTAAAAGTGGTTTGATTACGAAGAAGATTTTCGTTTTCTGAAGAAGCAACTTACGGAAATGAAACCACTTCCGATCGGAATGGTATTCTGTGACATGGCCGATTGTACTTGCATTGATTGGTTTACAAACTATGCGGCTTGTTTACGAACAATCGCTCACTTGTTGCTCGGCTGGTTTTGGCATGATTTGATTGTGATCGAAACAAAAACACTCGAGTATATTTTTGTGTGTTTGCAAAGTGTTGTTGTTGGGAGTAAACCCGTACATACACATGTGTGTATGGATGTAAGTTTTCTTATGCCACTTTAAAAAGAAGACAACACGAATGAGGATTGTACGCAACAACTACAATAGCACGAACATTTTGTAGCATGTATGTATGTATGTATGTATGGTGTGTCATAAAGAGTTTTACAAGAATGATGCGAAGTACTTGTTCGTTTCGATCCAGTGCGGTTACAATCATGGTAGAATAATATACCAGCCCAGCAAACCAAAACATTTTAAAATTATATCGCATTCGAATGTTGCGTACACATTTCTCGGACAAAACACTCGAGAACGGCTATCGAAGTCGGAAAGAGAAAAGGCTGCTAGAGCCCACTCGTCGCTCAGTTTGTGACAGCAAATCTTTCGATTTCTATGCTTCGCTGACAAATCTATAGCGAACCAATATCGAAGAAATATCGATACCACAAAAATGCAGGAAAAAGCAATTTTTCAAGATTGTTATCTTTATTTTTTTAATTTATCTATTTTAATGTAAATGGAATATTTATTTATTTAGAATTGTAACTTAGGCTGCAGTCAATCAGATTCGAACACGGTACCGCCAGGCTAACAGATTAGCACACATCCACTAGGCTATCGTGGCAAATTTTTTTCTATTCAATTATTGCACACATGAATGTAAATTACGCATTCGATAAATTATCGAAAATAGTTCAATGCTGCGAACATTCACATTTTATGAAATTTGGCAATTGCGCTTCTTATCGAGACATATTTCTATGCTGCGAACATTCACATTTTATGAAATTTGGCAATTGAGCTTATTGTCGCAACATTATCGACAAAAGCTCGCATTTGCGAACATTCGTTTTTTTAGATTCACGAGGATTTATCGAACAAATTTGTTTCGAAAATTCTTCGTTTTACCGAACCTTCTTTTATTTCGAATCTCACTTTTAGTGGGAGGTAGCCGCATAACTAACACAAATGTACATTTTGGGATAGAAAATGTCAAATATTAATAGAGAGGGTATGTGTGTGTTTGTATAACACAAGTAGCAAACATACGTGTAGGCTAAAATTCTGCTTGCTATGTGGTTAAGCAAATTTTGAAGTAAAATTTCAACACAACTCTCAGATGATTTGATCCATCCGTCCTGCATTTAAATTTACATTCATATACTTTTTTGTATAATAGGTAAATGTTATTGCCGCAATCTAAATATTGCCAATGAGTAAATTAAAAAAAATATATTTACATTTTGTAACTTATTTCAAGAAAGTAATCTAAAAATACGTGTTGTGGCGAGTTGGGTCATTTTATTAGTTATTTCATATAGCAGAGATATAATAAGAGTTTTTCACTTCATCTCAGCGGTTATCAGAGAAAAATTCCGAAAATTTTTGGTATAACCTATAACAGGCATATGTTTTGTAAACTCATTGCATTTGGAGCAGTTTCTATCTGAACTTTACAAAATATATCATTTTAGTTTAATTTCAGTTTTTTTTAGCTAATTTTGTTCGAGTGGGGCGGGGCTATAATTATGCAACACAGGAATTTCGTTTAAATTAAATAAATGTAAATATCTTTTTTTTAAAACTTCCACTTTGGGCTTACGATGACCTCCCATGACATTTGTGGACATTATTCTCTAATAAAAACTACGATATGGCAAGTACTTCTGGAAGCCTTTTGAATTAACTAACTCACGGTCTTGTTTTCTTCCAAAAACATTTTTGCTCATGTGATGAGGGCTGTCCATATTTTTATTATAATTTTGTATAGAATTTGGAATAAATATTTACTTCAAATGGTTCCATCTCTTTTCTTTTGCTTCGGGATCCACATAAAATGTAATGTAAGCTACTGTTACTAGTGCATTATTTTTCCCCCAGCAGGTGCCAGTAGCTGACTAACGATACAGAGTAATGATATTCACCCTTATTGCGAATGTTAACGTCGTCACAAGTGACGTCGACTGTGCAATAATGGCATTGCCGTTGTCAATATTGACGGATTTCGATAACAATTGACAGCTGCTTCGAATTTTAATAGGCGACTTTAAGACAACATTGTGTTAAATTGGCTCTGTTTTTATCGACACAATTTTTGGCAACGACTCGATAGAAATTTTTAGCTGTCACGGCTATTTATTTTAAAAAGTATTTAAAATAGAAAAAAATTAAAATAACAACCAACAAACAATTTGAGGAATTAATTCAGCGGCTCGAAAGTAAACCAAGCCTAGCAAAAGGATTTCATAGGAGCAGAACTCCTTATAATTTTAAGAAAGGATTGGAATAAATTGCGACGAAATTAAATCTATTGGACCACTAAGTAGACATAGCGATGGTTGGCAAACGGTAAGCACCAGAAAATACATATATCGCCATATAAAATGCAAAAGCGGCGGCCTATCATAATTTTTAAAAATGTTTCAGGAAAGATATGTAACTTAATAAAAAGGATACTATTGCGAATATAAAAATGATTTTTTTCTGGGTAGTATCATTAATGAAGTCTAAATTAATGATACTATGCTGAAATAACATATTCACAATAGTTTTTATTAAGGTTGTTATCTTCTGAAAAATTTTAAAATTGATGATAGGTACTTTTACATTTTATATGACGATATGCATCTAGCAAACGTTCCAAAATCTTTGAGGATGACAAAGCTGCCCGTTAACTTCCACATATGCTATTCGAGTGGAAGAAGCCACTTCTAGAAACGCATTACATATTTGCGAAACACAATACCAACCAAAAGGATGTTTTTAATGCAGAAAAGAAATGATGGAAAATGAAGAAAAGAAAATGATATAAAGATAACACCAAGGAGAAGAACTTTATTTGTTTTCTTCATCACTAAAACTTTCACTTGAATACATTAAAAAATTTGAATATACCACGGCACTAAACAAATTAAATAAACGTCAAAATGATAGCGATGATATTTATTTCCTTCATATTATCGATAACAAGTCAACGTCAACACAATACTTTTAGTAAATGCCGATTTAGCATTGAAGTGACAACGACGACATATTGAATTGACAGCGACGAACGTATTGTGTTGTCGTCGACGTCGACATTCACAATAAGGGTGATTGTCATCGCCTTCCACCGCTCAATCTTCATCAGTTAAGACGTTAACTTTTGGAGCCTCAATGTATAAATCGTTTGGCTCACTCTATTCCTTTAAAATATGCACAAATTTTGCTACGCAAAAAAAACTTGCTACATATTCTGAAACAAAATAAAATATGAGTAAGTACTCTTTTCATCATACTGTCGTCATATGACGACAACCAAATATATTCTCAAAACACAAAAGGTTGTTTTACAACTCCAATAGCGGTTCCTTAACCAAAACTTGTCTGGCAATGTAAATTGTCATCTTGTTTCACTTTTAAGTCATATAAATAATGGTAGAGTTCACGCAACATTCGGTAACTGTTTGCTCGTTAAATTGGTAAAATTTTCCATATATTTTGTTGCTGTAAAATTTATTTTAAAAATTTTTGACAGCAAAATATATGGGAAATTTTACCACTTTAACGAGTAAATAGTTACCCAATGTTGCGTGAACTCCACCAATATTTACTTTTAACGCTTAACTTTTAGCAGGACTCATAATTTCTATCTTTTTCAAAAAATAATAAAAAATTTTCTGAGCACAATTTTGAACTAAATTTTTGTATGAAAAAAGCATCAACGTACAAGACATCTATCTGTTCCTGTTTCATTTGTCTCCTGCAGATTATAACTGTTCACCAATAAGTTGAAGCTGTCAATGGCTTAGTCGTCATATCGTCATATTACGACGGCACAATGCAAATTAAGTTAAAAAGTACCCTATATTTTAATCTGGTCCATATGCTACCCGTCTACAAAATTTTGATCCAAATCCATTAAGCGGTTTTCGCATGATAGTGAATCAAACATCCAAACTCACAAGCATACAAACTTTCTCATTTATAATAGTAGTAGGATAGGTACGAAAAATTAAAAAAAAATCAATCAAACTATGTTTCCACATTTGTACATAAGTTTTTTTTTCGGAATAAAAGGACGACGTTACATGCTACTTTTTCAAAATTGTATTTAATTTTTTATTAATGTATGTGCACATATATGTACTATATTTATATTTCGAATTGTTTATAGATTAAAACTTGAGTGCGAAAAATTGGCGAATGAAAAAACTGAAATGCAACGTCATTATGTCATGGTAAGAAACGAACAAAATTTTTTTTTTTAAGAATTGAAGTCTTACTTTGCAATTCGAAACGAAACAGTTTTATGTTCGAATCGGATCACAGAGTAACACCCCAAAGTTGTGGACAAAAATAAACATTACATATCTTTTACAGTACTATGAAATGTCTTACGGCCTAAACGTAGAAATGCACAAACAGGTATTTATATAAAGTTTCTATTTGTAAAGCAATTTCCTTTAAATATATGTGTTTTATCTTAGACGGAAATTGCCAAACGTTTAAACACATTAATCAATCAATTGCTGCCCTTTTTACAAGCTGATCATCAACAACAGGTTTTGCAGGCAGTCGAGCGTGCGAAACAGGTTACAATGCAGGATTTAAATCTTATCATAGGGGTAAGTTTCTTAATTCATTATATATATATATTTCTAATTTAGTTAAATTTTTCTTATGTATATTGCTAATTATGTAACAGCAATTAACAAATTCGTTTCTATAATGCAATAACAATTAAGACTTTTTTTGTCATTCCAAACTTAAATTTATATATCGTTACTTTAATTTACAAAAGGCGTATCTAACATATAAACATTTTCAGATTTTCAAAAACCATTTTAGAATTTATAAGTGGAGTTCAAAAATAAGCATAGTAGGCCTTGAAACTTATAGAAAACCGAACAAATAATTTTTATTCGATATGAATCTATTTTATATATTTTTTGTTTTTGATAAAGCACCAATGCAATGCAATCACCCCTATTCTGCGTTTCGATTACGTTCCCGCATTCAGTTACTCGAATCGAAAAATGGTATTCCAAAGAAAAACCTAATCGAAAGAAAAAGAAGAAGAGATGAGTACGTTTAAAGCAGCTGCTTTGCTATGAAACGTATGAAATAGAAACAGAAAAAACAAGCAATTTTGTAAACATTGTAATTGTTAAATTGTAAAAAGTTAAATTTAGTGAAAAAACTGATAAATATATAAAAACTAAATATGGTGATAGCTTTAATTAAATAAACACATCAGTTAAGTGCAGAAAGAAAGATAGAAATAAAGCCCGAAAATAACTAAGCAGTGTTTGTGGCCAAACTATTCCAGTAAGAGGAATCCTGTCCCGGCGGAGGTGATAAATAAAATGAAACTTTAATACTGTGAAAACCGTTATTAAATAAACACACTGCACTTCTTCCTTGAGACGCTTATATCATCCACACGCAATATCATCCTCCGTTGCCATTAAATTCGCCAGCTTTTCATGTTGCTCAGGTTGTTGTGTTTTTCGACCTACAATAAATTAAATAAACCTCTAAAATTTGAAAAAATAATAAAAAATTTATTGCAAAATAAATTTATTTAATTGGACACTTTTTAACCACACAAATAAAAATGGAAAAACTTCCCGTCAGTAAATAAACAACTTGCAAAAACGTAGCTACGATCGTAATGCAGAATACATACAATCGAAAAAGAAATCGAAATGACACTGGGGAACGGAACGCAGAATACCAAAGTTGCCAAACGTAGAAAATTTCGGTTCGAATCGTAACGCAGAATAGGGGTGAATGCTTAACCTTAAACAAATAAATTTCATTTAAAATAAAATTATTTATATTTATTTATTTTTTTTTTATTTTAATTAATTTCTTCGACTTAATAATTTGAAAATATTTATTTTCAAATATAAATATCCATCATGATGAAAACATAAAAATTATAAAACGATAATATCAGAAAAGAAAAAATTGTCATATGATGATTTTTTTAACTCTTCAAATTTTAAATATTTGAAAATATTTTACATCAAAATTAAAGAACAAAAACGTTTACTATACATTGGACTTTCCGCGACGTTAGCAATTTATTTTAAGATTTTTTTATTATTAACAATATTAGTAAGTTCTTCAATATTTTTAGCAATTTTTCGTGAACATGCATGCAGCTTTGGCAACGGTCATCAGTCAATTAAATTGGATTGAAAAATCATTTAAAGGGCCCAATAAACTCGCATACATGAATGACATACACGAAAACTCGCAAACATTGCTATATGTCAGTTTTTCTCCTCACACTGTTCATGGAAACTGACAAACATTTATTTAAAATTTTTTCAAAGGAAACTGAAAAAAATTTTAAATTTTGAATCATATTTAAACTAGATGAAATTGCGACAAAACCAATTGTGATTTCAAATTTGAATTGAAAAATATAAATAATTTAAACAAATATGTCGCTGCATATGAAAAATCTAAAATTTGTACATTTTCCTTTGATATTTACATTCAAGTATGTCACTCTTCCCCTTACACCATATGAAATGTGTGAGCAAAGAAGAAATTATTAAAAAATTTTAATATTCGTCCAACATGTATGTCATTCAAAAAATTTAACCATACACTGCCAGGGAATCCGTCCAATATGGCATGTATGTCATACAAGTATGTGAGAATAGGGCACTCTTAACTCACACATATTCTTATATTGAAGTGTTACAAGGATTTTAGTTTTGTTATATATTGAACTAAGAAATAAAGTTCAGTTTTGTTTAAAAACCTATTTTATTAGCATTTTTACATACATATTTAGTGCATTCTCTGAGAAGTATAAAAATTTGATAGTATCACGATAGTATCGTCGATATATCGGTAGTTTTTCTAACTTTTGATACTTTTGAATCGATATATCGGTATATTTTTTCAAAATATCAACAATATTCTATAGTGACACTATAGATAGCTTTCCACCTCTAGCTCTCCTTGTATTAATTGATGCAAAACGTGTTCTAAATGTGCATATAAACATTTTATTTTACTGTTTTCCTTAAAACACATTTTTTTCTTAAAACACATTTTTATTCTAGTATTCAATTTTTTCATCCGATGAAAAAAGTTGAAAATAATTTTCAACTTTTGTGATAAATAAAATAAACGATTTTTAAACCCCGACTAAAAAAGGGGTGTTATAAGTTTGTAGGGTGTCTATATATCTATGTGGATGTACGAACCCTCGTACAGACCAAACGGCTGGACCGATTTTGATTTAATTTTTTCTGTTTGAAAGGTGACTTGATCGAGAGTGTTCTTAGATATGTTTGAATAAAATTGGTCCAGCCGTTTAGAAGATATCACATCTTTCCTAGATGTATCCTGTTGAATCTGTGTGTCTTTGACACTGTAACTCCCAAACGGCTACATCGATTTTAATTTAGAAAATTTTGTTTGAAAGGTGACTTGATCAAGAGTGTTCTTAGCAATGTTTGAATAAAATTGGTCCAGCCGTTTAGAAGATATCATCTTTCCTAGATGTATCCTATTGAATCTGTGTGTCTTTGACAAATCATTTCATTTTGAAATCACCAAATTTCAGCAAAGAGTTCATCTAAAAAGCTCAACATATTGCAACTTTTTATTTGGTTTCTATGTTTTAGATGTTTGAGATATTTTATCCGAACTTAACTTCGAATGCATTAAATTGTGCGATTCAAAGAACACTGTTTTCCGTTTTTGAAATTTTGCGATTTCAAAATGAAATGGTTTTCAAAACATGCCCGAGCATATGTATTTAATATACAGGTATAATAAGGATGGTCCAAAAACAATAAAAAGTTGAGGTTTATAAAAAGTTTTAAAACAAATACCATTTTTAATTGTGAATGCTATTAAAATTTTTCCTCGCTGTACAAAAGACTAAATAAAAATTAACTTTCAGTTTTTACTGATATATTTATTCAAAAAGATTTGGACTTTACATATCGAGGGCTTTTATTCAAATAGTGCTATTGTTAGTTTGAATTAATTTATTAGACTCCTAGAGCTTTGACAATGTAAGTTAATAAAACTAATGAAAAAGCATAGTTTGCATAAACATCAAAATATTAAAACAAGTACAACAAAGTACAGTAGAAACACAGTGACTTATTAAATTTATCGTTCATTCCAACACTCTCCCTGAATGACAAAGTCACAAAATCAAATTCTTTCTCATGTACCCTTTACAACTATAAAAAAGTATATAAACATTTCAATTCAAATAATTAAAGTTTTAGAAAAAACCAAATTTAGTTCCCAAATAATCAAGTTTTTGAGAAGTCTTGGTAAATATGTCTGCAATCATCTCATTTGTACACATGTATTTCAATATGATTTCCTTTGCATCGATCTTCTGGCGAATTAATTTTGATTTAATATCCACATGTTTTGTTCTAGACGAGAAATTATTATTAAAGGCGACTTGTAAGGCACCCTTGTTGTCGCAGTATAACAACATATTTGTACAGCTTTTAGGATTAAGTTCAGATTCTAAGCGTTTAAGCCAAGCAGATTCTTGAATAGCAGCAGTTAGACTAGAAAATTGCCCCGGATTGATATACAAAAACGTACCCTGTAGTGGACTGTCGGTCGTCAATATTTCCGGCCCAGTCAGCATCGCAGAAACCTTTTATTTCTGAGTTGGGTTGCTTTCTATAAACAATACCTTTGTTGAGTGTGCCTTTCAAGTATCTCATTACGCGTTTAACTGCTTCCCAGTGTGCTTTACCAGGATTGCTTCCAAATCGACTTAGGAAATGCACTGCGTAACAGATGTCGGGTCGGGAAATTCGGGCTGCAAACAACAAACAGTCGATTGCATGCATATAAGGAACACGTGACATTTCCTGCCTTGCTTCTTCATCTTTGGGACACATGCTCAAGGATAGTTTTTGGTTGTAGTCTATTGGGGTTGATGTTGGGTTGTACTCACTCAAACCAAACCGTGCCATTACATTTGATATGTATTGCGCCTGATCGATTTTGATAGCGTCCTTACTTCTGGTTATATTCATACCTAGCACTGAAGATACCTCTCCGATGTCCTTCATTTTAAATCTTTTGGCTAACTCGGACTTAACAGAATCAATTGCTGTCATATTATTGGAAAATATTAAAATGTCATCGACATAAATAGCCACGAACAACATCTGATTACCATTTACCTTATGATAAACGCATTGATCCACTTCACCTCTTATGAGTCTCATCTTTAGCAACTCATTATTGATTGTTTCATTCCATACACGTCCCGACTGTTTGAGACCATAAATGGACTTTTTCTGCAAGCATACCTTATCGGAACCATCATTGAACATTTCTGGTTGTTGCATATAGACAGTTTCCTTAAGTGAACCGTTTAAATATGCATGTATATACACGTATATACATGTCGTACTTAATAGCCAAAGCAAGCAATATCGAATTGACTAGTATCGGACGACAGGTGAAAAGGTCCCATTAAAATCAATCCCTTCACGTTGTGAGAAACCTTTGGACACTAACCTCGCTTTCCATCTTATAGTACCACCGTGCTCATCCTTCTTAGTTTTGAATACCAACTTTGTTTTAACAGCCTTTTCGCCAGGTGGCAAATGTGTTAGTACCCACGTGCTGTTTGCCATCAGCGAATCAATTTCTTCCTGCATGGCCGCTTTCCATTCATCTGAATTAACCGATGACATGGCTTCATTTACACTGCTAAGATCATCAGAAAGAAACTGCATAGCACAAAAGTTTTGTGATTGTTTAGATTTGTTGGCAATACGATTTGATCGACGTACGTTATCTGCATCCGATGGAATATTTTGGTCAAGGTGTGGAGTCGGAACCCATTCATCATCTGCTTCAATTGGTGATGGCATAGGCGATGACCACTCATCAGAGTCGACGTAATCGCTCTCACCGAAATTAGTGTCTGACGTTGCATTATTATCAACATCATTCGTTATTCTAGGAGTTAATTCAACAAAATCTCCATCAACGTCATTCGTTAATCTAGGAGTTAATTCAACAAAATCTCCACTCTCCCCTGAATTAACTTCGTCGTAATTTTGGAACAGTTCTGGGTAATAAAATTAATTTTCAATGTTTAGGCTCACCTTACTTCCTTCCAAGAATACCACAACATGACTTATAATTATACTGTTGTCTTCGGTGTTAAATAATCTGTACGCATTACTTTCGCTGCTGTACCCCATCATGATACATTCTGTGGATTTCGTGTCCAGCTTGCGACGATTTTCCTTGCAAATGTGTGCAAGAGCAGGACATCCAAAAACTCAAAAATTTCAGGTTAGGACGGCGACCAGACCAAACTTCTTCGGGGCTTCTATCTTCATCACGACATGGAACTCTGTTGATTAAATAACAGGCTGTGTTAGCGGCTTCTGCCCAAAAACGCTTGTCTAAACCGCTATCAATTAGCATACATCGAACACGTTCCATCAAGGTTCTATTAATTCTCTCCGCCGTACCATTTTGTTCCGGAGAGTAAGCACACGATTTTTGATGAATCACCGGACAGTTCTGCAAAAAATTTTTAAATTTTCCATTAACATACTCGCCTCCGTTGTCAGTTCTTAGAATTTTGATTTTGATCGAACACTGATTTTCAGCCATTTTCTTGAACAATACGAAAGTTTCGAAGACATCAGATTTTCTCTTAAGCGGGTATACAAACAATTTTCTGGAATAGTCGTCAACAAACGATACCAGATAGCGAGCTCCAGAAAACGAGTTTACACTTAGCGGGTCAACAACATCAGAATGCACCAATTCTAATAATTCAGTAGCTCTTATACCGTCTTCTCTTAATGGCTTTCTGGTTTGTTTTCGTTTCACACATACCACGCACGGCTCTTTGGTTTTGTTTTCAAAATTAACGCCATCTGAGGATTTTTTTTACTTCAGCTAAATTCTTGTCGCAAATGTGTCCCATCCTTCTGTGCCAAAGACTAAGTTCTTTTGTAACAACAAATGCGCTGATTTCTTTTGATATCGTTTCGCTGTCTATCCGATATAAATCGTTGTAAATTTTAGCAGAAGCAACAAGTGTACCATCTCCATTCAATATGCGGCATGCTTCACCCTCAAAAATAACTTTATTACCGCTACTAGTCATTTGTCTTACAGAAAGAAGATTTACACACAAGTTAGGTACATATTCAAGGTTTTTCACTGTTATTTTTTTTTTATTTCCCAATTAAAATATTTAAATCGACGTCGCCTGCGCAATCAACGTTCAATTCGCTCTTGTTAGCAACCATCACTTTTTTATCTTCTATGTTATGTATGTTATACATACACTTTCTGTCGTTTATCATGCGGTTGCTTGCGCCACTGTCTACGTACCAATACGTAAACTTCTCATTGTTTTTGTTTTAAGGTCCATTTGTGTTTACCTTCAAACTCGTGCCCGATGCTATGAGTGTTGAAGAAAACCCTCCCTTCTCATTTTTTCTATTTTGCTTACCGTTACCTCTGTTGTTACCGTTCTTGAAACCACTGTTGATATTGTTGTTCTTCTGATGACAATTTCTGGAAATGTGTCCGTATTCCTTGCAGTTGTAGCATTCGACAGGATTTTTCTTCTTAGAGGTGAAATTTTTGGAATAGAGGCTGTGCTCTATTCCTTTTCGCCACGTGGAGTATCAAATTTAGCATCTTGTAAAAGAAGATTCTTTACCTTATCGACGGTCAACTTTTCCTTACAGTTCTCGACAGCCATTACCAGTGGCTTAAAATCATCCGTCAACCCAGCTAACATAAGTGAAGCAGTAAGTTCGTCGTTTATGTTGAGTCCTGCATTTTTTACTTCCAGGACAATTATTACAAGCTCGTTGACATATTCTTGAATAGAAACATAATTCCGCAGTTTCATATTCACCAGTTGTTTTAACTATTCCACTTTACGCGTAAGACCAGTGTCCTCAAAAGCACTCATCAATGCATCCCACGCTTCTTTTGCTGTTTTAGCTGCAGCAATGTGTCCGTAAATACAGGGATCTACCATCAAAACAATTTCTGCCAAGGCGCGTTCATTCGAGACTGCATCATTGGCATCAACCGAGCCGGTTTCCACAACTCTCCAGCATCCTTTTATGACCAGCAAGATTTTGCTTGCCTCTTCCATACGTCGAAACTCTCGCGTCCCTTTAGACGCTCCAACGAAAATCCAATAGGAAGGTTTGCCATCTTATTTGCCCCAAGAGAAAAAAAAACTTTTTTATATAAGTCGGAAGTTTTTTTTATTTGAAAATAAAAACTTCGAATATATTTTAACTGCGTGACATGTAGCCCATAACCTGTTAGTTTGAATTAATTTATTAGACTCCTAGAGCTTTGACAATGTAAGTTAATAAAACGAATGAAAAAGCATAGTTTGCATAAACATCAAAATATTAAAACAAGTATAACAAAGTACAGGAAAAATACAGTGACAGCTATCTTCACTTTTTTCGAAAATGAATTTATTATAGCAATGTGTTCTCTGATTGAATTGTCATCTGTCATTTATTTAAAAAAAAAATATTTCTTAAAGGTGTTTTTTCATAATTTTTTTATTGTGCTATCTAACAGCCCGTTGTTTTGTAAGTAAACAAAAAGTGCTATCTGCATAAAAATATTCGTGTATAGACAAAATAATAAGATTTGTTGTTATCAAATATACGTAAATACATATATACATTGTAATCGGGATCAACCAACAAAATTAATTTCCTACCCTTTTTTGAGAAAATGTTGAACACGAAAACCCATTGGAGGCCAGTCATACATATAACACCACTAGGGTTGACTACTAACCAGTTATGGGACATTTTCTTCTGTATATTTCTAGTCTGTATTGTAAATTTTATATGGGAGACCCTTAAAGTATGAATATACGGGGTAGTTGTGTTCCAAAAACATGTTGACGCTAGAAATGTAATGGGAGCTGGTCATACATTTTATTCGTCTAGGACCATCCTATGCGCTGCTGGGACCGAATTCAATAATTTCAATAAACCACATTATTTGTATGGGAGCCCCCTAACGGGTGGAGATAGGGGGAAAGTATGTTTAAAGAAAATGCTAGGAACAAAAACTAGTGGAGGTCGGTCATACATTTAACCCCCATATTGAGACTCCTAGCCAGTTATGGAACTTTTTCTTCTATATATTTCTAATCTCCATTGTAAATTTTATATGGGAGCCCACAGGTATGTTCAGAAAAAACTTTGGGAAGGAAAAATTATTGGGGTTCGGTCCTACATTTTGTCCCTCTAGGAGTAACTCTGTGGCAGTTATGAAGTTTTTTAACCTGTTAAATCTGTTTATTTCGAAACGATGAAAATTCAATTTGTAAAAAGTGCTATCAAACATAAATAAGCGCGAATATCAGGAATTGATAAAAAATTAATATACATAGGACTTAGACGTCGTTTTTAAATAACATAAAATAAAGTTTAGTCATTACTCTTAGAGTAAACGAAAAAAAAACAGTTTTTCTCTTTCTTGTAAAGTTGTGATTTTGCAGATAGCACTATTTGAATATAAGACCTCCATATATATACAAGTACAAGTATATCTCAGTTCCCTTTGAGCTATAGAGTAGCTTCGGACAATCTACATACATAGTTCGCAGCTCTATCTGTATCTATACATAGTTTAAAGGAAAATGTTAGCCGTAGGTTTTCAGTTGACGTATGAAAGCTTGTGTAATCGAATTTTTTGTACACACATTCAAACATGTGTATTAAGAGTATACATATGTATAGGTTTTCAATAAGATATTATAAATAGTAATTAACCCGACGAAAGGGGGTGGATTTTAGCTACACGGACATGGAGGTTGGGTAACGTGACAATAACGATTGAAAAGCGGGATTCTGAAGAAAAATACAAGCAAAAAGCGGGATTTTTATAAAATTTCTTTTGGAAAGTGGGATGATGTAAAAACTAGAAATATAACCGATTCCGATACCGATATCGATATATCGGCGATACTTCAAATTTTCCGATACATCGGCATCAACAATTTAATTTTACCATGAATTAAATTCAATTCGTTGTTTTTTAAAGCTTTATTAATATCAATTTTAAATATTAATAATATTTTACGCTGTTATTTTGTAAAAAAAATAATTTATTTTTTGTTAATTTTACCATGAACTCAAATTCAATTTGTTGTTTTTAAATCTTATGCCCAGCAAAAAAAGTACTGGAAAGAAGTCATGAAAATGTAGAATTTTAGATCTGGAAGTAGTGCAAATTTGGATAATTTTTAATTAGTTTTACATATTCTTGTCATTGCAAAAGTTCTCTTTTTCGATTACCAATCTCCGAGTTGGAAGCGATGTTAAGAAAAATTTCTTTTTCGGCGTTCTATAATGATTTTTCCTCAAGGAAAAAGGATGAAAAATTACACTGTTTTGCAACTTGTTTCTTTTTATACGAATTTCAATGCAAAACTGTGTTTTCATATAAATTTAAGTGAATAAATATAAACTTCTAGAAGAATTTTAACAATTAAGCTATTAAGTTATTCAGAAGAATATTAGTTGATAAATCTGTGGTTTTATTGAATAAGCGCGTATGCAAATTTTTGTTGATTTTGAGTTATCGATGCCAAATTACATTATTTTATATGCTCTTTTACATGGACCAAAAATTTCGCAAATAAAATGGAACCATTCCGAATTTTTTTAAAAACGTAACTTCTTAATTCATTCAAATATTTTTCAGCTCTAATGAACTAAATCGACTTACAATTGCCACATGCGTTGTTACTTTTGAACACATTTCCGAAATATTTTTTGGTTATTGTCCATCTTGTGCGCAAGCATTTTTCAGGTAAAAAATCTTGTGTGCTTGAATTAGTTCAATGTAAAAAAACTGTTATCGACATGAGCTTTTTTTTCACACATTTTTAGTGTTCTTGGCAAATTGTTTTTTTTTATTATTCTCTAGGATGTTACCCTTATGGAATTTTTACACAAACTTCTTAACCACATATGTTTACATTACTGTCCAAAAAAAATATAAAAATCACACAGAGTCCGTAGATTAAAAATAAAGTATTTCGGCTCTCCTGAAAAATTGGTTTTTATACATACGCGCTTATTCAAGAAAACCACAGAAATATCCTTTAAAAAATCGATATTTTTTAAGGCATGGCTAGTATTTTTAAAAATTATAAAGGAACTATAAATTTTTTTATGAATTAAATAAAATTTGACTTGTGTTTCTACTAATTATCTTTGGAAGCAATTAAAATGTTCTTAAAATTTACTTCCAATTGCTTATGCTGGGTTAATATCAATTTTAAATAATAATAATGTAATTTTGTATAATAACAGAGTTACCCTAATTGACTTTTATTAATTTAAACTTGAACTCGATTTCAGCTAACGATATGTACGTAGGAAGTTAATAAAAACTTAAAAACGTGAGTTTTTAGACGTTTTCTTTAAATCGTCATTTATAATTTCTCCGTTACGATGAAACAAAAATCTCCTGATGAGTTGGCATTAGCACCCAACGAAATGCAGGCATAGTGATGAAGTAACACAACTCATAAATTGATGTATTTTTGAAATATAAAAAAAAAGTTTTTGTAAAATTGCTTTAAGGTTAAAGAACAGATGAAACATAAACTCGCTTAGATAGATAAAACTAAGAATAAAACTAAGAAAATTGTAAGCCAGTAAGTGAAAAAATCCGAAGTTATCTTCCCTATAAAATTGCTTAAATTTAGTTTATAGTTAAAATTTTTTCGGCACAAAATTAGTTTAGCGTTTGGCTTTCAAGAACTTTTCTTATTTTTTTCATCTCAATGTAGAAATGTTTAAGCTGAAGTTCTGAATTTTAGTCGAAATGTATGGATTTGAGTCCAAAGATTTTTGGTTATTCTGGGTTAAGATTGTTGAATTTAATTTTTGGAACAATCAATCATTTTTAATGTTACGTGCCTTACTTGACCTCATCACCATCACAGTGAGAGCAGGTATGACAAGAGCTCCGATGATGAGATAGTGATTGATCTAGAAAACAATAGTTCGACGCCTATACAGACAAGAATTTGTCTTTTCAGTTATTACATGCTTTGGAAATTCCTTTCTCAATAAATATAATTTAATAGAAAAATTGTATTAAATGAACTTAATCCTATATAATTAACGGCCGTATGCATGACGAAAACTTGGCATAAATGACGAAATTTAACTAGATTTTAACGAGTTTTAATATAAAATTTTAATTTAAAAATCACTGTAGATTGTACCCGAGACTCATTGTTATATTCTATTATTATTGCCCATTTCATAATATATATATGGAAAAACTCCGCAAGATCCCGTTCAATTTCATGCTTCATGTCAAGTTTTCGCCATGCATATACATACATATATGGCCCTAAATATCTATGAATTAGAAATTTTGATGTAATGAGATTTCAAGCAACATCTAAAAATGGGTTGTACTGGCTGAAAAAGCAGAAAGATATTTTTTTTTATTCAGTTGAAAAATTTTCCAAATTTTTGGCAATAATTAAAAAAGTACAATTATAAATTTTAAAACTCGAAAAAGCGGGATACAAATTCTAGGCGGGATCGAACTTCTAAAAGCGGGATAATCCAGCCTAACGCGGGATGTCTGGTCAGGTTAGGGTTGGGTCATAGTTACCCAATTTTTAAACACCATTTATTTCATTATATTTATCAAAAAAATTCTGACTTTTTATTATATCTGATTTTTTGAAGAAATAACACATGACTTTATTAACAGAAACATATTTGTTTTTATTTTTTTGACAAAAAAACCGTTTCATAATAAAAATGTTAACAAAAGTAGCTTTAATCTAGCTCAAGGCGAATCCATACCAGGTGGCCGCAAGCAACGTTGTCAGCTCAGTGCTTTTCGCACCGTTTTTAATGCTTTTTCAACTTTTCGACGCGAGTTAGTTCTCGGTGCTATTTTAGTCTAATTTTTGGTGCTTTTATTTTGTAACGGTGGCACTAAACCCAAATTCAAAAATGAATTTCTTTATCTAAAAAATTTTTTTCAAGTTTAAAATTTTTTGTTAATGTAACTATTTCCTGAACATGTGTTTTGCAGTCTTGCAGAAGAATGAAAAAAGTGGATTCGAGCAATTAGTGGTGCTTCATCTTTTATATTTTAAAAGCGTCAAAACCCCATAAAAACGAATTTTTTTACGTATTTCGTTTACTTTTGGCACTTCAGATTTCAAAAACTTTCCGTTTCCTACGAAATTTTATATACACATGTATATTCTACTCTTACGTACGCATCACGCGGCGTAAGAACTAGTCCGACACTTTTTATGGTAGCTTTTTATAGCCGTCTAAGCTTGAACATCTCGGCTATTTTTGAGAAATGTTCTTCATATTCAAGATTGTATAACTTTAGAGCGCGTCATCGGATATTAATAAATTTGTCTCCTCTTATTGATTAAAAATGACATAGCTTCACGCTACAATTTCCTCTAATATGCCAAAGTATCCTGAAAAAGGTATTTGTAATTTTATTTATTTTTTTTACATAGTTAACTACAACTGACAGGACTTTATTGTACAAAGTCCTTAAGTTACATTTTTTTCTTTATGATAACCCGATAATTTCTATGAAAACCCTGTAGCAATAACTGTGATGATCATATATAATAAATTAATATCGGCTATGATATATTAAGCTCTAAAAAATATAAAACTACAAAAAATTCTGAAAAATTATTGCTTTTAGTGGATTTAATTTTTCTAAAGCGATTCGTTTGAAATCGGTTCGATTTACAGAACAGACAGGTATATAAATTTTTTTTTAAATAAAACTAAAAAATTAAAATTTAGTGCTTTTTTAAAGAATTACGCGTTTTTTACTTGACAACTTGACAACGCTGGCCGCAAGAGCTCATCTGTTTACGAAAATGTTTTTACATTTGAGCTGTCAACTGTGTTAATATATCAGCTTTTTTGACAGCTCAAATATAAATTCTTCACGGCGAATTCTCTTGCGACTACGTGGTGTCAATTTGCCTTGATTTAGCTTAAATAAATTTTAGCAGTCTTTCAATTCAAATGGCTCTTTTATGATTTTTGGACAATAAATGTCAAGGGAATAGATATTAGCAATAACAATAATTTCACTTACGCAAAATACATTTGGCGCAAAATAGCTACATAATTGCGAGGATGGGTGATATTTACCTTTTTTAACTTTCAGTACATAGAACTCGAAGTGCTATCACCGTTCGACTGATTTCAATCTAAAACCGTTTAGAGCGACTCAATATCTCCAGCTACTGAAAAAAGAGGCACATGTAGTTATAAAACCACAAGCAATTCAAAAGGTTCCGGGTAATTTTGACCCATCCTCCCTCACGCCGGGTTAAAATTTAAACTTATAAATTGATATATATTTGAAAATTTTATTTCAATTCCTTTCAAATATTTGCCAATCGGCTAATGTGGAATACCTGAAAGCGGGAACTGTAGAATTGTATACATTACTAAATTTATTAACAGGCAATATTGAATAATGCCTAAAAAGACACGAGGCGAATTTAATTCGTCCCTGCTGCCACCTTATAAAATTAATTCGCCTTTGGTTCTACATTACCCTTAAATTTTTTTAAGCAAGCTTTTTGAGAAGCTTTAGATTTTTCATGTTAAGGCATCGATCAGAACTCACATTGAAATCAATTCGCTAAAATTTTTGTTAATACTTTTTTGAAGAGCGCGGAAGCAAAAATTGTGGTTCCATAATAACCGACCTAACTCCATCTATATTTCTGTGTTAACCCTTTACGGCGCAACATAGAAAAAATATTTTTTTTCTCCAGATTTTAGAAGCTGGTAGCACAAGTATAAAATTTTCTTCTAGAATTTTTTAGAAATGTTATTTATTGGGATGAAAAAGGTTAAAGAAGGTCAAATATCTTGGCGATAAAAGCTTCAAATTAAAAATAATTTTACTGATATTTTAACAATAAAAAACAATAATTCACTTGTACAGTCACAAAATTTATTGAATTAAAACGCGGGCAAAATAAGTTTTTAAAAAATTGCATCACGGTAACATTGATTTAATAAAATCGTAGGGTCACTTTAAATCTGTTGTTATATAATAGATACAATTTTTTATTAAGAACGAGTTTTACAGTTTGAAACTAAATACTGTACTAAAGTTATTGCATTAAAATAAAATTAATTATTCTTATTGTGAATGTCGACGTCGACGTCAACACAATATATTCGTCGCTGTCATTTCGATATGTCGTCGTTGTCACTTCAATACTAAATCGGCATTTACTTAAAGTATTGTGTTGACGTTGACTTGTTATCGATAATGTGAAAGAAACAAATATCATCGCTGCCATTTTGACGTTTATTCAATTTGTTTATTGCCTTGGTTTATTCAAATTTTTTAATGTTGTATTCAAGTGAAAGTTTTAATGGTGAAGCAAACAAATAAAGACTTCTTCTCTTTTGAAAAGTTCTTCTCCTTGGTGCTATCTTTCCAAAAAAATCATTTTTATATTCACAATAGGTTCTTTTTTATTAAGTTACCTATCTTTCCTGAAACATTTAAAAAAATTATTATAGGCCGCCGCTTTTGCATTTTATATGACGATATATTTTTAGTTGCTTACCGTTTGCCAACCATCGCTATGTCTAATTAAGGGTCCAATAGATTTAATCTCGTTGCAATTTATTACAATCCTTTTCTTAAAATTATTAGGAGTTCTGCTCCTATGAAATCCTTTTGCTAGGCTTGGTTTGCTTTCAAGCCGCTGAATTAATTCCTCAAATTGTTTGTTGGTTGTTATTTTAATTTTTTTTCTATTTTAAATACTTTTTCAAATAAATAACCGTGACAGCTAAAACTTTCTATACAGTCGTTGCGAAAAATTGTGTCGACAAAAACAGAGCCAATTTAACACAATGTTTAAGTCGCCTATTAAAATGCGAAGCAGCTGTCAATTCTTATCGAAATCCGGCAATATTGACAATGGTAATGCCATTATTACACCGTCGACGTCACTTGTGGCGACGTGAATAATTACGACGACAATAATTACCTTTACTTAATGGTTTTTATGAGGTTTGTTGCATATCTGCAACATGGCGCCCGTAATCCGATTTGGGATAGATTGGTTGTAAAAAAAAAACAATTTTATATAAGTGATATTTAAGCTTATTTTTGATGTTTTCTATAAAAGCTTTCGATTATGTTTGTGCCAACTTCAGTATTGTAAAAAAAAGACATATTTTGGTTATGAGCCTTTTGCACATTTCGAAAGAAGTCTCCATCATGGTTTTTATACTCGTTATTTTTATTTTTACTTTTTATTTTATTCTTTCAGCAAGTTTAAAATTCGAATAAAATCCTAATAAACCTAATAGGGAATAATTTTTATTGCATATGTAAATATGTGTATAAGTTAACATTAATTAATATTTTTACTCAAATCTAAATCTGTAGAAACGAATTTACTGTTTATAAATTGGTTTGACAGCAGACTTATTAAGTTAAAAAATTAAATTTTATTTATTTTGAATTCAAAGAAAATTATTTATTTTTCAATTATTTTCCTTAAAACATAAAAAATAAAATTTGTATGACACTGGTTGCACCTTTAACAATAAATGTAGCAGCAACATCAACAGGGAATGCAACAACTTATAGTAAGTTTTTTCTTTTTATTTAAATTTGATTTCGTCATTTTTATATACATACATATATGTATATGTATGTATAAAGAAAGCATTTTCTATCTTAATGTATTTTTTATTCATTGAGGATCATGATCATCAGCTTTTTAATCTAAAGTGCTGTTTATGTGTCCTAATTATTGTGTTGGTGTGAATTCTGGTAAAGTTTTCCAACCAAAAATGCTTTTAGAATATCCCATTAAACATTCATCTTCATACACAACATACATACACACATACATATATACATACATAATTGTACATGCATAACCGTACGTCTATACGTGATATATTTTTATCATGATAAATGTCAAATTCCATATTGGAAAAACAGCTAACATAAAACAATTTTTTTTTTCAATATAAATTTTGACATTTGCCATGATAGAAATATATAAGGTATAGACGTAGGGTAACCATTCTGTTTGTTTTGTTGTATTTATCATTTATTCTGCTGTCAAATCTTTAAATATACTTCTTTAATAATATAATTTGCTTCCATCAGTAAGTCGACAAATTTTAAAATTCGAAAACGTGCTTGAGAAAAATCATTCTTTCGCTCATTTGAAAAAACCGTCATAACTGAAGAAGTGTACATTAGAGTCGTCCTTAAAAATTAAAAGCTGGATTTCTTCAAGTATTATAGCCCATATCGATGGCAATTAATGTTTGAGCACATCAATGGCTTATTCTCTTTATTTTACTGGAGAATGTAAAAACTGACAGAAACTATTTAGAAGAAAATTTTTGTGAATATGTACTATATCTATTAAGCTATGAGACATAAAAAAACTACAGAAAAATAGCATATTCCTCAAACTTTGGTGGGCGTGCGACACGGCTTAATCTTTACTGATTGACATGAATTTTGTTTAGGGTAGTTTTTTTTTATAAATACCCGTCGATTTGGGGTATGAGACTTGAAGAAATCCAACTTCTAATTTTTAACGGCAATTCTAGTGTACATAGATGTTTTTAATATAGTGGGAATTTTTAATGGTTCATCAAAACGTGACCTCATTTCTGGTTTAGATCATATGCCAAAAAGTTTTCTCAAAATATACCCGATAGAATTTTTTGTAGTTTCACCACTGCTTCCGGCATATGTTTGGAAGAAATATGTAAACTTTTGTGAACTTTCAGCAATCCGGCTAAAAATTAACATATTTTTACTGAAAGTAAAAATTAGCTTTTTGTGCTACATGTGTATACTAACTGCTGTGTATTGAGTGCTTGTTATTGATATGAAATTTCCTACTGTTTATTGAAAATAAGCATATAAATGTTATTAGAAAAGATATTTACATGGAATAAAAAGAAAATATTGATGAAACTTGTTATTTTATTTGATTTTTTTTTTCATTTAAAATTTTTTTTTTGTTTTTACAAAAATGTATCACAACTAATGATATCGAGCACAATGAATGCTTGATATCTCAGAAACCAGAAACAATTTCGCGAAACAGATTTTGGATTCTGAAAGAAGATATTCAAAATATATATACCCCATTCTTAACTCAATTTTTTTTTAAATGGTCGTTGGGCCAAAACAGAAATGAGGTCGCGATATATGTAAAGAAGTATTTTCTCAAATGGAAGAACAATTTCAATAGAGTTTAACATTTCTGTTAAAACTAATAAAAATTAGCCACGGAAAGCTCCTTAATATAAAAGTTTCAAGATATGACGGTTTTATTCAAATATGTATGTATTCTGATTTAACAAACAATCTCATTTATTAGTTATTGTATCTTCAATTATAAATTGAACTAACAATAAGTATTAAAATCTTAGCTCTAAAACGGTTAGCTATTTTTAAGTCAAGCCAATGTAAGAAAAGAAACTAGTTTTGATGGTTGCTTCTTGATAAAGAAAAAACTGGCCAAACATAAGTATATGTACATGAATAAAAAATATATTTGTACACATATACAAATATATATAAAAACATTTGCCATACTGTAGTTAATAATTTGTCAATTTATTTTTTATTACTAGCAACAAATACATGTGCAGCAGGTACCAGGGGGACCTCCTCAACCTATGGGTGCTTTGGGACCACTTGGAGGTCCATTTGGCGCTTTAGGAGCTTCGATGGGTCTGCCACATGGACCTCAGGGTTTACTTAAAGCCCCACCAGAACATCATAGACCTGATATAAAGCCAGCGGGTCTTGAGGGTCCTGCCAGTGCCGAGGAAAGATTGGTGAGCAATTTGTAGGAAAAAGAAGCTAGAAAAAATTTTTTAATATTTCATTTCTCTGCTTGCAGCGCAATTCGGTATCTCCAGCCGATCGTGAAAAATATCGAACACGATCACCTTTGGATATCGAAAATGATTCCAAACGTCCTAAACAGGAGAAGTTGGTACGTATTTGTAAAATGAAAATCCAAGAACTTCAAACCACTCTCAATTTTTGTTTCATTTGTATATAACAAAAAAAAAGAGTGTAGAACACTTGTAGTTTGAATATTAAAAACTTTAATATTTATCTAAAAATATAATGCTCAACTCACCATTTAATACGTAATAAAATGACAAAAATAAATATTAGATAAAGGTTTTATTTGGCTTACTTGCTCTCTTACGCTCTCTTTCTCTGTCTCTTTATTGTTGTTGGCTAATAAAGCACGCGTAGTATGATGTAGAAGATAAAGTGATTTTTAATATAAATTTAAATTCAATTCCTACCTCCCTCCCCTCCTGCATATTTAAAATATTTAATTTAATAAAAAAAATATTTACTACCACTAATACAGTTACATACTAATAAATAATGCTACCTACTACTTTTATTACTTTCATTTATGTAGATCATATAATCTCTCATAAGTTTTATTTTTGTGCTAAATATTAGTTGTATTCTTTTTTTTATTAGAATTTTTGTAGTGACAAAAGTGTACGTTCGCTTGTTAACACATTTTATTTTATTTTCAACATTTTTCCAGGAGGATGAAGGAGAGAAAAGCGATCAAGATTTAGTCGTAGATGTTGCAAATGAAATGGTGAGTTGAGTTTCATTGTTTAACATCTCTACTAATAAAACACTTTATATTTCATATGAAATTATATAAAGCATAAATATATTAAAAAATGTAGTTTTAAGAATAAGTGCATAATTGTTGATTTCTGCAATAACCGATGTACATTTTTTTCTTTTAAAGGAATCACATTCTCCCAGACCTAATGGAGAACACTTGTCTATGGAAGGACGTGATAGAGAAAGTTTAAATGGTGAGCGATTAGATAAACCAGGCAGCAGTGGAGTTAAACCACCGACAGACAGACCACCATCGCGTTCAGGCTCAAGTTCATCACGATCAACACCCAGCCTTAAAACAAAAGATGTAAGTTATATGCATTTGTTATTATTAATGTTCACCAATATATTTATTCAAACGATTAAGATGGAAAAACCAGGAACTCCGGGTGCAAAAGCTCGCACTCCCACTCCAAATGCAGCGCCACCAACTCAGGGTGTTAATCCCAAACAGATGATGCCACAAGCTGGTCCACCACCGGCTGGTTATCCAGCTTCGCCGTATCAGCGTCCAGCTGATCCTTACCAGAGACCACCCTCCGACCCGACTTATGGTCGACCACCACCTTTACCATATGATCCACATGCACATGTTCGAACTAATGGCATTCCACACCCGACTGCGTTAACCGGTGGAAAGCCGTAAGTTGTTTATTTCTGTCGAAAAAGAACTTTAATGTATATATATATAATTCTTATATTTAGTGCGTACTCCTTCCATATGAATGGAGAAGGTAGTCTACAACCCGTTCCATTTCCTCCAGATGCTCTTGTTGGTGTTGGCATACCAAGACATGCCCGTCAAATTAACACATTATCACATGGCGAAGTTGTTTGCGCAGTCACTATATCAAATCCCACAAAATATGTCTATACCGGAGGTAAAGGTTGCGTTAAGGTGTGGGACATTTCACAGCCGGCCAACAAAAGTCCCATTAGCCAACTGGACTGTTTGCAACGCGATAATTATATACGTTCAGTGAAATTGTTGCCGGATGGACGCACTTTAATTGTTGGGGGAGAAGCATCAAATCTATCTATATGGGATTTAGCTAGCCCAACACCACGAATTAAAGCTGAATTGACATCTTCAGCACCCGCATGCTATGCTCTGGCTATTAGTCCTGACTCAAAAGTGTGCTTTTCATGTTGTAGCGATGGAAATATCGCTGTTTGGGATTTGCACAACGAAATTTTAGTGCGCCAATTTCAAGGTCATACAGATGGTGCTTCTTGCATCGACATAAGTCCAGATGGTTCACGTCTATGGACTGGAGGTCTCGATAATACTGTTCGATCATGGGATCTGCGTGAAGGTCGCCAACTTCAGCAGCATGATTTTAGTTCACAGATATTTTCATTAGGATATTGCCCAACGGGTAAGCTGTATTGACTCATTTTATTTGTTCCATGTCAAAACGACTTTTGTCTGATTTTATTAAAGGTGATTGGTTGGCTGTTGGTATGGAAAATTCCCATGTCGAGGTACTACATGCTTCTAAACCTGACAAATACCAACTACACTTGCACGAAAGTTGTGTATTATCATTGCGATTTGCCACATGTGGCAAATGGTTTGTCTCGACCGGTAAAGACAACTTACTTAATGCCTGGCGAACACCATATGGCGCAAGCATATTTCAGGTATTTGTAACCTATTTTCTAATATTACAACAAGATGTGTCAGACAACCAAAAATTTATTTATTTATTATTTTAGTCTAAGGAAACATCTTCGGTACTTAGCTGTGACATATCAACAGATGACAAGTACATAGTGACGGGCTCTGGAGACAAAAAAGCCACAGTTTATGAAGTTATCTACTAATGGGTTTTCGTACATCTTTATATACTATATGTATATACACCACATACATACATATAGTTTTCATAAGAATCGTGTAAAAAATATTGGCGGTTTTCAACTAAAATTTTTCGATTTGTATTAATCTTTATTATTTTTTTATTATTATTTTGCTTCTTTTTCGTCCATGATTTATTTTTTATATTATTTGTTTGTTGTTGTCACATGGCATCCTCTTTGTTGTAAAATTTGACATTCTTATATGGAACGGAACATTAAACTATGACCGTTAGATGTAGAATTAAATTTGAATTAAAAAAATTGACATCAAATTAATCATGGGATATAGAAAACAAATAACTTACATCCATTTATAAACACAACCACACATGCACACCACACATACACCCGAAAAGTATAAGCATCATCATAAACGACATCTTGATTATATATAGAAATTCTTTCTTAGATTTAAGTATTTAATAAGTCTTTAATAAGTCTTAAAAACGAAATAAAACACATTGAATATTAAGATGAAAACTGTATTAAAAATAAAAGAGGAAAGAAACATTTATCCCAGAATCAACTAGCAACAACTAGAAAAAAAACAGCAAAAATCATAATCTTGTAAAAAATAAAGAATTAATTTGAAAGTTGAAAGTAAATAGTCATAAATGTTTGAACTTTTCTTAAAAAAAATACTAAAAAAACATTTTGAAATAATTAAGAAAAAACTTCCTAACGAGAATTAACCAATTTGTGAATTTTTCACTTTCTATTTTTTATGCTCAAAGAATGAAGTTTTTTTTTGCAAAACAATTACGAAAGACTTTAATTATTTTCCCATTGCAGTTTTATTTGTTATTTCCTTTTTTTATTTTTGTAACTTTAATTGTAAAACATTAAAATAAAGTTTAAAACAAAATTTATTATAAAAAAACAAAACAAAAATATTTTAAATTTTAATAAAAAAAAACGAATAAATTTATAAAAAAAAACATATATATACATACATTTAAACAAGAATATTAAACAAAACACAATTTATGCATAATGCTCTAATATTTAAGTCTTAACAATAAATACAATACAAAAAATAATTTATAAATAAAACGTATAAAATAATAAAAATATATAAATTAAGTTGTGTAAAAGTGAAAGAACTTTAAATTTCATTTCATAATTATGTGGAGGATAAAGTGAAAAAGGAACAAAATGAAGGAATATGTTTGAATTTAATAACAATAAAAAATTATGAAAAATATACAATACCGACTACACCAGCATACAGAAGTAAATAAATTTACTTTACGTATACAATTGCACTCTTTAGGAAACCTTTGTCCTCCCTCCTTCATTCTTTCACTCCTTCTTGATCGAAAGCCACCTTTTGTTATTTACGTATCCTATTGTTCTTTGGGGTTTTCTGTTTGTATTAAACAAAATTCTATGCAATCATTTTATTTGTAGTCGTTACTTTACTAGATATTAGGAAACTAATAAACAATATCCTGCATATATAAGCATGTACAACATATACATTAAAGTTAAGGGTAATTTTCTCAATAAGAGAAAAGCCAAACTCAGTAGTATTCACATAAAAAAATTAAATATCTTTAGTCTATTTTTCTAGTTTTGCCTTTATCTTCCCCATCATACTCGCTACATTCACTCCATTTTTATCATTTCGCCTTAATATTTTCTTCTGTATTATAGAATAATTTGTCAAATTCTGTTTTAAATAATTAAAATCAAACGTACGTTTTGAATTATTGATATAACGTTTTCCTTAAACTTTTCATAAAAAAGGTGAAAATTAATCTCTGTAAAACCAACGGAATATATATATATATATATATATATATATATATATATATATATATATATATATATATATATATATATATATATATATATATATATATATATATATATATATATATATATATATATATATATATATATATATATATATATATATATATATATATATATATATATATATATATATATATATATATATATATATATATATATATATATATATATATATATATATATATATATATATATATATATATATATATATATATATATATATATATATATATATATATATATATATATATATATATATATATATATATATATATATATATATATATATATATATATATATATATATATATATATATATATATATATATATATATATATATATATATATATATATATATATATATATATATATATATATATATATATATATATATATATATATATATATATATATATATATATATATATATATATATATATATATATATATATATATATATATATATATATATATATATATATATATATATATATATATATATATATATATATATATATATATATATATATATATATATATATATATATATATATATATATATATATATATATATATATATATATATATATATATATATATATATATATATATATATATATATATATATATATATATATATATATATATATATATATATATATATATATATATATATATATATATATATATATATATATATATATATATATATATATATATATATATATATATATATATATATATATATATATATATATATATATATATATATATATATATATATATATATATATATATATATATATATATATATATATATATATATATATATATATATATATATATATATATATATATATATATATATATATATATATATATATATATATATATATATATATATATATATATATATATATATATATATATATATATATATATATATATATATATATATATATATATATATATATATATATATATACATATATATATATATATATATATATATATATATATATATATATATATATATATATATATATATATATATATATATATATATATATATATATATATATATATATATATATATATATATATATATATATATATATATATATATATATATATATATATATATATATATATATATATATAAGAGGTGTTTTTTTAGAGGTATAGAACTTCGAATTGAAATAAAACACAAGAAAATCGTTTTAATGTCCATCAATTTGGCTTTATTGGAAGGATAATTTTATGCCATTAATGTTTAAATATGATTTCGGGCATGTGGCCGCCGCGGCTGGCTCGAATAAAGCCAATTCTACAGGTCCAATTTTCAACCACTTTTTCGAGCATATGGGGCCGTATGTTGGCAATAACGCCACGAATGTTGGCTTCCAAGTCCCCTAACGTTTCTGGTTTGTTGGCGTAGACGAGCGACTTCACATATCCCCAAAGAAAATAATCCAATGGTGTCAAATCACACGATCTTGGTGGCTGAACAAAATTTTGCGATGAAAATCAGCATCGAGATCAATCTCATTTTCGGCCCATACACCAAAATCACGACGCATTGCATGGTCTCGCGGCTTTAATTCTTGCACAAGCTGGATCTTGTTAGGTCGCAAGCCAAGATCTTTGCGCAAAATATTCCATAAAGTTGATGGACAAAGCTCCAATTGCTGTGCACGGTGGCGAATCGATTCATTCGGGTCCTCTTCAACACTTTGCTCTACAGCGGCAATTGTTTCTTTGGTGCGCACTGTTCGACGTCTCTGCGGATGCGTAGTGCGAAAACGATCCATGGTTAACCGAATTAATTGCTCTGATGGACGATTATGTCGACCATAAAATGGACGGAGCTTGCGGTAAACTTCGCAAACTGAACCATTATTTTCGAAATAAATTTGCACGATTTGCAAGCGTTGTTCTTTTGTCAACCTGTTCATGATGAAATGGCAAACCAAACTAAATATTAATCACTTGACAGCTGACAAAATGGCCGCCAGTTAAAAAAGTGATGCCAACTTAAAGTTCTATACCTCAATAAAAAACACCCAATATATATATATATATATATATATATATATATATATATATATATATATATATATATATATATATATATATATATATATATATATATATATATATATATATATATATATATATATATATATATATATATATATATATATATATATATATATATATATATATATATATATATATATCGAACCTTTTAAATGTAGTTTGTCATTCTTTCGGGAGCTATTCTAACATGATAGATGTCGACGTTGACAACGACACTCATAAGAGCAGCTTTTCACAATTTTTTTCCTATTTGGAAATCAGTACACTGGAGATGAAAAAATGCATTAAATTATTAGAGTGGACAAAACATTTTTTATTAAATTTATGTGGTTATTTATGTATATAATTATGTAATAAAATATTAAAACAAAAAACGAAATGGTAATAAATAGTTATAAATTAAATAAAAAAGATTTAAATTGTGTTTGTTTAGCGTCTAGGTCAAAGAATTTGCCTGCTCATAGAATCTGTTACGGATTTGAATTAAAAAACTTATATACATGTGTATCGAAATCGCTTTGTCCGAAATTGTTTATTTTCGTTCTCACATATGTAAATATATACGCTAATTGTCAAACAATTCTTTATGCACATTTTCGCAACTGTGAGACATCATTTAATTTACTGTTGCAATAACTTCAAAATTCTAAAAAGCAACAAGTTGCACATATTTACTGCATTTACGAACTCATCCACTATTTTAAAGAATTGCAGAATCTATTGCAGCTGTCAAAATCATAAATTATGAAGGTCATTCTGTAATTAGCATTTTCTTTTTGTTCGAATTACAAAGTAACATCATGAGTTTCTCGAATTCCAATTGATATACCAACTAGAGTTCTCAACCGGGATATATTTCCCGCGAACTCCCAGTAAATTTTTCGGGAATTTAATTTTAATTCAAACATTTCGTTGGAGATCATTTCTCAGATAGATGCTTCATATGAAAAAAGTCAACGACATTACTGAAATAATATTTACAAATCAAAGGATTATGTTTACAAACAAGTTTAGCATCAGCCGAAACATTAATTTCATCCATTTATTTTACTATGTATCTAAAACCCAATTGCTGGCGCAAACGCAATAACTATTGAATAAAATTAATTAAGATAATTTCATAAGAAAGGGCTTTTGATTTATGAAGGCACCAGATGGATCCAAAACGACCAACACAGGAAAATAAACCTGAAAATTTTTCAATAAAATCAGTTTATCAAAAATTAGAAATTGGTAGTGTCCGACCGAACGTTCGGGTTCGGTGTCGGAGTTTGGCAAAAAGCTGTGTTCGGTTGATGTTCGGCGTTCGGTAAAAATTTCACCGAACACCGAACTTTGAAAAATTGTTTTTATATATTTATATATCAGCAAAAATACACAAAACTGTAGTCCTCAACATATCAAAAAGCTGTTAATTTTGCATTTATTAAATTAATAAGTCATAGCTACAAAAAAAGCTATCTAAAATTTTTCTTTTCAAGAAAAAAGTTCGGTATTGCGTTTGGGTTCGGTTCAAAAATTTTTACCGAAGTTCGGGTTCGGTCTGAAAAAAGTGCGTTCGGTCGGACACTAGAAATTGGTTTCAATCAATTTCTTAATTGAATCAATTACTGTTGTGATCAAAACATAAATTTTATTTTATTTTTTATGTACAATTTACAATACTCTCCTGTATTTTCTTTTATAAATTTCTATGAACTTATCGGCTCTGTTCTGTAAACCGAATCATATACACTGTGGTTCATCAGGATAGAACCAGCAAATTTTTAAGTAAACATTATCTATGGAAGGTGATCACGAAACAATAAAAAATTAGCTTTGCAAAAAGATAATATAACATTCGAATGACAATTTAAGAAAACAAAAAAAATTTAATAAAAATGCGTCATAACGTTACTGGTTTGTCTTTGTTTGTATTCAAGTGAGTAATTCCTCATTTATTTTTTGGTTCAACAGAATAGAACCACACTCAGTATTAGATTAAATCAAGTTGCCTGTTGAGATAATGGTTTAGAAACCTAAACTATATGTATTAAAAATGAGACCTCGTGACAGTAGTTGGCGAAATCAAACTGGGTAGAAAAAGTTGAAGCACTTAGTCGGAAATGGTAAAAACAGATGTTTACCACTCTGAAGAATATTCTTATCGCGAAATCGCTAGAAAACCTATAAGAAGTAATAAGGTGGTAATGAGTTAGATAAAAGATAGTGAAAAATATTTATAAAAAAATTACAAAGGAGGAATTTACACAGCTTTTAAACCAAATGACGACCGACAAATTCTTCGAATTGCATAAAATTTAGCAGGAGTAAATGTAAATAAATATAATATAATGCATTTTTATTAAAAATTTTTTGCTTAAATTGTCATTCGATAATAAAAATCTTTTTGCAAATTAAATTTTTTTATTGTTTCGTGATCACTTAAAAATTTGCTGGTTCTATCCTGATGAACCACAGTGTATAATAAATTCATTTCAGATATGATATTTTAAGCTCTTGTAGGGTACTGCAGTTTTCAGTCCGGCATCGCCGTCATGAAACAAAAATACCATTCTGTTCTGAATGAAAAAATGAGCGACTTTATTTTTTTTTAACGAACACACGTACTGCTTAAGCCTTTAACAGCTTTCATGCATTAACACCCAGGGTCTTGGCAGGAATCGAACCTGCGACCCCCGGCTAATAGTATAGCACACTATCCACTACACTACGGGGACACCATCTAGTGTAATTTTGAAGTCTGCCACAAATATCAGCAACAGTTGAAGGCAACTTAGATGAAGTGGCTGCAAAAGCGGACGCAATAATGAATAATAAACAGTGCCAAAATAGAAATGGCCGAAAAAATTTATCGTTTAGAAAGAGACAATCGTGAATTGCAAAAACGAAACAACGAGAATCACGGCGGCGAGGAAGTTCACCGCATCCACGCACAATGCGGTCTCCATCATCGCATTTAAGGAAAAAAGCAACTCAATGTCCACCCTGCAGTTTCCGTCGCATTTATTCGGAAAACTAGTAATTCCTCCGTTTTCAGCGGCGAAACAGAAAGGGCTACATACTTCAACATAAAAGACAAAAATTTCAACTTTCGATTTTTAATAGATACGGGCGCGGAAATTTCCGTAATACCTAAATTATCAGGTTCAAAATTGAGGAATCATTTACTAAATTACTCGCAGCTAACTAACAACACCGAAATCAACACCTACGGTAAGAAACTTATTTCATTAAACATTACCCTTCAACGACAATGTAAATGAATTTTTACAATTGCCGACGTAACGCACGCTATTATCGGGGCAGATTTGTTAGAAAACTTCAACATACTAGTGGATATGAAGGGTAAGTCGCTGGTGGATGGGACAACACAGTTACGTCGTATATGTCAGATTAAAAAATGACCGCCTACAGTCGTTACAATACGAAAATCAAACGATTGTTTTCATGAACTGCTCGCCGAATTTATTGACCTTACTGATGATACTCACACTCTAGAAAAAACGCCAACTGACGTTTTACACTTCATTCAAACGAAAGGTCCACCGGTTTCGCAAAAGGTCCGAAGGTTATCTCCCGAGAAACTGGAGGTAGCCAGAAAAGAATTTCAATATTTGCTGGACCGATGCATTTCTGTACGCTCGAAAAGTCAATGGGCCATCCCCTACATTTGGCAAAGAAACCAAATAGGTCGTGGCGTCCATGCGGGGATTTTAAACTCTTGAACAATACATGACATATCCAAGATTTCGCCAGTGAACTGAATAGAAAAACTATATTTTCCGTCATTGACTGTAAGAAGACTTTTCATCACATACCTGTAAATCCAGAAGACGTGCCAAAGACAGCAGTAATAACACCTTTTGGGCTGTTTGAATTTAGATATATGACGTTCGGGTTACGAAACGCCGCCCAGACTTTTCAACGCTTTATGGATGACGCTTTAAAAGGGCTAGATTTTGTGTTTCCTTATTTGGACGATGTTTTGATCGCGTCACCTTCAGTCGAGCAACATTTGGAACATCTGCGACAGGTATCTGGGATTTACAGAGTAAAGGCTCTACACCATTTTTCATTGAAATTGAGAAAATGCAAAATGAATTTGAGAAAATTCCAAATGAAATTGAGAAAATTCAAAATGAAATTAAGAATTTCAATTTGAGAAAGTTCCATATGAAATTCTGAAATTTTAGTTCTAAATTTAGAAAATTCCAAATGAAATTAAGAAAGTTTAAAAGCAGCAATGAATTTAACATTAACTTTTCATTTGACCGAGCAACATGGAGCTTAAAGATAAATATGAAATAAGTTTAATAAGCATGATGCGTGGTGAAATAAAACGACTCATTCCGTTTCGTCACTTATTTCACGAAAAATGTATTACTCGGGATATGTCGGATTTTCCCATATGTAGAAGTGAAATAGAAGGTGTTAGGTGTAATGTAATAAATATGTAGGTGCGTTCCAGATGGATAGCGAAGTCGCCCAAACTTACACAAACATGCGCGAAAAACGTTAAAGATGGCAAAAATTGGCCAGGTGAGAGAGTAATTTTATATCATTTCCTGTCCAAAGTTGCACAAACTTTTTACCAATCTGCTCTGGATCTGGAAGATATGCCTCTTGGTCAATTATACTACGACTTGGATATTTCTTTGATCCTTATTAAATAAACAAAAATTATATAACTAAATTTTCTCAATTTAAAACTTCCCAATTTAAAATTAAATTTGTCAATTTCTTTTGGAATTTTCTCCATTTAAAACAAAAATTTTCAATTTCATATGGAATTTTCTCAATTTCAAATTGAAATTCTCAATTTCGTTTGGAATTTTCTCAATTTCAAATTTAAATTCTCGATTTCATTTGGAATTTTACAATTTTCAATTTCATTTGGAATTTTCTCAATTTCAATTAAAAATGGTGTAGTCATCAATATTGAAAATGTCAACTCTGTCAACCCGAGGTCGAATTCTTGGGACACGTGATGACTAAAAAGGGAATTAAGCCTACCGCTAACAAAGTAGAGGCCATTTCAGCTCGCAAAAAGCCAGCCGCTGATGCATCTGATAAAGCGATGCTGCATTACAACACATGATGAACGACAATTGGCAGCCGCTAGGGTTCTTTTCCAAAAAGTTCACAGCAACCGAACAACGATACAGGACATATGACAGTGACTGATGGCTATATACGCTGATATCAAGTACTTCAGATACTTTGTGGAAGGCACTCAATTTATTGTGTTCACAGATCAAAAACCTTTATTGCGTGCTTTTGAGCAGAAGTGGGAAGGCTTATCGCCACGTCTGACTAGGCAACTGGGTTATATAAGACAAATTTTGCGTAGACATACAACATATAAGGGCATATTCACATACTACGTAACTCTATTTTCGTAGGTTTTATACCCCTCCCCCTCCCTTCCGGGCTAATTTTTGATGGACGAACCGAATATACACAGCGAAAATGAATTTTTAATAAAACTTCAGCAACATGTTGAAAACTTACGCCCGACCCCGACTATTCAACACGGAAAAAATCAGCATACGTTCCAAAGGATTTGCGTTTTTGCACCCACGTATTTCTAAGAAATGACACGGCGCGCACCCCGCTAAATGCTCCATACGACGGCACCTATGGTACTCGAGAGGCATCCGAAAATGTACACCTTTCAAATCGGAACAAAATCAAGAACGGTATCAATAGACCGATTGAAGCCGGCATACATACCAATGGAAGTTTCACTGTTAGAAAACAAAAGTTACAGACAAAGCAAAATAAAATTTTGGGAACAACTCCCATACTCGTCTAACCAAAATTCTAGGAGGGGGTGATGTAGCGCTCTGCAGTGTTCAGTCCGGCATCGCCGACATGAAACGTACGGCATCGCCGTCGTGAAACAAAAATACTACTCTGTTATGAATGTAAAAATGAACGACTTTATTTTGACAGATAAAAAGTTTTTCAGTAGTGTGAGAGCAGCATACTTAAAATACAAAATAAAGTTTATCTTAATTTAAATAAATATAAATTGTTTTATTCTTAACACTAAACTCTAAAAGATATGAAACTGCAAAAAAGTCAGAAAAATTTTGCTATTAGTGGACTTAATTTTTCTAAATCGAACGTTTTTAAATCGTCTCGATTTACAGAACAGGCAGATATTTCTTTGTTTGTAATTATTTTTCTTCTAAAAACTAGGTATTTTTTCCCGGGAATCAACGTATATACGTTTTTTCCCGGGAAAGGGAAAAGTGCGGCAATTTGAGAACCCTAGCACCAACCCTCAATTTAATTTTCGAACAAAAAGCTTCCAATCTGTTGTCGTTTCAAGCAGACAATATCATGAACGCATTCAGGTAGTTTTGTTAAAAAGTGCTGGAAATCAATCCGTATTGAATTTCATGAAAATGCTTAGTTGAGTGTCTTCCGTTTTTTTGTAGGCATAATTTTCCCTTTTTGTTCCAGAAAAAATCATACTGAGGTGTTCGAAATTTTTGGAAAAAAAGCAAACCCAAGACATGTAATTCAACATAAATATGTCGAACTTAAAGGTCGAAGCAAATATTAGCAAAAAAAATTTTATTATAACGAATGAATTATACTGATGTTAACTTAAAAGCATGTCTTAGGTATACTGTCTTGGTATTCATTCGGTTAACCGGTTAATTACTGCCCGACTGACTGATCGGTTAATGTTAAATTGGCCATTTTCGATTAAACCTGTTAATTTCAGTCGAATAACCGATGTAACAAAATGTTTAATTTTTTGTGGCATAATATTTTTCTGTGTGTTTAATTATTTCTTTCGTGTCATATACAAAAAGTATGTGTTTAGAATTTTTTTCATACAAAGAAAGAAGTGCGTTCAGTGGTTTTAACTTAAGTAAAACTTTTTGCCGGGATGAGTCAGATAATGACCTGACAACAAAAAAAAAAACTATCGATAGTAATACAAACAAGGTTAGGTTATCAGGTCGCTGGTGAAAATTATAAAGAAAGGGTTCCAGCCCACTTGGGTCCAATAATAATGGTCCCTTTGTGATACATAATACAAACAATCTTTTAACAGAATTAACCGAAAAATTTCAAAGTGTTAAGAATTTGAAAAAATTTAAACAGGACTCTAATGCCATAAAAGAAGATTTTATATGTTTAGAGAAATCCAGGAAAATGATTCAGAAATTAGATATTCTGTATTATGGATTGCTTTCGATTTCTCCAACATCGAAATTACTTAATTTATTTATTTCAATTCAAAGGAGCCGCAAGCCTTAAAACGCCTAATTGGCAGTACTACATAGTTTAAAATAATGTTACATAGGTACATTCATTCTTCAACCAAACAAATTAGAGTAAATTAACAATTCAGTTCCATACTTAATTGCTAGTACTACAATTTTTCATAAGGTTATACCTAGTTCACATCGAAAAGAGTTAATTAAATTTAAAATCTAAAAAATATAATAATTTATGTTATTTTTCCCCAATTTTTATTTTTATTATATATTTGCACAAACATTTTTACCAGGGTTAATTTTTGGTGTTTCCAATAGCTAACAAATAAGATAAGTGTTTTCACAAATTTGATAAATATATATTCTTAATTTTTGATTGGGAATAAGAAAATCTTCTATTCGAGTAAGGAATCATTGCATTCCACAACCTAGCTATTTTTACGCAAAACGATCGACTCATTATTAATGACGAATGTCTAGGGCAAACAATAGTGCGACTTCTACTAGACAAACCGAAATGAAATTTTTGCGCTAAATATGTAGGATTACCACTTTTTATCGTTTTATAAAAAAACAGAATCTGCCTAAGTTCTACATACCGTTCAAATTCGCATCCCAATACTTGTTTGCAATATGGTGATACGCGTTCCATGATATTAATGTTATAGATGTAACGAACTACCCTATTGAAACATTTTTTTAATTTGTTTAAATTCCCATTCGAAGTACAAGAATAAATTTCCATTCCACTGCAACTTTATGCTTAACCCCTATAGGAAGATGATATGAAACACTCCTAATACGACGCAAAGACCAAGATATCCGTGATATTACATAGTTTATAAAAAAAATTATTAATCGGCTAACCTATTAATAGCGAAACTAACCGATTATTGACCGATTAAACCAAAACCTCGATTTATTATCGAGCGATTAACCGATTAAAGCAGAATCCCGTTTAAATGAATACCCTAATATTGTCAAACAAACATTGGCCTGTTTGGAAATCCATCACCCCCAATAGTTGTAAAAACTTTGTTCACAGTAAAAAAAACCAAATAATGATAGAACATAGCGAGTCGTAACCGCACGAAAATCGTAACCAGCAAAAATAAAACTTTACAGGAGAAGCATTTTTTGAATAACTTCGCTTCAAATGGCAGTATTGCTCTGAAATTAGTTATGTATATCAGTTATTTTTAGTCCAATATACGTAACGTAATACGTTTTAATGGTTTATTTCTAATATAATGATATTTTATGTGGCTTACGATATTTTTTCTGACATGCTAACTACCTACTGAATAAAATTCTGTTGGTTACGATGAAATTTTATGTTTTAAAATGTTGTAAGGTTTTTTGACTTAATTTTATTTTAAATGATGTTTATTCATGACAAAAGCAAAATTTTTTGCAGTTAATAAACAAAGTTAATGTACTATTTTAAAAAAAATTTTAAAACGCATTATATATATACATCTTCAGCATTTGCAATTTTTAATGTTGGTATTGGCTTAATACAATTTCGAGTTATTTTATCAGATAAATACTTCACATTTACAAAACTAAAATTAAAACTATGTAAATTGTAAACAAAGAGATCCGATAAAATTAAATTGTACCTAAGAGGATTAAAAAATAAAGCATGAACATAAGATATAGATAAAAATATCTTAACAGTGAGTGACAACTATAATAAAAAGTACTTAATTGTTATCCACTTGGTCTATTTCTATTAGTGAATTCCTAATTGATTCATGAAATTTTAAATTCATATAGATTACACACCACAACAAAATGGAGGATTTTGTGCGTTGTTTAAATAAAAACATCTAATTCTTATGTATTTTTATCTCCTGATTACGATGGCGTCATTAGTTTTTCCCTAGCAGCTCTAGTTTTAAAGATATACGGGTATGTTCTGTATTCCATGCGGAATTAGAATGTGCGGAATTACCAAAGCATTGTTGTTATAAATAATAATTGCAACAACATATGACAGTTGAAAATTAAAGGGTGTTCTAAAGCGAGCAACGAAAAATGTTGAAATACTAATCTAATATGGAGACACTTACATATATATAAACACTTTAAATTTTCAAAGTTCGTGTCAATTGGTGTAGTCTGTAGAATAGACTACACCAATTAACACCGATATTTAAAACAATAAAAATTAAAGGGTATTCTATCAGTTAATGTAATTTTGAGAACTGTAAGAGGTAAAATCTTGAAATTTAAAAAAACGCTAAAACTACAAAAAAAAAACAAATTAAAAAACGTCAAAACGAAAAAAAAGCTAAAATGCAAAAAGTGCTTAAAGGAAAAAAGCACCAAAACTAAAAAAATCGATAAAACGCAAAATATCACCAAAACTAAAAAGGCGTCAAAACGAAAAAAAAACACTAAAACATAAAAAATCGCTAAAACTAAATATATATACAAAAAACGAAATAATCGCCAAAAAATAAAAAAAAAAATCACCAAAACGAAAAAAGTGCTAAAACGAAAAAAGCGCCAAAACTAAAAAATCGCCAAAAACAAAAAAAAAACCCAAAAACAAATAAAAAGTGTCAAAACAAAAAAAAATCGCTAAAACTAAATAATCACAAAAAACCGAAAAAAATCCCCAAAACCGAAAAAGGGCCAAAACTGAAAAAAGCGCCAAAACTAAAATAGATCGCTAAAACTAGAAATATCGTCAAAAAGCGAAAAAAACGTTAAAAAAACGCCAAAACTAAAAAATTGGCAAAAAACAAATTTCAAAAAACCGAAAATTGCCAAAAAAAAAAACGAAAACAATCGCCAGAACGAAAAAAAGTGTCATAACAAAAAAAAAGTCGCTAAAACTAAAAAAAATCACCAAAAAACCGAAAAAAGATCCCCAAAACCGAAAAATCGCCACAACTAAAATAAATCGCTAAAACTAAAAATATCGTCAAAAAGTGGGGAAAAAACGTTTAAAAAACGCCAAAAAAAAACCGGAAATAAATGTTTGCATTTACGAAACGAAAAATAGCCAGAAAAAACGAAAAAAATCACGAAAATTAAAAAGCGCCAAAACCAAAAAAATCGCCAAAAACAACGAAAAATACTTAAAAAAATAAAATTAAACAAAAAAGCACAACGAAAAAACTGACAAAATGAAAAAGGGGCAAAAATAAAGAGGGATATTCGTACAGAACTCTTCGTGTGTGAGTCAAAGTCGCACTTTGCTTAATTTATTTTATTTGTGGCTGTCAATTTCGCATCAAAATACACAACTTATGTTGTGTATATGTTTTAATGATTTGACATTTTCAAGGAACTGCGACTACCTGGTAAATAAATCTGCCTTGATATATAACGATATAATCCAAGTGTCTTAAATAGGCTTGCCAGACGTACTTTTTTCAGCTGTACGCGTACTTTTTTTATTCAATGTACTGCTTTTTGCATTAGCTGTACTGTTTTCTGCATTAGCTCTCTAGTGTAACTTTTCCTGTTCTTGTACTTTATTTTTACATTTTTACATTTCTAGACCGTATATGGAATAATTTTTTATTCGTATATAATATTTACCTTGAATCTTAGATGTTTTGCTTAAAATGCAACTGTGTACTTTTTTTCTTTTATTTACACCATGTAATTTTTTCGCCAGCTGCATATCTGGCCACCCTAGTCTTAAATATCATAAAAGTAAATCTCAAGATATCTCAAAAACTGCAAATTTGGAGTTGTCATGCTTTAATCTATTAGAAACGATGCATTTTTAAAGTATCTTATTATTTCTTAAGCATTTTGTTTGATTTCATATACTAAATTGTAATACCGGTAGTAGAGTTTCGGTAGCGGTATATACCGATATAACTCAAATACCGCTACCGAAATAAAAATAATTTTAGTACAAATACCGCTACCGATACCGTTATTCATTACGGTTGCCAACCTTGGCTAAAATTTTTTATGCTTCGTACAAATTGGACATTTCTTTTGTGGCGTCATATTTCAAATTAACAACTCAATGCGACAAAATGATAACATGCTCACAGTCTAATCAGACACGTCAACTTTGACAGTTGAAAATTGCCCAAATTAGCTTTTTATGCCGGCTAGTTGAGAAAGAGACAACAATTACGTGTTGGTGTTTCATTTTATCCAATTAAAAGTGTTGCATATTTTACAAATGTATGCGTAAAGCAAAACAAATATAAACACTAATACTCTTTTATTTCTCTTTATTGATGCTGGCCACTTCGGCTGAGACGGCAATATCTTCCGGCTCGTGTCGCGTCTGGTTAGACTGTGACATGCTGTCATTTTGTTTTTCTGACTCCAATATTGTCGCATTATTGTGACAACCATACACATTCGACGCGCAAACAGTTAGCCACACAACGAAAAACATCGAAAGTGGTAAACGTTGCCGCTAGTATACATTATCATGTTTGATTGCGATGTCATAAAATGGCATAGTGTACGTAAAATTACGGTGCTTTGTAGAACTATGAAATTTTTACAGATAGCGTAAAACATCATATATTATTGGTTTACATTAAAAAACGCATATCGAAAAATATATTGCTTGCGATTTTCGTGCAGTTACGACTCGATATATCTATGCATATACATACATATACTATATACATATGTATATATTTATAACATTTATTTATTTCATAGTCATACCAGAGTGCGGAATGTATATCACCATAATTTGGGATACTTAACATCTTTTAAAAATAAACTTAATTATACAAAAAAGTATAACGTCAGCAGAAATGCAAACCCACGTAACTAACCAAAAATTCCAAATCGCATTTTTTAATTAATTATTATGCCTATTACACTGTATCGCATGTCCCTGCATATTTTCAAACCTTTATCATAAAAATCAGCCAAATTGAAAACGGAATTTAAGAGACGAACTAATTTATTTAGTTATTTCTCTCTACTGTAAAATGTAAAAGAGTGTCGCTACGTGATTTTGCATTTTAACTAACGATAAACAGATTAGAATACATCAGTTTGATAAACGTTACGTTTCTTAGGAATGGGAGCCTGCTGTTCACGTGTTTGATTTTGCAAAATTTCCAAAATATTCGCATTGCTACCACTGATTTCACGGAATTTTGTTATTGCAATAGGCAATAATTCCTCTACCAAAAATTGTTTATTTTTCATCACAAAGTTGGGCTGAAAATTTACATTATAATTGAAATTTTAATAAGCGATGTAAAGAAAATTATTATTGACTTACATCAATACTTAAACCAGCCGAAGGCTTAATAGTCTGCTGGGCTTGTAACAAGTCAGTAAGCAACACCTGACAAGATTGAGAGAGCGCTTCACTTTTACCCAAATAAGCCGAATACTGAGTTAACTGTAAAAAATGTCTTGTAAAGCTTACTGTAGACTGAGTTAAGTTGATCCAAGTATCTCCAGTTGTGTGAGGTCGTAAATTAATTCCTAAAGTATCCATTTCTAGAAGTAAACGTTTTAAGTTGGATTTAGTTTGTATATTATAGGGCTGCCAAGAATCTTCTGTGCGCCCTATAGTATCCAATAAGCGAATGCGAGAATCATTAATTAATCCAACCAAATCGGCACGTAGCAGTCCTTCGAAGTGGTATGACAAATCTAATCCTATTTCGGTTAGTTTAGCGCATGGTTTTCGTACACCTTCTATACATTTGGCGATAGCTTCCAAATGACTTCCTTTTGTTAAATAATGTTTCTTCAACTGATTTGCAAAATATTGAAGCTCAGCGTTACACCAAACTACAAGTGCTATTAAGAAAAATCAATCGCAATGCATTAAAAGTAAATTTATAATATATACTTACCACTTACACATGCTGGCTGGGACTCAAAAGAGGATAAAAACTCACATGCAACCTGAGCCAAATCACAGAAGAAGAGTTCAGATATTTCTGCATTATTTTTCCTTGCCTCCCTTTGGGCTGTGCGCAAGGCTATAGAACAAACTTTTAATAAAGTTACGCAAGCTTGTCTGGATTTACCCATATTGACTAGAATATGAAGACAACGTCTAGAAGACTTTAACGCAACCTGTAAATTCCTGGCATGACATTTTGATAGCTCTTTTAAGAGAACTTCCATCAATTGTCTCTCCAAATGTTGGATTTTTAATTCTATATCAATGGCATTATCAAAAGTCTTGTCATATTTCAGTAAATCCTGGCATCGTTTTACTTGCGACTCGGCTTCTTCAAAGTGCCGTTGTGCTATAAAGGTTTGTATTTCGTCTATTGCTGTATAAATCCACTCTGGGCCATTCTTTCCTTCAAGTTTTAGTGGCATATCAGTTGGCGATATATCTACAGATTTTTCGCTGATTGGAGGAGTATTTTCTACCTTATTCTTTGGTGGCTGAGGAGCTGGTCCTTTTTTAGACTTTTTCTGCTGTTGATCCCATTTTAAAGCTACTTCAAACTGTTCAATCCACTCCAATTTCCCTGCTGCCGTAATACTTTGAAAAATTTTCGTACCATCTGGCGTAATAATGTTAATTGCGTTTTTAACTCCATCCAAATCTTTTATATTAATTACAGCAATTTTTTTTGGGTTGTACTCGGCTACAAACTCCAGTCTCCTAAGATCGTTTATTTATAAGTATAAAAACATATTTTCTACTTCATTTTAAGAGATACACACTTGTCAGGCTTCACTTTACATACTATAAGAACGTCATTAAAAAGAAAGAAAAATACCCTTTGGATGGGTCGATAGTCATTGCTGTCTAATTCTGTTAGGGCACCTTCATTCAAAAATGTTTTACCCTCTAGGTTGCCATTAAAACCCTGAACCATTTCTTTAACAGCGCGCGTTGCATGCATATTATCTGCTTCCTGTTGAGCTTGGGCATCATTATCCTCATCGTCCGACGATTTATTGGCTCCGCTAAACTTTTCGTCTGTCAGAGAGCCCAATATATTATGTTGTTCATTTAGCAGCAATGATAGTTGGGTCATTTCTGTTTCTAAGCCTAAAAATAGTTTGTTTAAATTACAAAAAATTTTCATAATGAAATGCATATAGGCTAGCTTTAGACCAGGGTTACCCAAAAAATCCACCTTGGTATTTTGGGTATTTTGTTTAAAAAAAACCTAAGTGGGTTTTTTAAAGTTATATTCATGTAAACCAAGGTCGATATATAAGATCTATGCATCAGCCCATATGTTCGGTAATTATGATGTCAAATTTTAGTATATTTTACCAAACACTCACATTTTAATTTTTGATTTGATTTTTTTTCATAAATTTGTTGACACCACAATTCCCAAAAAAAAGTTTCTTTATTGTATCAATTCGCCGATAAGTATGTCTTATAGATCTACCTTGTTATAGATCTACCTTGATTTAAACAAAGATGGTATAATTTTGACGTTTTATTTACAGAAAAGTAAAAGAAAATAATTATAAAATTCATAGAAACTGGTTGGGTCAGCAAAATACTCCTACGTTGTCTGAATCAGACAATTCTGGCAAATGTTTGACTTTATTGGGACAAAAATCTCCCCAAAACCCCAGAAGTTCCCCGGATTCCCGAAAACGTTTACAAAAATCTCCCCAAAATTCCAGGAGTTTACCGGACTTCCAAAAACTTTTACAAAAATCTGCCCTAAGTCTTAGAAGTTCCCCGGACTCCCAAGAACTTTTATAAATCTCGCCAAAATTCCAGAAGTTTCCCGGAAAACAACGGCAACACTGAGGCCGGAAAAATACCAAAACGACAACACTTAGTCAATGTGTGTACCAAATTTCAGATAAATCGTTCAACAGGAAGGGTGTAATTTTCAAATACTAGATTTGACCCATACATATGTATAGTATATGTATGTATGTATGTATGTATGTAATATTACATAAATATGTACAAATCCACATACAAACATGCATAAAAACAAAAAAGGAAAGGCGTTTTAAATGGATTGTTGCAGATATCTAGTAGTATAATATCCAGTTAAATTTAGCAAATTAGGCTTTTGCTTAAGACGTATTACGAGAATTAAAAATCGACAGCAATCGTTATTTGTAAACAAAAAATAAAAATCAAGAAATAATCGTTACTTTCGAATAAAAAAATAAAAATTTTAAATAATCGTTATTTTTGAACTAAAAAATAAAACTGAAAAATAAGAATTATTTTACGATCAAAAAATAAAACTCAGAAATAACAATTAAATCGTAATTTTTATGATATTACTCATAATCGTTACGGTCCCTGCTAATAATGCATCATAACACTCTCTGTTTTTTCTTTTAGAAATTTCAAATGAAAAATCGGAACATTTCACACAAAAATTTCGCAAAAATTCAACCCATGCACGTCCATACATTCGAATTTTTCATATCCCCGTTAACTTCATTGGAGCGAAAAACTACACATGATCAAACGTGATCACGCGTGTCATACATTATACACGTAAATCTCGTTAGTAGCGCTCTTCTCTTTGATGTTTTTTTTTTGTTATAAAATCTGCAAATTATTAGACGTGTAAATAGGAGTTTTACCCCAGTGACTGCCATTTAAAAATTGGAGTTTAGTCTAAAGATACATATGTATGTATGTAGTAAGTACATGTCTTTGTTAATAAGTTTTGAATTTTCTCCATTTCAAATTGAAATTCTCAATTTCATTTGGAATTTTCTCAATTTCAAATTGAAGTTCTCGATTTCATTTGGAATTTTCTCAATTTGAAATTGAATTTCTCAATTTCATTTGGAATTTTCTCAATTTCATTTTGAATTTTCTCAATTTCAATGAAAAATGGTGTTATAATTTGTTATAATTTGTTGTAATGTATTTATTAATAAAATAATTAGACAACCAGTTATTAAGTCAACATGTGTTTGTATATGAAAACTAATTTTTGTCGCTTAAACTTATAAGTCAACAATAGCTGAGTGGGTAACTTATGGGTACTTGTCTTCAAATCTAAACGAGCACAGGTTCGTATCCCAGCTGGTAAAAAAATCAAATATTTGTATACATTTTTTTAAATTTAATTTGTTTATTTGACTACTTATTTTGTAGCTTTAAGTAAGCCAACTAGTAACTAGTTAATTGCTGTGGTAATGTAAATACATTTGTAAGGGGTACGTGACATCGGCAAACAGCTAGGAAATAAAGGAATTTATATTTTTTACAGACCCCTTACGCAGCAAAAACTTTGCTTACTGGTAGGCAAAAAAGTATATGTATATAGTTACGACTTAAATCATCATATCCTTTTTTGCCTACCAGTAAGCAAAGTTTTGCTGCGTAATAGGTCTGTAAAACATAACACATAATTCCTTTATTTCCTAGCTGTTTGTCGATGTCACGTCAAACCGACGCCAAGAATTTAGCACTTGGCTACCTGCTGTCAACAGAAATTGACTGCTATTAACAGTCTCTTACAAATTTCTAGGCTGTAGAGAATAGTAAGAAGATGTCAATAGCAGCCACTTACACCGGCAAAAAAGTGAGCTGTACATTTGATCAGACCCACCTTCTTACATTTATTATGACGTTCTGAATCCGTTTCAGTTCGCGTTATAAAAAATAAACAGTGCTACAAATGTTAAAAACCTACCAAAAGTATTTTACAAGTGTTAATCTGGAAAAGTCCATCGTATACAAATTTATTTGGCAAACTACGTCAAATCCGTTGTTAAGTGACGTAGGATACCCAATCGCGGTATTACTGATGAATATTTTTAAGAATCCTTCATCACGGAACAAAATCAAGTGCAACAAACTTATTTCAATGGGACAAGTAGTAATTTGACGGCTGTGTGAACAATTTAATGTATACATTAAGAGTCAATATAGTTTCTGTATAAAGATATAATAGTTTTTTTCCTCCTCCATTTGAAAAGCAATACATTTTTTTAATTTCAGTTTTTTAATTTGAATTTCAGTTTTACGTTGTGATTATTTTTCGTTAGAATCAGAAAAATTAATAAATTTGGCAGCTAAAAACTAAAACCGAATAATTCGGAGTCTAGTTAGTAGCTATGAATTTTCAAGTACTTTCTTTTCGCATACAGAATATAAGTACGCACTAGAATTTCAAAGTACTTGACTAGATAGTATGTACTATTCTTTTCGCATATCACCCACTATTCCTTTAGGTAATTTGTACAATACACTTTACCTAAAATCCATGTTAAAATAACTATTACATTTAGGTATCTGCTTCGAAACTATTTTTGTTGAATTGTTTTTTATTTCATTGTCAAATGGAAATAATTGGTGGTATGCGAAAAAAGTTAGTAGGTAGTAACTATTGACAAAATTAAGTGCCTACTTTACTTTCAATGCAAAAAACTTAAGTGTTTATAAGAAGTGACATGCCTTAAAGTGACAACCTAGTAGGAGCTAGAATACTCAGTATATACTTACTTTCGGAATGCGAAAAACATAAAAAACTAAATGAATAATAATTATGCACTTAATAATAACAAGTGTGCTTTAGTACTGTCTTAAAAAATTTGTGCTTTGGTTTAGTGGTCTACTAATCGGCTTCGCTCGCATAAATTGCAATTTCTGACTACGAGGGGTATGTAAACAAATTAGAGTTCCCTTATTTTGTAGTTGCTTACCGGTGTTATGCAAACCCGACGCGAAAATATTAGCACTTGTCTAGTAACTGTCGACAGTAGTTTACTCTTATTAACAACTTCTTACAATTTTCTTAGCCAATAGTAAGCAGCTGTCAATAGTAGTCAAGTACACCGGCACAAAAAATGGGCTGCACATTTGACCATACCCACCTATCTACATGTATTTTGACGTGCTGGATCCTAATCTTGGTTTCGTTTAGCTGGTACACCTTCAAAATTTCCAGTAAATTGCGATAAAAACTGTTTTTATAGATTTGAAACGGTTTTCCCCAATTTATTCGAAATTTGGAGGGTGTACCAGACAAACGGATCACAGATTCCGACTCAGTGCGCCAAATATACATGCTGCTTTTTTTCTGTATGCCGGTGTTATTATAGGTAACAAGTAGGAAAATGCAATTTTTTTGCGTCGGTTTGGGGTGGCATCGATAATTATTTACAGAATAAGGGGGAATATAAGGTTCTTTACATATTGCGTATAGTACGCGTTATAAAAAATAGAGTGCTACCAATATTGAAAAACCACCAAAGGTGTTTAACAACAAGTGTAAATGTTACTGATGCCAGAATCTGGAAAAGTTAATCGTATATAAATTTATTAGGCAGAGTAGATCAAATACGTTATTAGGTGATGAAGGATCGCGCTTATCCTGATAAAAGTTTTTAAGAATCCTTCATCAAGGGGAGAAATCGAGTTCAACAAACTTATTTCAATAGAACACTTAATAATTGTTGACTGGCTGTGTTGACAACTTAATGTATAAATTAAGAGTCAACATAATTCCTGTATAAATAAATACTTTGGAAGATGATATAAAAATTATTATTTAAATTTCAGTTTTGCGTTTTGTTTATTTTTCGATAGAATCTAAATAATTAATAAATTTGGCAGCTAAAAACTAAAACCGAATATTTCGGAGTCTAGTAGCTATGAATTTTCAAGTACTTTCATTTCGCATACTGAGTTCAAGTACGCACTAGAATTTAGAAGGTACTACTCTCATCTGAAAGTTCTTGACTAGCTAGTGTGTACTAGAGATGGGCACGTGCCGTGTTTTTTTCGTGACACGAACACGCACGACTCAACACGAAGTGTTCGTGACAGAAAATCTGATTTCATTCGTGTTTGGGTCGTGTCGTGTTGAGCAAACTTGACACGAAAAAACACGAAACGATTTTCAGATTAAAATATGTATGAGTGCAGATGCTTGTCGCGCAAGATTATTGAGTGAAAATCTTGATAAGTTACTGTTTCTCAACAAAAATATTTTTTTTCTCGGTTATCTCGGTTATATTTATTTATTTTATCTTCAATAAAATTACCTAATAAGTAAATAAGTAATCAAATTTTAACTATAACATTTTAATTTTTAAGTCCAGCCAATGCCAGACAAAAATATTTGTTTCAGCGGTTGGTTTTTTGGTTGTCTGCGTCTATCGTGTTCGGCTGAGGGTAAGAGTGTCCCTCCTTCTCAGCCGAGTGTGGCCTCTAAAGTTAATCATGTTTCGGGTTAGGGGATTTGGGTGCAACTCAAGCTTTTTTATGTATCTTGACACGTGTTTAGAAAACACAGCGGCACACCAACAAAAATATGTAAATAAAAATACAAATAGAACATTAAACCTTAAACTAAAAGAAAAATATGTATTTGAATATAAATTTTTTCTTTTTTGGATTTGATTTCGTGCGTGGTGTGTCGTGTTCGTGTTTTGAAAATTTTGGGCGTGCGTGTTTCGTACGTGTTGGACATCAGGGATTCGTGTTCGTGTCGTATCGTGTTGGAAAATGTCGACACGCGCCCATCTCTAGAATGTACTATTCTTTTCACATATCACCCAATATTTGAACAAAAAGCTATGCACATAAAATTTTCAAAATTAATCAATTTTAATAATTGACTTATGAATTTTTAGTCGAACTGTATGGTTTTTATCCAAAGTTATTTAATTAGTTTGGCTTAAGTTCATTTTTAATTTAATCTTTCGATCAAATTATTTTTATTTAAGAAATTCTAAAGCATGTAAATATTGAACATTCAAAGAGAAATTTGGCCATACGGAAGGTTGAACTGACAGCTGTTTCGTGACCACCAAGTCTACTCATCAGAGTCCTTTACCCACACTACCACTGACAGTGGCAACAACACTGTAGTGAAAATCCTACTAATATTAATAAATTTTTGTACATTACTGCTTGAAAGCTTTTGAGAAATATTAAAATGGCCAATATCTACGGTGGTAATGGTGAATATTCCAATTACGCTGAAGAAAAAACCAAATATGGAAAACAAAGCAAATTGGCAGCAACTGGGCCATACAATGGGGATCTAATTACCTCAATGAAAAGGCTAACGATTACGTTAGGGATTGTCTCAGTGAAAATTCTCGAATGGATCGCAAATTTCAATTTGCAGAAAAGTTTTTTGATACAGGTAGTTTGAATTATCTATAGATATACCCATGATATAAAAAAACAAGCTAGTTTCACTTAAAGTTGTTTGACAATGGAGATTTTTGAAGTCTAGTTTATATGTAAATATTTAAAATATCCTTGCCACACATGGAACAAGGGAAAATATTCCTAGAAATTTTATGCAAGTATGTGTAGTATTAATTTTGTGATTATGTAATTACAAAAATGTAGAAAAAAATGGAAACAACCCCTAAAATTGATTAATTAATTGCTAATATGCCGAAAATTCGTGAAACTTTTTACATACGGAAACAAGTTCCAAAGTTAATTAAAATTGCTAAAACTGTCAAGAATACCAAAAACTCAGCAAAATGTTCGTTAATAATCGCTGATCATTTCACTATTATTGCATATTAAACATATATTGCGGAAATAAACAAAACGGAAAAATTCCAAAAATCCTCAAAAACTAAAAAAAGTGCAGAAAGTTATAATAATCATTCCTATGACGAAAATTCGATAAAGTCGCAATATTGCCAACAAGCCCTAAGATTGATTAAAACTCGATAAAAATGTAACGAAAGTCAATATCTCGGGAAAATCGCGAAAATTATGAAAATTCGCTAAAACTTACTAAATTTTGTAATCGTTGTAATAAAAATGTAAGAAAGAAAAATCTGGAATCATAAAAATAGCGGAAATTTGCGAAAAATTGCAAAATTTTAAACAAGCCATAATTTTGATTAAATATCGCTAAAACCAAAAATTTGGTGAAACTCGCAAAAATGGCGAAAATTCGCAAGAAATTGCTAACAGTGGCATAATACCAAATTCGAATATTGTTTAAAACTCGCAAAAACTGCAAAGAAGATGAAAAGTTTCAAAAAGTCGCTTTTATCGTGAACATTGCAAAAATTCGCAACAAATTGCGAAATTGGAAACAAGGTCTAAAAAATAATAGAACGCCAAAACTGTTAAAAATAAAAAAAAATCCGAAAGAACACGAAAAATTGCAAGTTCGCGAAAAATTTACTGAAAAAATTACTAAAACTGTAAAAACAACATAATCTCGTAAAATCAGATATATCGCGAAAACAGCGAAAATGCCTCAGAAATTGCTAACATCGCGGATATTGTAATTAGCTCTTCCATAGACTCCAAAAACTCACAACTCTGAACACAATTCTTATTTTAATTTGAAAATTAATAACGATTAATTTTAATATTTAAAAAAATGGGATTTTGTAAAGCAAGAATGGTAGCACGATTTTTAGTTTAAATGTCAGATCTCCTTTTTTGTCAAATGATAATATGTCAGAAAAAAAGAGAAAGTGGAACTACCTTATATACTTATACCATGGATATACCTATACATGTGATATTCCACTATTGACATTCACCCTCTATACTTACTTTAAAAATTGAAAAAGTGCAGGCGACTACCATCGAAAGAGCAAAAATATGCCGATATATATCGCGAGAAACTTTTAAGTGTCACTAAAAGTTTTAGTTCCAATCAGAGAACATCCAAAGGTACCTATAAACAATTTGTTAATATAAGTTCTCTCGCAAATTGCAATTCATATACATATTTTAGCTAAATTTTGTTGGAAACCTAGTGGATCCATAAGGAAATTCTTTACGACGATTCCATGTGAAAATGGAATGTATTATCTATATAATTCTGTTTATTTGCAAATAAAACTAAAAAACAAATTTTATTAAATAAATAGTAAAATTTTAGGAAATTTATTATTTGACATATTGTCATAATTTTATTTTAAATGAAATTTATTTGCTGGAGTGTAAGCATTGTCTATATGCAGCATTTCATTGGTGCTTTACCAAATCGTCAGTAGACTTGAAGTCTATGCAGACAATGCTTAAACTCCAGCAAATAAATTTCATTTAAATAGTAAATTCTTTAAAAATAATAAAATACCAAACATATATAGTTAATTTACCGAAAACTAAAGTATGAGTATAAGAAATTTCAAGCAGTTTTAACAACATTTTTAGTTGATTTTTCGAACATAGAAATCAACTAAAATTTTTGTTAAATGGCATAAAAAACCTAGGAAATTTCATTCCACCGTTTCACTTAAATTTATTCCATAATTTTAGGAAGTTTAACATATGAATTTTTTTTGGTATATCCAAAAATAATATTTTTTTTAATTGTTATCGTTCATCATGAAATAATATCTATGTAAGAGGAAAGAAACCAACGAAGGGCTCAAAGTGTACATCAGTTTATATTTAAGCGCACTTTTGACAACTGCAGAAAATTATTAATTTGTGTCACTATTCTTTACAATCCCATAAAATTTCGTTTGTTAAGTGCACGTTTTTTACCTGCATGAAAACTTTAATCTTTTTAATTTAATTAAAAGTAACTGCAATGTTTTCAGTATGGACCAAAATGCACGGTAATTAGATATTCAGAAAATGTCTAGGCACGTTTTTTGATGCATTTAATCTCGAAGAAAATGGAGAATAGATATTATTTCAGATAACGTTGATGAAAGAGAAGAGTTTCGAGGAAACTTTAAACGCTCCTATTAACAAAGCAGCTGAAATAATTTTAAGACAGCGGAAAATGGATGAAAAATATTGACAATTTATATAACGTCCTCTTCTATTCGAGCAACTTCTGTAGAGGGCGACAGGCTTTTCCCAAGAATTGAACACTGTGTTACTTGAATAAGAAACCGATTGTGATATGAAACAACTAATAAGCGGTGTGCTAAGGCAAAATATGGTAGCTTTTTTATAAAGTCCAACAACAAAATACACTAAATTTCATTAAAAAAGATACGATTTTTTGCATTTGCACTTTCGCAACACCATTTGCATCAAACACTGAAATCCTCTATTGACTGTTTTAAAAAGCAATTTGCAACAAATAATATAAAAGTACACATTTTCTAAGGGCAGAGAATTTTCATTGTATACCAAGAAGTAAAAGACTGAATTTAGTATTCCGCCCTCTGACAACCACGTGTTAAAATCATGGATGAATGATCAGAAATAAAACTACTTTGATTTCAGTTCATCAGTGATTTTACTAATTACATATTTGTATGTACTCTTTTTTTCGGTCTAAAATTAGTTTTTAAATACGAAGTTTCCTTAAAATTTCGATAAAAATATTGTTCTTTTTTCAAGTAATTTACTTTGCGTCTTTTTGTCTCATGTCTTTAGAAATTGTTTAGTTTACAAAATACTTTTAAAACAAAGCTCAGTTTAAAATAGAGAACGATTCAATGGTTAATTTTGCTCATATAAAAATCAATGGATTCCGGAAATTAAAATTTTTGGTAAATATTTTATTACGTTGTTTATTATCCCGCTCTCCCGGGAAACAAAAAAGTCCGGCAAAAAAACCGTAATTTTCACACAAAATATTATTTATTATAGGTGCTATCAAGGCATATTGAACAGGTACGGGCAGTACTAAAACAATAGAAATTTTGTTGTAAAACTACCTTAACACATGTCAAATAACGGGTAGTATTACCAACGCAGATTTCTCTTGAAATAAATGTCAAACACTACACAGAAGGAAGTCGTATATGGTGTTTGATAGTTTGAAGGTAGTGGTGATATCATGAGCATTTCATCAACACTACTAAGTTTGACGTTTAATCAGGCGAGTCAGCTGACCTAGTGATCCCACCTGTTAGATACACCTTGGATGCTATTAAAGCCCTTACATGACATCTACACGCAGCGTTGCCATAACTTTTTTTAAAAATCTGCAAATTTAGAATAAAAAAACTGATTTTCACGTGAAAAAACTGCACACAAAAAATTAAAAATATAGTATGTACATATATACATTATTTATTTTAAAAATTTTCTTATTATATCATAGCACTCTTTCTTCAAATGCGTCCACATCAGAACAGCCTGTGACGCAATGTTCGTATTGTTCATCAAAAAACCAACAAGGTACGGATCGTGTTCGTTGAAAGTGACGCGAACGCGTTCGGCGCAAATGTTTACAGATGAATTTTCAAATTTTATAGATGAAAACGAAAAACGAGCAAAAAAGTGATTTACCCTCTCGGAAGTTAGGAAAATGTGGCACTCCAAATTTATAACTTTTTGAAAAGGAAGTCTATCAGTTGCACTATGGGACATTTATTATAAAATTTCCACAAATTACACAGGGAAATCGATTAATTTTTTCCGAATCGGCTTAAAGACGTAAGCAAAATTCAAGCAAATCCAAATTTTGGCTGCCGTATTTAAGTTTTTGTTTTATTTGAAGTATACAGTTATTTATTTTTTTTTTGGTAAGAAAGTATAGTTTTTTTTTGTATGAATGAATCACTAAAAATTTCGCAGAGAATTTTGAAAAAAAATTTACGTACATGTGAACTATAATAGCAAACTCCATATAGAAAAACACAACTTTCTTACACCTAAATGAGTTCGAGTTCCCTCTTGCATTACATGGTCGCATTAAAAAAATAAAATTATGGCTTTAAAAATTGGAATTAATATAAAAAATTTGAGACCAAAAAATAAAAATGTAAAAACTGCAAAATCTGCAAAATTTTTAGAAAAACTGGTTTTTTAAGCAAAAAACTGTAAAACTGTTCAATGCTTAGGAAAACTGCAAAATACAGATAAATCTGCACATTTGGCAACGCTGTCTACACGTAACATAATATGTAAGATGAGATTGTCAAATTCAATCGCAGAGAGAATTATGTTACGTATAGACAGTGTTGCCATATTTATTTTTCGAAAATCTTCAAAATATAGAATAAAAATCTTATTTTTCCTTTTAAAATCTTCTTTCAGTTAAAATTACATGTATTTAACACACAACGCGAGAAATATTAAACACCAAACTAAAAGGCATGAAACATTTACATTGAGGGAGAAGTTTATCAAATTCAAACACTGCTGGACTTTAAAGGAAGAAGTTATAAGTTCGTGCAAATTAATATTTTGATCTTTTTAATGAAAAAATCGAGTAAATCAAAAAAATCTATTTCTTTGACAAATTATGAACGATCATTTGAGTATAATAGCTTCCGAAAATATGAACAGACTTTGTCTTAAAAATGTCCTTTTTATTTGTAAGAATCTACTGAAATCTCATCAAAAATTTGTTATAGACAATCAATAAATGAGCCTAGTTCAATTTTTATACAGCAGAAAACATAAACCTCTACTTCAGTTGCTGTCGCTACTCAAATAATTAAATAAAAATTCAATTCCTGGGAACCCAGAAAACAATTTTGGCCGACATGCCTAACATCAGAAAAAATCTAAGACTTTACCAGACAATCAGCCGAGTTATCAACTTCCCTCAGACATTGGCGGAGCAGTAGGCAGTTTTCTGGTACGAAGTTTTTGCACATTGTCTGAAATATTATCAGATTAATATCAGAATAGCCTGTACATTATCCGAAGGCAATTTAATTTCCTTTAAGGAATTTAACAGATTAGTCTGCACATTTTCTGATCTAGCAGTCACTTCTGCACATATTCTGATTTTACTTTTCGTTACAATTCTTATTTATCTCTTGAGTTTATACGCACAAACATTTGAGTTTTTAAGCTTATAAAATATGGGTAAATGTTTTCTGGTGAGCTGCAATAAGCAGCACAACGATGCATGGAGAATTTTAAACGACATTTCTGATAAAACATATCAGATAAATTGGAAAATTTTCTGATGTTTTGTCAGACATTTTTCCGACATTTACAAGACATGTCGAAAATTTCTTTTTTTCGTAAATAAGACCAGTACTCAGGGGATGGCCCTTACTCATGCAATGCATTATGCCGGAATTAGGAAAATTGGTTATGGGAAGGAGGAAAGAGGGAGTAGTGTTTATGGACATTTGATTTAAACTTTCCAACATTGAAAGTGACAGGAAAGACCTCTACAGGGAGTTTATTCCATATACGAACTGTCCGGCTAAAGAACGAATTCTCTCTGTAATGCGTAGTGCGATTTACTGGCGTATCGACCACAAATGGATGTGCTCTTAACGAAGAACGTATTGTACGCAAAAATGAATGAGTTTCGGGAACAAGTTCCCTGATTTCATCAGAACACACTCCATTGTAGTAACGATAAAATAGCGAAACACACCCCACATTGCGTCGATGCTGCAGCGAGTCAATAGAGTTGGCTACCCTACTGTCACCGATGAGCTTCTTCGCCCTCTTCTGTACGCGGTCGAGTAACTTCAAAATAGACTTTGAACCACCGACCCATACATGAGAGTTGTATTCCATTTTCGGACTGATATAGGCGGTATAGATATTAAGAAGATCAGATGGGGTGAAGTATGTCTTACACCGTCTTAAGTTTTCACCGAGGCACTTATGCTTCTTTTGAAACTTGAAAAATGTGATCCGTCCATCGAACATCACACTGAATTTTCATGCCAAGAACATCAAGAGCTACTGATTCCTCAATACCCACACCGCTCATATTTACAGATCGGTCATACGTCTGTGCGTAAGCATACAACAATGGGTCTTGCGAGCATTAAAATCGACCCTATTCGCACGACCCCATTCAGAGATTGTTAAAAGATCGCGATTAAGTGTATCATTCATGTTTTGCCTCATAGCCCCAATATCCGACAAGCTTGGTCTATTTCTGAACCCTGAATTAATCTTGAACTCGTTTGATGAGATCCCGTCTATAACAACTCGTATAGAGCGATCCCTGAGAAAGCTCGATATAAATCGAGAAAAATCATCACCGACACCAAAAGCATCAAGTTTCGACAAAAGTGCATCATGTCACACTCTATCAAACGCCTTAGAAATATCTAGAGCCACCACCTTACTCTCGCTGAAATGGTGTATGGAGTGACACCATTTTTCCGAAAGGAAGGCCAGTAAGTCTCCCGTAGAGCGTCCCCTACGAAAGCCATACTGACGGTCGCTGAGTAAGCTGTTGGACTCCAAATACCTCACAAGATGGAAATTAACCATACTTTCCATTACTTTGGAAAGTGCAGAACATACTGCAATTGGGCGGTAATTTTCAGGGTTAGTAGCCTCTCCCTTTTTAGGGATTGGCGTTACGTTGGCAACCTTCCAACACGACGGAAATTCACCAGCATGATACAAAGTGCTGAAGAGGGTTGCCAACGACAGGCCAGCGTCGAAGAGCACTGCTTCAAGACCAGTGCTGGAATACCATCCGGTCCAGAAGACTTATTTATGCCGAGATCCGCTAAAACCGAGGGACAACAAGAACTTTTGAACGAAGACGCTGCTCGTACAAAGCTTTTTCACGCCTTAGCCCTTTAAAATTTCCATAGGAAATTCGTCGGAATTCGTACAGAATTCTGTTGGACCTTTTGGTATAGTTTTAAGAATTTCCTCAGACAAAGAGATCCGGTTTCTTGTCAACCACTCATATGATTTTCGGTACGTTTTCTGACCGACATCGGATACGTATTCGGCATCTTGTGCAGACTTTCTGACCGACTACGGACCGAAATAAGCAAAAATTGTTTGCTGGGAAAATAAATAAAAAGCGATGTTTTTGATAAAATTTCTGTGTTAAATAAATTAATAAATGTGTTTGATTTATAAATTTGAATTTGTGTGAAAAATTAAAAATAAAATAACTACATAATTATGCAAAAGTAGTATATGTTATTCAGCGATTTAGCGCCTCTTTATTTCAACTTTTTTTCTGTTGGCGTTTTATTATAAATAAAAAGTAGGCAGCACTCAAAGAAAACTTTACGTTTTGTTTACATTTTGTATAGTTGTTTCTTTCTATCATTTGCTTTCAATCCTATAGTCCATGTCCATACGAGTCAACTTTTGCTTCTACAACTTTCTTAAATTTTCTTTTGAAGTTGCATTCGTGTCCATGTAATGAAATTATTGTTGCGCAGCTTTAGGTTTTTTTACATATAATTTGTTATTGCTTAATATTACGTGGAAGAAAACAGAAGAGAGTTGCATGTACATGAAGCAGTGTACCCCTGTCCAATCTTCTCACCTCTCTCTCCCATAAAGTCAAAAGCTGCGCAGCAAAAGTTGACTCGTATGGACATAGACATAGCAAAACAATGCAAACAAATGCAGTGTCATAAGGGCTTTAACAGCTTATACAAACTACATTTACTTAATTAATATTAGTGTTGTCATTCGATTAAAAACTATTCGAATATTCGAAGAACTTTTTTCCATTTTTGTTCGAAGGAATAAAATTCTAGTTTATAGTGCATTTACACTGTCTCGAAATCTAGTAGATTTGATTTGAAATCTTTTTCGAAATCTATATCGTTTACACAACGCTTTTTCGACATTTTTCTAGATTTCGTATCCAAGAATAAATACTTTGACTGAAATTTATCTTATACTGTAACCCAACAGGTTCCGCCTTAGCTAATGCACACACTTTTATTAGACAAATTTTGTAGAGCGTAGCTAATTCACTCACCGTTTATATAAAAATCTTGTACAGGCTAGTAGAAAGAAAACAAAAATACTATTGAGTAGATTTCGACCAAATCTACTGACAAAGTAGATTTCGTTTTGTATGGGAAATCTAGCAAAAAAACAACTAGATTTAGCTCGAAATCTCATAAGTACTAGATTTCGAGACAGTGTAATGTCCATTAAACTACTTTTTATAAAAATTAGTTTACATTTACGAATGTAAAATAGCGTTTTATATTAATTACTTTTTTAATTTGTTAAAGCTACTATTATACAAGCTGTTCGACTTGTGCACAAAATGCAACTCTGGTATAATGTGTTGTTATTGCTTTTTTAAAACTTTCCATAAACTCATTAGATCAGGGTTGCACTTTTTAACAATATGATGTGTTAAACCAAATTATAAATACTAGTGTAGGGGGTTGTTGAGATATTACGTTACTCCCTTAAAGATTCCGTTTTAAATTACAGCATAATCTTAGTTTGAAGTATTTTGAGGAAGACAATTAGAAAAACCAAATTGTTTTCAAAAACTGCTCTAAGTCTTGCAAATGTCACGGGTCAACAACTTATCCACTCTTGCACCATTTTTGTAAAGAACGCAATATACAAGAATAACATGGGCCCAAAAACAAAATATATAAAGAAAAGTTATCTTAGTTCAATCGAAGAAATAATATATAGGAAGGAGTTTGGCTGCAGATGGAATGTCATTTAACTCTTTAAAAAGTCGAAACTACCATAGAGGGAGGAGAGCCAACCTGTAGCAATAAGGGGTGTCGATTCTTTAAATTTCTTTTTTTCAAAAATGACGGGTGTCAAAAAGTTGTGTTTTGGTTAGATATTCACAATTATATTTACAAAAACTGGCAATTATATTGGTTTGCTTGCCAAATAGCTACTTCAAAGTCGAAAAACTTTTATGAATGGGAGCGCCTCTAAGGAATGGAGATGGGCGTTAGGTATGTTTAGAAAAAGTGTTCACACTATAAAACTAATGGGGGTCGGCTATACATTTGACCCGTCTAGGGGCCTCCAAGGAGCTTCAGGAGTCAAATTTAACAATTTGCATTAAGGTAATGACTTTTTACTATTACATGCTCTAGCCAAAAGGACCATAAAAAATTTAAAGAAACTCCATCTTACTTTTATGATGTTGTCAAAAAAGTTCCCGCACCAAACGAGTTTAAATTTGGTCTATGTGTTAAAAGATATAAAACCTACCAACCAGTTTTCTTTACCGTTTAACATTTTAATAAAATTTAGTATGAATGATGCCTCTGGCAAAACTAATATCAGTGAAAAATCTAAGCTCACTATTTTGCTTAGCTCGCCAAATATCGCGACCTTAAAATAGGAAAATTCTTTTCGCTTTATATATTATTTTTGTGTGAAAAAGGTTGAAGATGCTTGATAGAAAATCAAAAAATTTTGATTTTTGGCACGCATGACGAGTGATTTTGATGAATGTTTAGGTTTTACTCTTCATGCACGTACACACTTTTAATAAGATTTCAAACATAACAGATGCTAAAGATGTCGGATGAGGAAAATGTTTTGGTGGTGATTGTTAAAAAAAATAATATTTAATAATAAAAATAACAAACTATTATAAAAATTAATGAAGTAAAAATTAAAAATAAATGATAATCACAAAAAAATTAATTTTCTGCGTACAAATGCTACCAATTTTTCATCCGCAACCATCATACATCACAATACAAACTTAAATTTAAGATGAATGCTTGACAAGTGTATGTCCTAGCGTCATGCACACGTACATGACCATGAGTCATGCATTTCAAAAATGTATAGTGCCCTTTAAACAAAAATATATTTCCGTTACTATTATAGTGTATAGAAACATATCGTCATATAAAATGCAAAAGGGCCTATCTACATTTTTCAAAAAATTTGCAGGAGATAAAAAACTTAGTAAAAAGCAAATTATTGTGATTAACAACGATTTTTTTGCATTTAGCGGCTATTAGACGGTCATACTTGGTATGACATACTTGGTATGTTGATAGAGAGTACAATATCAAAACTTTTTTCATTTTCAACATACCAAGTATGACATACACTACTTTTTCGCTATTAAACGATTATGATGGTATAATGGCATACCATTCTCATATACCAAGTATGATTGTCTAATAGGTGCTTTACTGATGGTCGTTTGAGGGACCACCAGTAGCTTGTAGTTAATATTATTTATACATGAAATTATATAGGACCTTTATTTTATTGTTCTTTTTGGTCGCGTTTTTTGAAATGGCACGTAGACTTCGATGTCTTAGAACGGGGCAAGAGCTTTCCGAGTTTGTCAATTCGGTGGCTTGGTCAGAAAGCGAAGACGAGTTAGATGATATCGATTGAAATCCAGCTGCTCTTCGCAAAGAAAACACAGAAGCTGAGAACCACGTAGAAAATTATGAAAACGATGAATTGGAAGAAACCTTTCTAGGGCAAAATACAGTATTGGATGCGTTAGATGCAGGGAATAATAATAGATTTAGATAACGCAACAGTGGAATCGAATGAAAATAGTGCATAAGTCGTACCTATTGCACTATGCGACAAATGAACTTTTGGAAAAACACAACAACTGGACAGTACAGGTTAGATTGTACTACCACGGGGTAGTAAAACCCTATACTAGGTTTGGCGAATTTGGTGACCAGTCTTTTTTATGCACCTCCCAAGTTTCTGAAAATCAGTAGGGCCTCAAAAAACGGTGTCATCAGTATTTGGCCAACAGCTAATTCAAACTTAATGATACCGCTTAACTATATATGGCAATAATGTAACTAAGAGTCCGCTTAACATATTTGTTTAACATTTTATGCCAAAAAATGTTTTCAAGTTTTCGTTGAAAAAATTAAGGAAATAATTTTTTTTAATTTTTTTCAGAATAACTTACAGGGACTCGTAATTTTTACTAACAATTTTTGGCAAACTTATAGTTACGGTAGATCTGAACAACTTTTGTGAACATATCATACAATCTGAACGTGTCTAGGCAACCTAATGGCTCACACAACCATTTGTTTACCTTAAAAATTAGTTTTTTACTATTTATTTATGCAAAAAAAAATTTTTGGAAAATAGTATATTCAAGTGCATACTTCTCTGTTGTGTTATATTGTGTTCCATTAACATTTTGAACCTCAGAAAAATATTCGTCATTATCGTGTTTGGATATTTTCGCCTTCGACTACGACATTTTTGTAATAGATTAAATACAACATGCTACATTTTTCTTCAGTCTATTACAAAAAAATGTAGTCGAAGGCGAAATTCGCCAGACACGATAAGGGCCAATATTTTCCTGCACTTTTTTTTAAATATAGAAAAGAATTATTTTATTCACTTTTTTCAGCATAACTAACAGGGACTCCAAATTTTTCACTACCAATATTTGGCAAAACAAGAACAAACAATAAAAAATAGTAAATACTAAAATCAGCAACATAAGAAGTGGAACAATAACAAAGTAAATAAATTAAGTAAAATGCGACTTTAGTTCGCACACGAAGGGCTCCGTACGAATACACATCGCTTTTCTTTTTTGCCCTTATTTCATTGGCAATTTTTTCATTTTGCTTTTTCGTTTAAATTTATTTTTTTTCTATTTTATAAGTTTTTTTTTTTGATTTAGCGACTTTTTTGGCGCTTTTTATATTGATATTTAAATTTTTTTTAACGAATTTTTAGTTTGGCGTATTTTTAGTTTTAACGTTTTTTCGATTTTTGACGATATATTTAGTTTTAGCGATTTATTTTAGTTTTGGCACTTATTGTCAGTTTTTGCGCATTTTTCGGTTTTTGGAGATTTTTTAGTTTTAGCGATTTTTTTACACTTTTCGTTTTTGGCGATTTTTTCGGTTTTTGACGATTTTTTTTATCTGCAAATAGAATACAAGACTTCTGGCACCGATTTTTTTTCAGTTTTGGGTTTTTTATGTTTTAGCGCTTTTTTTCGTTTTGGTAATTTTTTCTATTTTTGCAATTTTTTTTTCGTTTTTAGCGATATTTTTAGATTTTAGTGCTTTTTTGTTTTAACGACTTTTTTTGTGTGTTTGGCGATCTTTTTAGTTTTGGTAATTTTTTGCGTTTTTAGAGATTTTTTTAATTTTGGCGCTTTTTTTCTTTAAGCTTTTTCATTTTGACGATTTTTCGTTTTGACATTTTTTAATTTGGCAATTTTTTAGTTTTGGCGTTTTTTAAAATTTGAAGATTTTACCTCTTACGGTTTCTAAGATACAGCAAATTGTCTAAATTACATAGTCAAAATTACATTAACTGATAGAACACCCTTTAATTTTTATTGTTTTAAATATCAGTGTTAATTGGTGTATTCTATTATTCTACAGACTACACCAATTAACACTAACTTTGAAAATTTAAAGTGTCTATATATCGATGGCTTAATACAAAAAGGGCGTATCTCGATTTTTTTCGAAATCGAGTCTTTAACGTTTTCTGGTAGCCAACTTCTAAATACATCCTCCCTAAAGAACTAAGTAAGCCACTGTTGAAAATAACGATGTTATGGCCACTTAAAAATTATTTTTTTGCATGTAAGTGTTCTAGTTTGTGTTCTGTTTTTTCCTTCTCCTGTAAAATAACGAAAATTCGAGTTACGCCTTTTTTATAAGCCATCGATATGTGTCTGAATATTAAATTTGTTGATTATCGCTTTAGAACACCCTTTAATTTTTAGCCGGCATATATTTGTTGTTGTAGAGGCCAAAGTTTTACATATTCTGTGCAAATTTCAGGTTCGTGGCTCTTACGGTTCCCGAGAAAACAGCCTGTGGCAGACTTACGGACAGCGTAGCGAAAACAATAGAATTCCTTTACACTTTTGGTGTACGGAACCCTAAAAATGCAATGAAAATATATAGCCTAAATTAAAGTACGACAATTTTTAAGGTACAAATTAGTTTTTCTGTGCTGTTTAGGGCGCCCAGATAGGTTCAGATTGTATTGATATGTTCACAAGAGTTGTTCACCTCTTAAAAATTATTGTTTACAAAAACAAAGCAACTAAGACTTTGCATCACTACAATGTATTTTGATGTTTTGAAATTCAGCCTTATTCTGAAAAAAGTGAACAAAATGTTTTTCCTTAATTAAAAAAAAAAACAGTGCACGAAAAAATAATTTGTTGTCATGTTAATAAAATCTGTTTAGCGAAGTCTTAGCAACATTATTGCCATATATAGTTAAGCGGTATCACCAAGTTTGAATTAGCTGTTGGAAAAACCTGATGCCACCTTTTTTTGAGGGCCCGCCGATTTTCCAAAACTTTGGAGGCCCATAAAATGAAATTGGGCACCAAATTCGCCAAACAAAGTATAGGGTTCTCCTGCCCCGTGGTAATACAATCGAACCTATACTGTGAAGTACGTGTTTTTTGAACTGTTGCACTATGTTGTTGGTAATTGTTCCCAATGGCAATAATGCTTGAAGGAGATCATAGTGGTTCCGCCAGGAACCGACTATACTTTATCTTAGAGATCCTAGTGGATCCGTCTGGATACAACCAGGTGTTCTTACCTCTGTCAGGTAAACATAACATATAAGCAAACTGTAGAACAATTCTTGTTTAGAATGGCGAATTTTATAACATATAATTTTTTCAGCTCAAAAAAAGATCAGGATATTAATGGTTAAGCCATCGACATGAACATTGTTAACCAAATTAAACGTACTTGATATTTCTTTGGCCGTTTCGATAAATTGCATATAATTCGCATAGACCGATCTCTTTAAAGTAGCTGAAGTTTGATCATTGTATGCTTGAATTTCTTTCCTTCTTTTCTGCAAATCTGGACCACCAACACATTCCTTTACTAAAAGTTTCGTGTCTGCAAATATTAAATAATAAATAACATAACTCTATAATATATTGTTTTATACAAACATTTCTCCACACTAAAATTTGGACTGTCAAACTCCTTTGAATCGCTCATAATTGTTGGAAAACTATACGAAAATTAACTAATATTATCCTTTATTAGGTCCACTCCCACTTAATAAAATATTCCAAAGAAATCAAGAGGCCGACATTATACAGGGTGGAGCAAGGAAAATTGACAACCAGATGGCGTTACCATGCAATGTTTGGACCAAGGTGGATTCATACAAGTGGTATAATAAGCACAGCTGTTCTACTTTTTCCGCATATTAGGCTCGTATGTCAAAATTTTGTGTATGTTGAAATAGGGGCTAAGATGTCAAATGTTACTGTATCGTTGAAGTCAAGGCTAATTCATACTAGGTGGCCGCAAGAGCCCAGCTACGTAAATGTTTACACATTTGGGATGTCAGCAGAGTTAATGTATCAGCTTTTTTGACGGCCCAAATGTAAATTCTCCACGGCGTATTAACAATCAACCAAAAAGGTACATTGAAGTGCACTTGCACTAAGAACTTATACGTGATGATCCTGATGAAATGGGACCTTATCTTTTGAAAAACTGAAGTTAAGCATAAAAGCTTGTTTATAAAAATAGCATTACGGAAAAGAGATCCTAACTTCCTAATATTTTTCATGTGAGGGAAGTTAAGTTTCCTTTCTCTTTAAATGTAGATGTTCGGAAAAACTCTTTTTAAGTAATTTCGGCGGTCACTTTAGGGACAAGGGGCAATTCCACTTGTAAAGTGGAGGAACAGCTACTTTGGTGTGCAACGTAGTTAATGCACGACATTTGACAGTTCGTACCATGAAAAAAGCAAATAAAAAAAATAATAATTAGCTGTCGTTCCAGAGCTACCTTGTATTATTCTACCATGATTGGGAGGGTTCATAAGCAGTCTAACCAGACACGTCAACTTTGACAGTTGAAAATTGCCCATATCAGCTTGTTATGCCGCCTAGTTGAGAAATAGTAAGCAATTACGTGGTGTTGGTGTTTCATTTTACCCAATTAAAAGTGTTACACACTTTACTAATGTATGTGTAAAACAAAAAGAAACTCATTCATTATCATTTCAAGGCGAATTTCGTACTAGTTCGCTTCAGGTATTAATTCGCTTTGATATGCATTAGAGCAACAACAACTGACATTCCCAATCCGTCATGTTAAATGCATACATAAAGTTGTTTAGTGTTTTTACATAGAGTTTGACACTTTGGTGTAGTCAGCTAATGATCACTTTTACTAATAGGGCCACCTGGTATCAATTCGCCTTGATATGTATGATTCAGTGTCCGACCGAATTCGCTTTTCTAGGTCGTTGCATGGATATTCGGCAAAGTTATTAAAATTCCACCAAGCCGAAGCCGCATTTATCCATTAAACTCTTAAAAATTCTCGTTACTAATTGAAACAAATATTTTTCAGATGCATTATACTGCTTCCACTGAATTGGTTTTAAATAAAACATGTAGTTTTACATAGGAAATCATGTATGTATAAAACAGCATATATTTTCTTATTTCCCTATGCAAAAATCATTAAAAACAACGTCCAAAATGTCATCAGTACTAACATGGCCTGTTATACGTTCAATGTCTTTAACAGCATGCCTTAGTTTTTGAGCAGATATAGCCGCATCGGGATATATATCTGGTGAATACTCAGACAAATATATTTGTATGTGCGCAATGCATTGCTTTAAATGTGATCTATATCGTGCATGAGTCAGTCGTGGAGCTTCTGGTAACGGAGTTCCGCAACTAAGAATATATAAAATTTAGTACCTATGTTTTTTTAATGTAGAAGTACTTACAGTTCTTTGAGTAGATTTTCAAATTGGCAGAGAAATAATTTAAAACTATTTTTATTTTTGCAGGATATAGCAAAATTTTTGCATAGCTGCTTAATGCTGACAATTTCTTTATCAGACACCAAATCCGTTTTGTTTATAACAATTTGAGTTCGTTTTTTTGCTAGTGTTTCCTCATTTAGATCCAAATCTTTTATGTATTTATGTAAATAAATGTTAAATGATTTCAGATCACTTACGTTTGCTATTTTTAAATGGCCAGCGTCCAACATTATTAAAACTAAATCAGCTTCTTCAACACAACCCTTGGCTTTTAAAATGCCTTCCCGTTCTACTTTATCGTCTGTAAAACGCCTTAATCCTGCTGTATCAGCAAATCGGACAGGATATCCACCAATATTAATTGTGGACTCGATGACGTCCCTTGTTGTTCCTGCTATTTCAGTTACAATTGATAAATCTTTTTGGCACATTAAATTGAGGAAACTACTTTTGCCCACATTAGGAGCACCAATAATAACTGTACGGACACCGTCTCTTAACATTTCTCCCTGTCTTTGGTCATTGAGATGATCCATAATCTCTTTTTGAATTTTGTTGAGCTCTTTTTTTAGTTGTACAATAACACCATCTTCAATATTTTCATCTTCTGCAAAATCTATATAAGCCTCCAAATGGGCAGCACAACGTATTAACCGATTACGCCAATCGTTATAGAGCTTCGATAGCACACCTGCACTTTGTAAGAGGGCCTTAAAAATAAAGTTTTAAAAAATTTAAGGAACAATGTACTTTAGTGAAGTCGCTTCAAACAAAATAAAAATTAGACTATGTGATAGAAAATTGACAAATAAGAAGAAAAAATTAAATAAAAAAGTTGGCGGCAACCCATATTTTCCTATTTATGAGGCTCTGAAGTTTTCATATAAAACTGTGATTAGTTTTTTTTATAAAATTAACTAGTTTAAAAAAAATTTTGTTTCTAATTTTAAAGAATCGCTGCATAGCCGGCCTTCTGCCGGGCTCAAGTACTTTCTCCTCTAGGTATGTCGAATAGCGGATTCTCTCAAGATTTCCTGGAAGCTTATTCAGAATTGCGATGCGAAAGTCAATGCGATTCGAAAATTATAAATGCTAACAATTGCTATTCTGTTACGATTTTATTCGCATTTACAATCTGAATTACGCAACTATCAGGTATGTGATGGAAATCAATTTCGAATGAAAATCGACACAAAAACGAAGGAAGTTGTGATGGCTGTTGAAGTATTGTTTTCATATCGATTTTACTTAAAATCGAATTCGATTTCATTTTCTATTTTGTTCTATGAAAATATCAACAAAAAATAGATGTGATAGAAAACGAAATTTCTATTGTTTTACTGTTTTCAAATCGAGTAGAATATGTTTGACGATTTCAAAAGATTCGTAGGTTTTTTCTATTTTTAGAAATTTTAAAGTCCAAAATCAACAGTTAGTGACTAAAAACCGATAACAATGTAAAAATTATAAAAGTAGAAAATGAAATCGAATTCGATTTTAAGTAAAATCGATATGAAAACAATACTTCAACAGCCATCACAACTTTCTTTGTTTTTGTGTCGATTTTCATTCGAAATTGATTTCCATCACATACCTGATAAATACTAAAAAAATAAATATAATATTATGTCAAAAAAGTTTTTATATAAAGAAATACATGGAACAGAAACAAAAGTGGAAAATTAAATCGATACGATTTCCATCACACCTAAAACTATTTCATTCGCTTTCAACTTTCGATTTCATTTGAATTCGAGTCGATTTGTATCACATACCTGATAATCACAGTTTTATATGAAAATTTCAGACGCCTATAACTCGGAAAATATGGGTTGCCGCCAACTTTTTTATTTAATTTTTTGTGCTTATTTTTCAATTTTCTATCACATGCCCCAATTTTTATTTTGTTTGGAGTAACTTCACTAAATTACATTTAAGCCAAATTTATATACATATGAATAGCAAAACATCTCTTACTTGCTTCCTTTGGGCTTCTGTTTCAGCATGTATGAGATCTGCCAAACCATCCACTTCCGTTAAATCTAATTTATTACAAAAAAAGGCTCGTTTAGTAAATTCACCAGGAGTTGCTGGTCTCAGTCCAGAAATATTAGATAAGCCATCCATTAATGCAGCAATTACCGCTAAAGAACCATGAACTTGAAACTCACAACTGTCTTCTCCTGTAAACGAAGCCGGCCCGGGAAACCATAGAACTATGGCTTTATCGATAACTTCATTCGTTCTTGGATGATAAAGACTTTTGAAGTAAGCATAACGTTCCTTTAGTTCGTAACGATTTTTTACTATAGCCTGAAGTGCATGCCGCGTTTGTGGCCCCGACACACGGATTACTGAAACACCACATTTGCCATACGCAGAGCTTAAAGCATAAATTGTATTGGCACTGCTCATAAATCGACTACCAAAACAATTTAATCTCCTTTTTAAAAGTAAATTTCCAAAAACATTACACATTGTGTTCATCAAGGCGAATTCACTGAATGAATTTGTATTTTGTGGGAGTGAACCAAGCCGATTGTTTCTAATCGGCAGCGGCGGCGCAACAAAAATTGATCGCCGGCAGCGGCGCGAAAATTCTTGCGTCGTTTCTGTGCGCCGCACACGTCCATACTAACTAAATTCCGCTGTAAATATTTGCGGCGAAAACGTTCGGCGCAAATATATTTAGATGTGGACCCACCTTAAAACGAGAAAAATAAAAATGCTTTTGGAATAGAAAAACCGTCGATATGAAATAATAGCACTAACATTCTTCTGATGTTTTAATGTATGAAATTTGACAAATGTTAGAACAAAATTATGGCTCGTCAAGACGCTACGTTATCGCTCATGAAAATGTAAAAAATAAACATTAAAATCAAAATTACATACGCTTAAACGATATAACATAATATCAACGGTTTTCTCAAAATGTTTTATAAACATACGATATTTTCTCATAATATTGCCCACACCCGGGAAATAAATTTGCCGGTCACTTACGCCATTTTATAAATATGTATGTCAAAAACAATATTTATGAAATAACATCTACTTTTAATTTCCAGCTTTCCCGGGAAATTTTTTAGATTTTCCCATGAAAACGGGAAATTAAGCTCCTAATTTTCTATATCCCCAGTGATAAACACCTCACTCGCACGTCACATACTAAAGTGAACGCTGAATTAAAATAAGTAAATTTTGTAAAACACTACGACATTGCGTTGGATTGCTACATTTACCCTGCAAAAATTATTGGTCTACATGGTCCATTTTAGCTGATATGGACTAGTTACAACATGGTCCTATGTAATGCAGCTATGGACCACTTTCAAACAAATGTTCTTATTTTAAGCTTAGTACTCTGTTCAAATTTGCGAAAAATGTTGATCAACATTGGTTTTTTCATACGAAAAATATGACAATTAACCAATCATAGCTAGCGCTTGAAAGTATGCTCCAATAGTGTACGTTTTTAAAATAACCCAATGTGTTTGTTGTAAATTCCACACGAAAAAAGTGGTGCTCATATTATTTCGCATGAAGATTCAAAATGTTGTAGGTACATTTCTTATGTTTTTCTCTAAATAAACAGAGTACTACTTCTGCAACTATTTTTCGTGAGCAATTCGTGTCAATTTTTTTTATATAGACTTTTGACAGCACTTCCCACGAAATGATGAACAGAATACCACGCTTTAAGCTAAGTACTCTGTTCAAATTTGCGAAAAATGTTGATCAACATTAGTTTTTTCATACGAAAAATATGACAAGTCACCAATTATAATAGCACTTGAAAGTATGTTGCAATTGTGTACGTTTAAAAAAAACCAATGTGTTTGTTGTAAATTCCACACGAAAAAAGTGGTGCTTACATTATTTCGCATGAAGACTCAAAATGTTGTAGATACGTTTTTCACAAAATAAACAGAGTACTACTTCTGCAACAGTTTTTCATGGGAAATTCGTGACAATTTTTTTAATATGAACTTTTGACAGTAGTTCGCACGAAATGATGAACACAGTACCATGCTTTAGCATGAAATGTAGTGTTGCCAAGAATATCATTTCGTAAAATATTATCAATTACCAGCAATATCGTAGCCCTGATGGCACAAAAGTTTATTTGTGCTTATAATGAATGTTTGTAATTAAGTTTTTTTTTTGGTAAAAGCGGACAAATAAATAAAAGTGAGTTTTGTTTATAAGTAATCAAAAATGCAGTGTAGCTCCTATCATAAAAGGAGACTTATTAAAGCAGAGGGAAAATCATTTACGTAGAATACAAAGTGAAAATGAAAACTAGTTTTCTGTTTGTGAACCATGGAGTAGTGACGTAGAGTAGTGTCAAAACTAGCTCCTGTGGGTGCTCCATGGAGTAGTTACATGGTCTAGTTTTTAGTTTAGTCCGATGTAATGCAAAGCTGGACCATGTGGTCCTAGGACATCGCAATGTTAAATGGACCACGTCTAGTACACACGTTTGGGGTAGTTTGGGACTAGTCCTGGTCCATTATGGAGTAGTCCTTACACGCATGTATGGACTAGTCGCGATTTTTGCAGGGTATCACTTGAATTCCCAATATGTCCTGGTCCACACGTACAAATTTTGTTGCAGCAATTCTTCATTTTTGAGTTTCAACTAGACTTGTGTCTATTTCAACAAGACTTGTACCAAATAGTTCACTTGAATCTTCGGTCATTCTAGTTCATATATCCTCAATGAACTAGGTCGTTCTTCTAGTTCAATCGCTCCTTTTGAACTATGAATGAATGGTGAAATATCTCTCTTTTTGAACTATGAATGAATGGTGAAATATAAGAATGATAGGAGGAAACATTCTATGTGCTTTTCATTCTATCATTCTTTTGTTGTGTATATTGTTGGACCCAAAGCGAATTAATATCAAGTGGCCTTATCATTAAAACACCACATATACAAAGTAGGTGTACGACTATTTTTATTTGTGCTTTGACAGTTCGGGTTAAAGTTTTTCTCTTTTCTCATATAGAGTTTGACTGATTGGGTGTAATCAGCTGATGATCATCTGTGATGATAAGGCTACCTGGTACTGTATTCGCCTTGGTTGGACCAAGTGTTGTTATTGTTGTAGAACTAGCGGCTTGCATAAAAATATCTTCAATATATTAATGAATTCCTTGATTATACAACAGTAACTAGAGAGAGGATAATAAAAATAAATACTAAATTTGAAAAAGTAAAAAAATGTACCATGTAGTAAACATATTCTGTGAAAGCGATGCCACAAGTAGCTATGTATGTATGTGTACGTACATGCATATGTTATTTCATCCTATACATACATACACACATGACTGATTTCATATGTACATTTTCTCGCAGGGAAAGGTATATATCATTTTGGTTCATAGTTAAATTGAACTAGTGAATATTGAAAACTTGAACTAGTTTCCTTAGTTCAGTTGATGAAATAGTTCAATTGAACTAGTTCGTTCGTAAACTACACAAGTATAATTTCAACACTCCCACAAATTCCCTGAAATTGCTGCAACCAAAATTGTATGTGTGGACGGGGAGTATACAAATATTCCATTGTTACCTACTCACATATAACTATGAAATAATATCAATATTTTTCATTAAATATCAAAATTATTTATTATATCATGATTATTTTTTGCAGTTACAATTTCTTGCGAATTTTCTTATATACAGGTAATTTCTTTATTACATTTAACAATTTTTCGCAAACTTGTAATTTTTTCACGTTTTTTCTGAACTTTCTATTTTTAACGGCTTTGGCGATTTCTGATCAATTTTAGGCGTAGTTTCCGATTTTGCAACTTTTCGCGAATTTTTGCAAAGTTCGAAATAAATACGACTTTTGGCATGTTTTCAGCTTCCCAACAGTTTTGCCGATTTTTAAACAATATTATACTTTGTTATCATTCCGCTGTTAGTGAGTTTTTGCGAATTTTCGCCATTTTCGATATTTTTGCCGAGTTTTTTGCGTTGCTTACAGTTCTATCGATTTTTAATCAATATTATGGCTTGTTCAAAATTTTGCAACTTCTCGCGCATTTTCGCAAAGTTCGCGATAAAAGCGACTTTTGGCATGTTTTCAGCTTCCTAATGGTTTTGCGTATTTTTTAAAATACTAGACTTTGTTATAATCCTGCTGTTAGTAGTTTTTTTGCGAATTGTCGCCATTTTCGCGACTTTTACCGCATTTTTTGCATTTCTTACAGTTTTAGCGATGTTTAAGAACTATTATGGCTTGTTTAAAATATTACGAATTCTCGCGAATTCTTGCAAAGTTCGCAACAAAAGCGACTTTTTGCATGTTTGCAGCTTTCTAAAAGTTTTGCCGAAAACAATAGGAGTGAAAGTACGGAATTAAGAGCACTCCGATCGGAATATGTCTGTGCGATAATTTCATTAAAGCTAAAAACTGTTTTAAAGAAGGTATTTTTCAAACGTCACTACCAGAATGCTTTAAAACGCAATCAACAAATTTTAAGTTACTCGGCGAAGCCACTATTCGACATACATAAGTACATAGAGAAGATTGCTTTTAAGCTCGGCCGAAGACAGTATAAGTAGGAAATCTTTATTTTATTTGTTTACTCTTTTTTTATTTGTGTCAATTTTGTATCAAAATACACAAGTTATGTTGTGTATGTGTTTTACTAACTCCGCGTCCGCACATACAATTTTGTTGCAGCAATTTCTGAATTTGTGGGAGTGTTGAAATAGATATATATATATATATATACCATATATATTCCTCTCTCGCTCACTGAAAAATAAAGCATTGCTGCTACAAAAAGTGCACGTGTGAAGCGGCACTAATATGACATTTTCAAGGAACTGCGACTACCATGTAAATAAATCTACCTTGTACTTGTGAACAAGGTGACAGTAGCATAAAGAGGATACTGGGGAAAAAACTGGCACCAAAAAGGGTATTCTTCGAAAAAAGGGGCAACTTTTTTAAAAAGGGAATAATTGAACCAAATTCCAGTATTTAATGAATTTCTAGGGCATATAATACTTTTGAAATAAAATATGTCAATTTTGATGGTTTTTTTTTCTATCTAAAATAGAAAGAATTTTCAGAACCAACGAACACCGTTTTCTAACGAATTATTTAAACAACACATGCATACATTCGTGGTTATACCTGAATCCAAAGCAAAAAGAAAGTCAGCCAGATAACAAGTTCAATATAGAAATTTTAAATAGCGGACCAATATGGCCTATAAATGGCGGAGTTCTGAGGGAGCAAACATAAAAAATATAAACAAATTCATAGTGTTCTCCCTTTGTTGGTATCGGTCAAACAAATTTTTGCTTTTATGTGTAAGAAATATTGCCCTATCACACCCTTTTTAGTGTTTTTTAAGTTTTAGCACTAATATTAGTGTGAATGTAAAATGACGACGATGGGCTTAAATACAATTTTTCTTAGCTATCCTATTAAGAATGAATTTTGTAACATGAGTGATTATTTGCGAAAACCAAAAATATATGGGGCAACGGCTTATTAGTTTCATTATAAATATGCGTCGATCCGCACACATTTCATTTCAAAACGTTATTATTACTTTTGTCTTAAGGGTTGATTTAGTAAAAATAAATCTAGCGTTCACTCAACAATTTGCATGCTTTGCATAAAAATTTTTAGCAACACGTTCTTCGTTCGTGTTTGTGAATCAGGGTGTTAGTTTCTAATAATTTTAATGCAATAAGGAATATCTATGAACTATTTCAAAATAGTTTTTTTTCATAAACAATGGAGTCAAAAACAAATTTTTTTATTTTTGGCTGTCAATTTTGTATCAAAATACACAAGTTATGTTGTTATGTGTTTTAATAATTTGACATTTTCAAGGAACTGCGACTACCTGGTAAATAAATCTGCCTTGGTTTCGTGCCTTAAAAAAACTCATTCTAAAACAAAAAGTATCACTTCATAAGAAAGGGTATAATGTTACAAAAGGTGGCAGATTTAGGTAATTTTAAAAAAGGGGTACTAAAAGTGGCAAGGCAGTTGAAAAAGTGGCAAATTGCCACCTTAGTCGCAAAACGGTCACGCTGCCTATGCCATTGATAAACAGCCTATGCTGTGTACCCCTCCCCAATCTTCTCACCTCTCTCTCCTATAAGCTTAAGAGTTTCTATAACAAAAATTGCAATCTGGACGGGGACATATCAGTTTATTGGTGAATCATACTTACATAAATCGTTTGTTTCCTATTATGCCGCAACTAGGGATGGCAATCGGGACTGGTTTTTAAAAATCCCGGGTTTTGGGATTTAGCAATAGTCCCGAAATCTCGAACCGGTGTCCCGGGATTTTTGGGGTTTCTTAATCCCGAAAACTATTATTAAAAAATTAATGTTTTAATTGAAAACTGTTATTTTTTATTTAAAAACTCGGTTTCGGCTTTTTAATTAAACAATTCGTTTAAATTTTATGTTTATGAATCAAGTTTTTCATCTGGCACATACTGTTGCTTAAAAATGTATCACATTCTCTACTTATTGATAAAAGTGATAGCAAATGCTTTATTTTAGCAAATTATATAATCTTATTTTCTTTATGTTTACAGTCTAAATTAAACTTACTTTCGACTTTGTGATATATAGTATATGCAAACTCATCGTTTTACGCCCCATAATACGCTTGACAAGGTTTCTTCTCAATATATATTTTTAATATAATCATCTGAACTTCTTTAATGTTGCATTTCAGAAATTGTAATATATATAACTCGTTAACGTTAAAATTTTTATGGCACAGTTCGCAATTGAGAAACGGTGCATTTCTTACTCCGTTCCGAAATTGTGTCCTTGTTTTGTGCTCTTCAAATGTAATTTTTGCTTAATTTATATTTTAATGCTCTGTTTTGAAATTTTTTTCGACGTAACATTCTTTAACATGACATTTCAAGTAATATTTTATTTAAAAGCTGACATTAAAAAATTTATTATTTGTAGAGTCCGACCGAATATTCGGTTTCGATTTCGACCAAAATTGTGGTTTCGGCTAATATTCGGTTTAGGCCAACTTTTTGGCCGTATACCGAAACCGAAACTTTGTATTCTCTATAAATAAATAAGTTAATCGAAATAGTATTTTTCAAATTTAAAATATGTCACCGCCATGAATCTGTTTTTTCCAGTCCGATATCTTTTCAAATTCAATGAAAATTTTTTTTTAGTTTTATAACACCCCGTCTTCACGAGACATAATTTTGTTCTAACATTTATCAAACTTCATACATAAAAACATCAGAAAAATGTTAGTGTAATTCTTTCATATCGAATTTGGCTTTTGGCAAGACAAAACAATGTCTCGTGAAGACGCTATGTAAAGCGCAACCAAAAGATATACATACATAGTAACATGAAGTATTCAAGTGCTTGTTGCCAAAATATATAACATAAACTAGGGAATGGTAAACCGATTTCGATTCTAATCGAAAATCTATTTTATGTTATAATAAATCGATTTTTCGCAATTGAATTACTTCTGCAATTTTGCACTGAAATTGATCATTTCAAAATATGAAGAAACCTCATTTTTAATCTTCATGATAAATTCAATATCTTCGAGAAAAATTCTTTATTGTGGATATAATCGATGAAACGCGGGCGTAAATGACTGAAATCGTATAAATTTAGTGTCACAAATAGGTAAATATTCCACTTTATATCTTTTTAGTTATTCCGACTCAAATTTTTGATTGGTGCTCTTGTAACGTCATCAATAGATTGAAAAAATCTCCTCAATGTATGTATACCGAACCCAATATTCCGGTTCTATTCGTCACTTACGTTAATTACATGCCAAGTTTTTATTAGTCAAATGCTCGTAAATGTTTAAGTTTTATATTGCTCGATGGAATGAAATATATTTAATTTCTACTATTATTTTTACTGACGCTGTACGTATGAAGAAATACCGTTACGCACTTTTTCACAGTGTACAGTTAAAAGTTAACGTATACTTTAACGGAGAGTTTTCTATGCCGAATTTGCCGTTAAAGGTCACGTTAACTTTTAATCACATTGTGAAAAGGGCCGTTAATAAAATAAATGGCTTTTCAGTTCTGTTAAGTTTTTAAAATGTCGAATATTCGGCCTTTTTGCCGAAGTCCCGAAAATAATGGGATTTTCGGAAACGGGATACCTCGTTTGGCATCTCTAGCCGCAACGCTGCCAACAGCAACGAAAATGATTCAGCAACTAGACGGTGACCATAGACAACTAACTAGACCTGTCACTATACCACAACATTACGAAGATTGAATGAAAGAGAAAGCAAATCTTATTTTCTAACGAGGTTTCTAATTGACTATCTTATTCATACAATCTTAGTAAACACAAAACAACATGTAAAGCTGCATAACACATGAGAAAAACCTTTTTTTAGCTGTCAAAAGTGAGGATTCTGTGTATCTGTGACGGTGACGAACAACTACATCTTTCAGTTTCAGTTTTTGTCGCCGATTGCGTTTTCTGCGGAAACGCACCTTTACAGTACGTTTACAACTGACAATGCTGTCTTGACCACGATCCAATAATCAGGTCAATGCAACTCGAGAGCTGTTTATTGTTTACCATCGTAAGGATGTCAGACTTCATATATAAAAACCTTAACAAAAATTTTTATATGTATGTGGAGTTTGTTTAGCATCTTTACGATTATGGCATTTCTGTTGTAGAGATGTATAGACCTAATTATTGGATCATGGCCTTGACAATAAACAATACGTATTAGTTGTCAAAAACGCTGATGATTGTCTTCGTGACGTAGGCGTTCAGACAATAATTATGACAATTAATTTTAAATTCCAGAAATTCCGTAAAAATGTACTGCTTACTGCAATTTTTTTCAGTAACCAGTAAAAATTTACTACTTACGGCAATTTTTTCAGTAACCAGTAAGAATTTATTGCTTCTGCAATTGTTTCCAGTAAGCAGTAATAGTGGTATGTGATGAAAATCGGTCGATTTGTAATCGGCGCCGATTTCAAAAACAAATTCTACTTAAAGATGACTTGTTTACGGCTTTTAATGTTTTCAAGGCGTAGAATATTTTATTCGAATATTTTTTTCAATACAAAACAATAAAAGACGTAAATAAGACATCTTTCAGCGGAATTTGTTTTTGAAATCGGCACCGATTTGAAACGATCGATTTCCATCACATACCAGATAATTTACTGATTACTGGAAGTTGTAATGCAGTAAATATATATTGCAGTATGCCCATATATGTTTTTAACTCGCTTGTAGCGATATTTTTGGGAAAAAAGTTGGCAGCAGTGAACAGGGGCCAAAAATCCCCTAAAACCCTTAAACAATGAATTTCCGAATCCTCAAAACCAAAGGCTTATCCCCATTTCGAAAAAGTCCCAGATTTTGGGGATAGATCCCCTAGTCTGACAGCACTGATGCCTTAGTTAAGGTGGATTTAAACTATCTGTGTCTTACATCTGACTTGTCAGTTTTGAGACCCACATGTAACTTTGCGTATCTGTCAAAATTGTCCATTTACAGACGATTTTTAATTTTTGCTTTCACACGTACATGTATAATCGCATCTGACATAACCTCTAAGTGACGCCAACACATACTTGTTAACTCAAAACAGCTGATGTCGGATGAAAATAGAACGCGCTCTAATTGAACATTTTGTCGCCTGACTAGTTCTGTAAATTTCAGGTGGCAATGTTGCAAAAGGTTCACTCGACATGTGTAGCTTTTGCAGTGGGAAATTTGACAAGTCAGATGTAAAACACAGATAGTATAAAACCACCTTTAGGTATTACGACTGATGTGAACAATAGAATTCAAAGCGTGGGAAGTCTGCCCTTTCGAAACTGATTTTTATTAAAACTATTTACATACAAAAGCTTTACCCGATATAAAGATATATATTAACACATATTATGACTTATTTTATGAACCTTTAACAAATGTCATTCGACGCCTCATTTCAGCCCAAACTTCACACATCAATGGGTGATCCAAGCATTGGCATTCATGTGGATGCATTGGATCCGTTTTTTTCAGAGACTCCGAATAGCTTGGATACGGAGTACATTCCTTTAAACAATCACTTATTGAGCGTTCACTTTTGCACTTGGGTGGTTGGCGAGAGCTACGACAACCTGGCATCATAACTCTTGGACATTTTCGGCTTCTCCTATCCATACAAATTTTGGAACCACCCACAGGACATGCTGTTTGCGGTCTTTTCTTCCTTTCCCGCTTTTCCATTGGATGCAGATTAAGTTTTTCTTTAAAACATATTTTCTTTGCTACAAATTGTGGCTCCGGGCAAGACACCCAAGTTTGTTGATAATTTCTCCTTAGTTTATCACTGCTTTGATAGTAAAGCTCATCAAAACGGGGGATAAAGTCAGGACACGGATCTTTACAGCATTCTGGATTTTCCCACATTGAAACTATCTTTGGAGGCTCTTCCTTTGCTTCCTGTCGGCGAAGTTTTGATGGACAACTTTTCTGTTTCTTAAGAGATTCTTCCGAGCATAACGGATCCGCATGTGAAGCACACTTTCCACGTGACCTGAGACGCTTAAATGTTGATATTTTCAATTGTGAAATATTTGAGTATGGTCTTAAGGCTTTAGATAGTATTTGGATAGACATGTTTTTAATTTAGATTTATTAATTTAGAATTTTTATTAATTTTTTTTTATAATTTTTGTGTGTACATAACTTAAAAATTTAAAATTAGAATGATTTTTTTTGATAAATAAATCGAAGCCCTTCATCAAAATCAAGATATCTTGGTTTTATTTATTTAATCGTTTAAGACATAGTGCTGCAAATACAAAGTATCATATGAACACTAAACGCGTGAGTTTGGTTTCAAATTAGCTAAAAGTCTTATCTAATATAACTCTGAAAATATTAGAAATAACTCTAAATTCATACGTCAGGATATTTTTTATATTATTAGGGAAATTGACATTGAAAATCTCAATATTTTTCACCACATTTTATTTGCTTCTGCTGTAAAATTTTTGAATGTTAGTTAGTTAGGATGTTTTGCGTTTCAGCTGACGATAATTATTTTGTATAATCTTATCCCCATTTCGAAAAAGTCCCAGATTTTGGGGATAGATCTCCTAGTCTGACAGCACTGATGCCATAGTTAGGTATTATGACTGATGCGAACAATAGAATTCAAAGCGTGGGAAGTCTGCTCTCAAATTATAAAAGCTGCTCAAAACATCTGGAACGCAAAAATCCACAATTTTAAGCACCGACCAACCAGACACGTCAATTTTGACAGTTAAAAATTGCCCAAATCATATTTTGAGGGCAGCCGTTTGAGAGAGAGAGAGACAACAATTACATGTTCTTGTTTCATTTTATCCAAATAAAAGTGTTGCAAATCTTACGTATGCGAAAAACAAAACAAAATTGAACACCTATACTTTCTTATTTCTCTTTTGAACGACAGTCTGTCAAAAGTTAGTAGGCAATAGATTGCTGTTCATGTCGCGTCTGGTTGGTCGGTGATTTTAAGTCCAAACATTTCAATAGTGCCAACTTATGAGCTTTAAAGTTAAGTTTGCGACTTTAATCGTTTAAATTTCGTAATATAATGCATTCTTAGTGCGGACGAAATAGTGCATCACTGGCAAAATCTATAAAAGCAAACGCTTTTCTATATTTAAAATAACTAATAACAACCTCACTACTAACATTTGCAAATAAATTAGAAATATTTTCCCTTTAAATGTTTTAAAAATAATTGTTTCACAAATGGACAACTTATTTTGCTGTTTTATTTATTTGATAAATTTCAACTGTGATTTGTGTAAACAAAAAACAGCTGATCATTTTATTATTGTCCCAACTTACCGAAAAGAAAAAGTTCGTACAACTTTGGACAGGAAATGAAAAAAATTACTCCCTCATTCGCTCTCAAAATTGCACAAAAACTGTATGTGCAACGCTTTTGGGTAACTTTGTACAAGTTCGGACTGTTTCGTTATCCATCTGGAACAGAGCTATTATGTACAAAATTCTAAGTTTATAAATTGAATTGAAGATTGGGATTAGTCATAAGTTTTATAAAAATATTTACAAGTTTCAAGTATTTTTCAACTAAATTATAAATTATTTTTTTAACCACCGCACAGTGGGGCCTTTTGACTTTTTCCTTGCAAAAATCATAAGTTTTAAAGTAATAAAGATATTTAAAAATTTTAAAAGGCATTGGAAAGAAGACTCCTCAAGCTTCAATATGCATGATTTTCACGGTCATAGGTTAGCCGCGGCACTGTGCACAGTGTCGCCTTTTAACTGTTTCATAACAAACATAATAAACTTTAAAGTACATAATAAAGATGTTTTAAAAATGTATAAAGCATTTCAAAGATAACCGCTTTCGCTAAAAAATAAATCCTTTAGTTTCAAAATAAGTGCTCCCGCATTTTGATAGGCATTGGGCACGGTAATAACTTTTGACCTCTTTTGTCGCAAAATTCATATCTTTTGAAGTAATGATCTTTTTAAAATTTAAAAAACATTACAAACACAACTTTTGGTGCTTCAAATGCTATTCTCATAAGGAAGTCCAGAAAAAAAAGTACCACTGTAACTTAACATGTTAGAGTAATATATTTTTTATTTTTACTATAAATACACATTTAAGAAATATTTTTAATATTAATGCTATATAATATATAACACAGTGCAACACGAAAAAATAACCCTATACGGACACCACTAAATGATAAAAGACCATAAAGAAAATAAGACCCGTGTATCCCAGTCTTGCCCAAAGTCATGCAGCCATTGTGCATGTTTTATTTCATTTTTGTAAATGGAATTTAGTTTTTCCAATTTTTTATGCAAAACATGTCAAAGCGTATTTTCAGTAAAATACGCACAAAAAATTCTAACAGTGTTATTATTGCGTAGGTATATTTTATTGGGGTTTGATTTTGTTTATTACAAATTAAGCTATTGAGCATTTTTTACAAGAACAATAGAATCAAAACTTAAATGTTTTATTGCTGTTTTGTGTATGTATGAATTTAACATTATTAGTCTTAGAAGTAAGTATTTTTTATTTGATTTTCTATTGTTACAATTTTTGTAAAAATAATTATTTTAAAATTCTAGGAAACTAATTCTTAGATTACAAAAATTAAATAAAACATGCACACTTGCTGCATGACTTTGGGCAAAAATGTGGAACAAGGTTCTTTTTTTTTGTCTTTTATCATTTAGTGGTGTCCGTATATGGTTATTTTTCTATGAATTAAAGAATTACACACAGTGTAATATATAATGATATTAATTTATTTACTATATTTTTTTCAAACTAGTATAATTTTTTTTATTAGTTTTCTTTAAAATAGTCATTAACATTGGGAGCGATATCTAATAGACTTAACATATCAGAGCTATAATTACGTTCTTGTAAATCCTTTTGAGATCTTACATGTCTTCGTTATGAAATTAGTGGATCTGATTAGGCGGCCAACATATTGAAAAGGTCCTCATTTTGTCTTTTCCGTGAAATTTTGCAAGTATTTGTGTATCTGAAGTGTTTGTAATCTTTGTTTTTGCATTCTTGGGCTTCTTCTGATAACTCTCCAATTGGTAGGCATTGATATTCAATTAAATCTTTACCATGAGTCAAAATCTTATGGACCGTAGGAGTAAGTTTCTTTTCAGGGTGCATTTGAACCAAAAGTTGAGCAGTTTTTGATGCATAGTCATGAAACTTTGGGCCATTTATCATTTCTCGAGAGTTTATAACGTTTAGGATAACTGCAAACCTTTTTATAATATGATTGTCGACCCGAGTAATTCTGGCTGTTACCTCATCATTTTCAAAAAATGCTCTGGACATATTTCCATCGTTCGTATTGCCGTACCCCTGCTTTGGGCAGTCTATTGTCAGCCCAAGGTTCTTAAAAAAAAGTCATCGTGTCAATCGCGTATGAACGAGAGAAATTAAAATATGTAACAAATACGTGCTGCAGTGAAAACAGAATTATTGCCGTTTTCACTATGAGATTGTAACAGTTTTCCTCTTATATCAAGCAAAACGGCAACTTTTGGTGGCAAAGTTTAGTTAAATTATTTAAAGCATTGTGGAGCAAATATGCTCCGAAAATTTGGCGGAGACCATTTTTGGCCATTTTTAGATATGCTCCATTTTATTTGTAAAAATTACCTAAATATAGGGTGCCTGAAAAGCGGCAACTGCCGAAAAAGTAGGGCATTTTATGCACATTTTTTTGCTTATTTCAATAAAATATAAACGTACCTTTAAAACGGTACCAAAAAAGTAATGATCTAAAGTCAAGGTTTCTAGCATTTCAATGTTAAAATGTTATTTTTTTTTTCAAAATCACCTTTTTTGGGGCTTCTTAAAAAACTGCCAACTTTAAGCAGCTCCACCAGCTATAATTTTCAACTAATTAAGAAAAACGTTTTTGAACTGGCATCAGTAAGAAGTTCTTTGTACGATGTAATTATTCATTTTACAAAATTTTGTCATCAAATTTTGTATTTTTGCCACGGTATTTGGGAAAAGGCGCCACAGTGCACCGACCAAAAAGGAGGCGTGTTATAAGTTTGTAGTGTGTGTCTGTGTATATGTGCATCTGTGTGTCTGTACAAGTCATCGTGTATCTCAAACGGCTAGACCGATTTTGATTTAGTAAACTATGTTTGAAAGATGACTTGACCGAAAATCTTCTAATCTATGTTTGAAGAAAATCGCTCCAGCAATATAGGAAAAGTTTTATTAAAATCGAAGTAAATTTTGTACTATGTATTTTCGTGGAATAGTTGAACTAAAAAGATATTGGATGTGTAAATAAAATTGTAAAACACAACAGTTTCAATGCTTATGCAATAGGGTGAAGCGTGAGATTTTTTTTCGAATTACAACTTCGAATAGCACTAAAACGTTGCATTTTATTTTTAGATACATGGGAAAATAAAGAAAAAAATATTGGGACCTACTTTTAGCCCTCTACCGCAGCATCAACATTTTGAATATGAGATCAAATCTATCAATTTGTGAAACATCATATGATGCAAGATTATAGATTCTTTATAGCTGTTATAACTCATTACACTTAAAATTAAAATATCCACTATTTTTATACATACAAGGTCAGATTTTAGATAAACTTAAGATGAAAGAATGAAGCAAGTTTTCGAATTTCTAAGTTTTTGTAAAAAAAAAACATTTTATCCAAAGTTATTAAATTAGTTTGGCTTAAGTTCATTTTTAATTTAATTTTTCGATCAAATTATTTTTTATTTAAGAAAGAAATTCTAAAGCATGTAAATATTGAACATTCAAAGAAAAATTTGGCTGTACGGAAGGTTGAACTGACAGCTGTTTCGTGACCACCAAGTCTACTCATCAGAGTCCTTAGAGAGATTAAATTAAAAATGAACTTAAGCCAAACTAATTTAATAACTTTGGATAAAAACCATACAGTTCGACTGAAAATTCATAACTCAATTATTAAAAAAAAAAAACTCTAAAGGCACTTAGCTAAACATGAATGTGTACTGTTCCAAAAACTTGGGCAAAATAAACATTCAATAAAATCCCAGCATTGAGAATATCGATGATATTCCACGCTGGTAAGACCGAAATGGAAAAAGCTTAAAATAGTTGAACATACTAAGAAAAAAGACAGTTAGTGAAGTTCCGAACATTTAGACAAAGTTCAATTAGGTGCGATTCGCCACAAGATGGCGACAGTGTGTTAATTGAGCTTACTAATATTAGTAGGATTTGCGCTACAGTGTTGTTGCCACTGTCAGTGGTAGTGTGGGTAAAGGACTCTGATGAGTAGACTTGGTGGTCACGAAACAGCTGTCAGTTCAACCTTCCGTACAGCCAAATTTTTCTTTGAATGTTCAATATTTACATGCTTTAGAAATTCTTTCTTAAATAAAAAATAATTTGATCGAAAGATTAAATTAAAAATGAACTTAAGCCAAACTAACTTAATAACTTTGGATAAAAACCATACAGTTCGACTAAAAATTCATAACTCAATTATAAAAAAAAAACATTTTCTAAGATAGTTTGAGGTCGCTGGACATGACTATTTATTCATTTATTTTTTTTAATGCGCGTTTTCCCAATATTCGCGAAAAGCAAGTTTTTTTTTGGGTTTTTTTTTAGTTTTTCGTTTATTAGCGAAAATTCGGAGAACGGCTCATCTCAATAAAAAAAAATTGTAGACTGTTGTATAGACATCGCTGTATTCTTTCGTTCAATGTACTGATTGCGCCAATCGTATAAAAAAGTAGAGAGTTACAGGCCTTAAAAGTTTAAAAAAGTATATTTTTAGACCTTTTCCCAAAAACTATCATTAAATTGCTCCATTAAGATGAAAAAATATACTGAGTATATTTTTTTTCGGGCTGTATTTCAAGGATAATTTTGGGACGATCACATGATGGATGCAATCGCTAATTTCTGATAAAAAATAAGAAAGTTATTAGCCCTTAAAGGCCATGTCAGATAAAACTTTTGCTTCGCGTTGCGTTACAGATTCGCTTTGACATCTAAGATGAAATGTACATACTTATACGAAACATGTCACATAAAGCACTTTTAACGCAGCGTGAAGCGAAAAGTTCGGCAACTCTCATGTTTTTGCTTGCTTTGACAATCAGCTGGAATAATTTTCTTTTATTATATTGCCAAACGAAACATATTGCGCGTTTGAATCTGTTTTAATAAGAGGTAAATATGTATGTGGCATTTATTTATTTATAATAAATCGTAAAATAACATAATTGACTTTTATTTTTATAAAAAATATATATATAAATAGCAAAATTATCAACTACTTTTTTGGTAAACGATCAATGTGCGAGCAGAGGGCGAAGCCGATGTAAAATGGTGATCGGCGCCGGCTAAGAACAAATATAGTCGGCGGCTGCTATTAGCCGGCTAAGAGCCGAAAATTTTTCGCCGGCGGCGGCTACCCAAATTTATCGGCTAACGGTCGGCTAACAGAGTATTTCTTGCTTACTTACATACAAGCTATATTTACAACAGGTATACTCGGCCCAATTATAAATAAACTTGCCTTTCTAGACGATTTACTGCCTTATTTATAAAAATAATTTTCATAAGAAATTTTTTTCATATGTTCCAAAACCGAATTAAATATTTTTAAATGCGCATGTTAGTAAATATCCACTTTTTATTATAAAAAATCGGCTTAGCCGCTAGCCGATATTAGCCGCAATAATCGGCGGCGGCTAAGTGATTGTGAAAATCACCGGCGGCGGCTAATAGCCGGCTATTAGCCAACCGGCTTCGTGCTCTGTGCGCGAGTGTTGTCAAAGTTTTCATTGTGTCATACTCCTTTTGCTTTACACTTTTCTATCAAAGTTAGAAACGTCACGTAAAGCGACAAAGTTTTATCTGACACGGCCTTAAGCGAAAACAGCTATATTATTTTTACCCGACTGCGCGACGCAAAGAAGGGTATTGTGTTTATCAGCCTATGCATGTATGCATGTGTGTTCCTTTGCGGCACTATATAAACCGAACGCGTAGACCAAAATTTTGACGATTCTAACGTCAATCGATTCGTTCTGGGAGTGTCACTAAAGATATGACAGTAGTCAAAAATGGCGCCATTTTGTTTATACGAAAAAAATAAAAAGTTGGCGAACTATATCAAAATAGGTATCAATCGACAGGTATTTGAAATTCATCTTTAGGTTTCTCTTATGATTTTTAATTTCGAATGACCATTTAGGATCTGTGACGGTTTAAAGTTGGTTTCTTTTATTTTTTTACGCAGTCGGGTTTTTTGATTTTTTAAATTTATGTATTGTTTAATTATTTAATTTAATTTAAATCAGTTTATATAAAAAAAATTTTTTGATTGAAAATAATTTGGTATGGGAAATAAAATCAGCTCTTTTCATTTATTGGCTTACAACTTTCTTATATTTTGTCAGATCTTCTCGATTTTAAACTTTTTTCATTCGGCACAAAATTGTTTTTTGCGTGTAGCCTTAAAAAAAAGTTATTAAAAAATTGTTTTTATATTAATGAAGCAAATTAAAATAAAATTCATATAATTGCTCTAGCTTCCAGCCGTGGTGGAGGGGTAAAAGATATGTCAAACAAATTTAAAAATATTTTTTTTGTATACAATATAGCTAAATACAACATTCTGGAGGTATTCGAAATCGATTGGAAGACTTGTTTTCCTTCATATATCAACGCTGCACTCTATTATGCAAGCATTGGCGTAGCAAGAAAATTTTCTAAGTGGGGTAGGCTAAAGGCCACATTAGTCCCTACAGTTCGCTTATATTTATCAAAATAACTCCAATATTTTGAAGTTCTAATGTGTGCTAGAACGATTCTTGGGTTGGCTTAGCCCCTCTCCCACAAAAGGGTCTAGCTACGCCAATGTATGCAGGGGGCTCGGTAAGACTAGTGATTAGAGTACTAGTCTAGCAGCAGGAAGGTTGCTGGTTCTCCTAGTCTCCTCTCAAAACTAATTAAGGTACCAATAACACCCAACGAGAAAATTAAACAACACCCAATTTGTTGCACACAAAATTGGAAGTTATTTCATATGAAATAACTTCCAAACGCTTTAGAAGTTATATCAAAACCCAAAGGACATGTGGTTGGAAACAGCGTTGTCGACTTTTAAATTTCAAAAAGCCTCGAGACCAGGAAAAAACGCGTAATTTTTGAAAACAAAACGTACTAAATATACAATTTTTCATTTTATATATAAATAATATGAATTTGATAATTTCATAAAGTAAAATACATAATTTTTGATGTATTGAAGAACATATCGAGGGCCTATATTCAAATAGAGCTATCTGCAATTTCCTCGAAAATGAGTTTATTATAGCAACGTGTTCTCTGACTGAATAATCATCTGTCATTTTATTAGAAAGAAAACAAATTATTTCTTAAAGGTTTTTTTAAATACATTTTTCATTGTGATATCTAACAACCACGTTGTCAAATGTATGTCTGACCCCACTTAATTTTTCTTTCCCAACATTTTTTTCTAACATACCTAACCAATATCTCCATTCCTTAAGGGGGCTCCCATACAATATGTAAACTTTTTGTATGGGAGTCCGCTAAGGGATGATGAGGCAAGTATGTTTTGAGAAAATGATCTGAACAAAAAACCAATGGCGGTGAGTCATACATTTAACATTCGTAGGGGGAACTCCTAGGCAGTTATGAGACTTTTTCTTCTATTTCTAGTCTGTATTGTAAATTTTGTATGGGAGCACCCTTAATGTATGATGATACGGGGTAGGTGTGTTCCAATAATTGTTGACGCTAGAAAACGAATGATAGTTGGTCATACATTTGACACCTCTAGGAGCATGCTAGGCGCTGCTGGGGCCAAATTCGATAATTTCAATAAACCGTATTATTTGTATGAGAGCCCCTTTAAGGTTTGGAGATAGGGGACAAGTATGTTTTGAGAAAATGGTGGGAGCAAAAAACTAATGGATGTCATTCATACATGTAACTCCCTATTCGGACTCCTAGACAGTTATGGAACTTTTTCTTTTATATATTTCTAGTCTCCAATGTAAATTTTGTATAGGAGCCCACTTAAGGAATGAATATAGGAGGTAGGTATGTTCAGATAAAATGTTGGGAAGGAAAAAATATGGGGGGCCAGCCTTACATTTTATTCCTCTAGGAGTAACTCTGTGTTTTTTATCCTGTTCAAATAGTGCTATCTGCTTATTTCAATGTTCGATTCGAAGAAAATTCAATTGTAAAAAGTGCCATTAAAAATATATAATCGCAAATATCAGGCATCGAAAAAACCAGTTTTTTCTCTCTCCTGTAAAGTTGTGACTTTGCAGATAGCACTATTTGAATATAGGCCCTCGATATTGCACATGCACTTGAAACTAACACAACTTAAAAACACCAGTTTTCAAGAAAAGGAGGAGTTTAAGTTTTTAATTTACTCACACCTTTATTATACAAGTTATTTTTATGATTTTTTATACAATAGGAAAAGCAATATGACGAATAATCTTGTACTATTAACTCCAAAAACGGATTCCTTGAGTTGTATCACTTTTGAAATGCATGCGCGATATAATGGACTAATAACAGAAATAAAAATAAATTTAGAAAGTTCGACTTTGGCTCGCACACGAACGGTTCCGTACGAATACACATACATATATCCCTTTTCGTTTTTGCCCTTTTTTCATTTTTGGCAATTTTTCCGTTTAGCTTTTTTGTTTAATTTAATTTTTTTTATTTTTGACTTTTTTTCATTGTTTCGGTGAATTTTTTGGTTTTGGCGCTATTTTTCATTTTGCTAATTTTTCGTTTTTTGCCGATTTTTTAAGTTTTGGCGATTTTTTGGTTTGGGCGTTTTTTTGTTTTAACGTTTTTTTCGCTTTTTGATGATATTTTTAGTTTTAGCAATTTATTTAAGTTTTGGCGCTTTTTCAGTTTTGGTCCTTTTTTCGCTTTTGAGGATTTTTTTTCTTTTTGGTGTTTTTTTAGTTTTAGCGTTTAGTGTTTTAGCAAACGGACGAACCCTAAAAAACAAAACAGCTGTAATTTATGAAAATATAAAATTCATTACATATTTAAAACTAGGTAATCGGTAATTTTTATGGTAATTTCTGTATTCAGCAGATGAAGTGATATATAGAGTGAATTCCATGCCAAATCGGCCAGTCTGTGACCAGACCCTCTTCGATTTCATTCATTTTCGGATATGTTTTAGAACGTATTGGAACGGACAATGCGTTCGTCCATACCAATTTTCAGTATATGACTCCCACCAGGGATGGAGTAATTGATTTTTTAAATCTTTGAGCAAAAACATTTTATTTAATAGTATGTTTCCACCAACTTTAAATTACGTAGATTTATGTAAATTATTTCGAAGTGTTTCCACCGAGCTTGCCTCTGGTAGAGTACATTGGCCTATATCAGAATTTTCTTTGATGACTTTTTCGTGGCCTGATAAATTAAGTACTCTTATAGGGATCTTTCCTCCTTTGCAAGTTTTTACGAGCAGACAGTTAGCTAAAAGCAGACTAGTTAGCAAATTTTCAACTTTTTGCCATAATTGAAAAAAGAAAGCTAATTTGGGGTCGTTGAATACGAATATGGCATTAATTTATTTTTCTTAAGAAGGATTTGCGGGATTCTCGTGAAAAGCTTATTTTCTGCATTTTTTTATAGCTATTTCAAAAAATCTTTAGAACTGTTCATCTGAATTAATGAAATTTTACACTGTTGTATGGATATCTTTTTTCCTTATAAGCCAATATATAAACTTTGTTGCTCAGATAAATATTCATGGAGCTATAGGTCTTAAGATTTGAAAAAGTTGAATTTTTTACGTTTTCTCAAAATTCACTATTTTAAGTCGCTCAGGTCCACTAAAGGGGAAAAAATCTTGAGTTTTTTTAGTCCCAAATTAGCTTATTTTTTGAGGTTAAAAAAAATTATAAGTGCCTCGGGGATTTGCTGTAGCACGGCAGAGTTTCGAGAAATTAGATTTGTAAGAGAAATATAGTTGACGACGAAGGATCATTTCTGGACGCCAAATATAATATTGGAGTTCTCAACAAACAAATTGATTTTTAATTTGAGAAGAGTAACATAAATAAAAATGTGTTCATACAAGGTGTATTTAGGTGTTAATTATTAAACTATGAAAAGTATCCAAGGAATGAAAAGATGCTATTAGAAAGCAACTAAATTAGCGTGATCGACTCGGTTTTTCAACCGGGTTTTTCCGCAATACGGTTGTCGGTTTTTTCAATATGCTGATTTTTCGAATGTCGGATAGTCCGGTTTTTTAAATTAAAAAACCGGCCAAGTCGAATACTTTTCGATTCCTATATTTTATTAGTTTTTACTATATTAAAACTTAGGCGAACTTTTACTGTTGCTTTTCCTAAGTATTTTTGTTCAAGAGCTTTTACTGAAGCATGCAATTAAGGTGAAATAATTTAATAAGGTGGTAGCAGGGCGAATTGAATTGGCCTTGTAATGTAGAATGTATGTCAAATTCATATTTTATATGGACTTCGACATCCATCATAGACAAAAAATGCTTATTACGTGAATGTCAAGAAATAAACGAGAAAAAGAACAAATGTATTTCTGTGCACTAGGGTATGTGTGGACCAATTTCTTTTTGGTTTTTGATTGTAGATCCTCCTGGCAAGGTCTTTTTAGTAAAAAAAACTGTGCTAATCACGTAATGGAAAGGCATGCCGCATATAAGGGCCACTATAATCCGCAATTAAGAAATAATGGGAAATTATAGCGATGGAAATTATAGAGTTGTACCAATCAAAAACTTCGAAAAAAGAAGTCAGATCCGCACAAAAACATTAATCAAAAATTTCGGTCGTTAAAAGTAGTGAGATCAATTGATAGGTACAACACCATCTCATTTTTAGGCAACCTGCTATTTGGCAATATTTGTTCACATTTCTAATATTGGGAAAAATTATGGGGAAAATGTTGTCAAGTTAGCGTAGAAATTAGATGGTACCATACATATCAAGAACTTGATCATCATTTTGATCCCAGTACTTTTAACGTCCGAAATTTTTGGAAAGGAGCTTGGCCTTATTTTCAAAGTTATGTTTTTATGCGGATAGTATATACTGTTAACTCTTTTTTTTAAAGTAAATTGAAATCAAAACTTTTGTATTATAATTTTCTCACACAAAAAAAACGCTCGACCGGTTTTTCCTGAATTTTAAAAATCGTAATCGGTTTTTCCAGAATTTCAAACAGTCGAACTATTCGAAAACCAGTTTCTCGAAATTGTCGAATAATAGATCACCCTAAACTAAATATTTATATATATGGCGTTTTCTTTTCTGGAAAAAATGTAACATGTTTTTATTTTTTATTAAAAAAATCGCTTTTTAGTGTTCCTTTAAATCAACAATTTACCTTCGTGAGGGATGTTACAATAATTTCTAATAAATTTACTTCCACGAAAAATTTTCATTAAAAAGTGCAAACAATGCAACATTTTTTGTAGAAAAGAAAACGCCATTATTTTCTGGCTTTAAATGACAAATTTTAGCTTATTTTAGCTATATTTAAAACATGATCCAACTTTATATTATTTCGAAAACTGGTCACAGCCTTCGGGAGACATACTGTTTCGGCGTATATCCGATGAGGAACAAATATAATGGGTAGGCAAATTTGAGGTTAGGAAGTAAATAGGCTGTCAAATGATGAAATGTCAAGAATTGAACTGTCATCCTTTGGCATTTATTTAGTGAAAACTTGGGAAATTTTAACCATGGAACGCTACACTCTTGAACAACGAATTTTAATTGTGAAAATTGATTATCAAAATGGTGAACATTTTACTAAATTTGAATTTGTTTTACTAAATTTGAAAAAAGTGTGACTCATGCCGTTTTCGCAATGACTGGGTTAAATTGGATATCACCAGAGGTACTTTGCGCAACATTTTGCATAAAGATCTTCATCTTCACGCTTATAACGTTCAACTCATTCAAGAATTAAATTAGCCTGGTTACGAGGAAATGCTGCTCGAATTTTACGAACTGATACAGTAAAACTTTCACAATTTTGATAGTAAATTTTCACAATTAAAATTCGTTCTTCAAGAGTGTAGCGTTCAATGGTTAAAATTTCCCAAATGTTTGCTCTAAATAAATGCCAAAGGATGACAGCTCAATTCTTGACATTTAATCATTTGATAGCCTATTTACTTCCTAACCTCAAATTTGGCCACCGTTTGCATATGTACAAATAAAACAAACAAGAATTAATACTTTTAATTAAAATTGATAATAAATCTCTTTATTTACCAAAAATGTTAAAGGATCTAAAAAGTGGCACGTAGTGCTTTGTTCCAAATGACGAATAATATTTTATAACTAAATGCTTGTATAACAAGTGAAATTTGGCAAAACAGTGCTTAAATATCGTTAAAAGCTGTTTTACACTATCTCACAAGCCGTCAGTCTAAAAACAGCTTTAAGCTGTTCGACTTCTGCACAAAATGCTGCTCTGATACAATGTGTTGTTATTGCTTTTTTAAAACTTTCCATAAACTCATTAGATCAGGGTTGCATTTTCTACAGAAGTCGAACGGCTTGTGATATAGTATAAAACAGCTATAACGGGGTACTCGTTGAAACACTCATAAAAGCTTTTTAACAAGGTTAAAAGAAAAAGTATTTTAAATTTTCATTAAGCACTGAGAGAAAAGCATAAGCCTAGACATAAATAATTTGTACTTAAACACATACTTTATTAGTTTTCAAGATGAAGTTAAAGTTCTAAAAAGCTACATGACATTTTCAATGATGTTCTCTGTTACTGTAATCGATATTTATATTTTTGATTAATAAATCTAATATACTGTATGGGCAAGATACCGCATAATGCTGCTTACAGTTGACTTTAACATATTTTGCACTCGAATTATTAACATGGTAACGCGCATGTCCAGATGAATGTGGGCTGTATGATGGAACTCTGTTTTTAATGAATAATTTTTGATAAAAAAAAAAATAAAATACAAGACTATAAATTAACTTACAGTATAAGTCTTACTATATCTTCCATAACAGATTCACCGTATGGTCTAAAGTGAGGTGTAAGCTCACACATCGCTCTTTGTATGCAATTTTTCATATTGAATTTAAATATTTTACCAACAATTTCGAGCTGTTTAAATATTTGCTTTCTTTCCAAATTACTCTGGTTGTGCAATTCATTTTTTTCTGTGCGTTCTTTATTTTGATTATTGAACTTTTGGTTTAAATTCGCAGAAAAATCTCTACTTCTTTTGTGTTTTTTACCTGAATACGGTTGTTTGTGGAAATAACTCGCAAATCCTTGTAAGTTATTTGACTTTTTATATGAATCTGTTATAAATTCCTAAAAGCAGATAAGTAGTGTGTGATTTACAAAAAGGGTTTAGTACCTTAAGGACTCTTACTGGTTCATGCGTCCATTCAAAATCTGGGCCATTTATATCTTCAGCTTCAGGAAATGGAAAATTGTAATAATCGTAATTTTCTATATATGCTTGACTTTCAACAGGGTGATCGTGGAAGCTCTCGTTGTAGTTTTGAGAAATATTTTTTATTTGAGTATCCGCCGTATTTGATGGTTGTGATGAAGAGACTTGTTCTTTAAGCGTATTCAGCAAAATTCTGGGTTTCCAGCCTTCAATAGTGTCTGGTAAAGGACTATACATATCAAATTCCACAGAATATGAAAGGCCTCTAGGTCGTCCATCTAACACTGCTTTAGTAAAAGCTGGTGTCAGCAGCAGTTGGGCTTTGCTCGGAAACACTATGGATCTAATACGTCTCTTCAAGACATGATCGTGAAATTTGTGCAATGGAGTGGTGAATGGAGTACAGTTACAATCGTTACTATCAGCATTTACAAGGATTGAGTAGAAAAGTAACCAAGCAAAAAAGTTGTCAATCCTCATTTATAAAGTTCAAGTATTATTCGTGGAACACAAAGAAAAGTAAAACCGCTTTCGTAAAGGTTGGAATAAATACTAAATTAGGTGGCCACTAATAGTAATATTCACTACGAGTATAATCTACATTAGGGATGGGCAAGTGAAAAATATCGATATCGATCGGCATGATATATATATATATATATATATATATATATATATATATATATATATATATATATATATATATATATATATATATATATATATATATATATATATATATATATATATATATATATATATATATATATATATATATATATATATATATATATATATATATATATATATATATATATATATATATATATATATATATATATATATATATATATATATATATATATATATATATATATATATATATATATATATATATATATATATATATATATATATATATATATATATATATATATATATATATATATATATTGAATAAAAAATATCGATATTTCGATATATATCGATATTTTTCAAGCATGATTATTTATACATAGTAAAAAGTAACGGGTGTTTTTTTAGAGGTATAGAACTTCGAATTGAAATAAAACACAAGAAAATCGTTTTAATGTCCATCAATTTGGCTTTATTGGAAGGATAATTTTATGCCATTAATGTTTAAATATGATTTCGGGTATGTGGCCGCCGCGGCTGGCTCGAATAAAGCCAATTCTACAGGTCCAATTTTCAACCACTTTTTCGAGCATATGGGGCCGTATGTTGGCAATAACGCCACGAATGTTGGCTTCCAAGTCCCCTAACGTTTCTGGGTTGTTGGCGTAGACGAGCGACTTCACATATCCCCAAAGAAAATAATCCAATGGTGTCAAATCACACGATCTTGGTGGCCAATTGACAGGTCCATTCCGCGAAATTATGCGCTCATCGAGATCAATCTCATTTTCGGCACATACACCAAAATCACGACGCATTGCATGGTCTCGCGGCTTTAATTCTTGCACAAGCTGGATCTTGTAAGGTCGCAAGCCAAGATCTTTGCGCAAAATCTTCCATAAAGTTGATGGACAAAGCTCCAATTGCTGTGCACGGTGGCGAATCGATTCATTCGGGTCCTCTTCAACACTTTGCTCTACAGCGGCAATTGTTTCTTCGGTGCGCACTGTTCGACGTCTCTGCGGATTCGTATTATCACATAGAGTAAACGTAGTGCGAAAACGATCCATGGTTAACCGAATTAATTGCTCTGATGGACGAATATGTCGACCATAAAATGGACGGAGCTTGCGGTAAACTTCGCAAACTGAACCATTATTTTCGAAATAAATTTGCACGATTTGCAAGCGTTGTTCTTTTGTCAACCTGTTCATGATGAAATGGCAAACCAAACTAAATATTAATCACTTGACAGCTGACAAAATGGCCGCCAGTTAAAAAAGTGATGCCAACTTAAAGTTCTATACCTCAATAAAAAACACCCATTACTTTTCTAATGAATAATTCATCTGAAAAGAGTCAACTTCCAACTTGCACAACTTCAACAATATTTTATGGAACGTACATCAAGAAAATGGAACGTATATCAAAAATGATAATTTTTCCAATACACAAAACATTTTAAATAAAACAAAAGATTTTGTTAGGAATATTCTGTTTAATGAAGATAGAGCCGGAATTAAAAAAAAAACTGAACAAAAACAAAAGCAAAGCTAAAAATATCGCATTTGATACTGTCGATATATTTTGAAAAAAAAATATCGATATATTGCAATTTAAAATATCGACAATGTATATTGATATATCTTTGAGAAAATATCGATATATTTTGCCCATCCCTAATCTACACACATATTGTTTCAATTCTACTATGATGTCTTTTCTTGTATTATTGAATTCACTAATTATGCATGTTGTTAATTAGATATATACTATAGTATACTATACTAACATACATATACTATACTAACATACATACATATATGTATGTATGTTAATTGTAGTATCATGAAAAAACTTGTCGTGATTTATTGACCCAACATTTTTTTTAAAACTATTAAATGCTTTTTATGGCAAAGATTAACTGCCAGTTATTGTAAATAGAATAAACATTTTCGTTAGGGACTTTGGATTAAAAACAAATTTGAGTTTGTTTATTGTAGTGTTGTAAATAAAGGGTACATTCGTAAAATCAGTAATTGTGCAATAATCAAAGTCCTAAGCTCGAAAGCCATCATTTGGAAATACTTTTTTTCATAAAAAGTTTCTTTACGCTAGCAACTGACGGTGCTACCGCAGATTGCTGCAACTACGGCAGCAGTTTTATTAGTGTTGCAATAGTTTGCATACAGGATGCACACATTTACTGCATTTACGAATTCACCCAAAACTTCATTATGAATAATGCGTAAAAAGGTTTATTTGAATTAATTAATAAAACGCTCTAACAGTGAATATACTCGTGAAAAAGGACTTAGTGAGGCTTATAGGTCTAGTTGAGTAGATCATATAGTAATTAAAAAAAAATGCAAAATTAAAATAGGAACTTATCGATTTTTTTGGGACTTCACGGACAAAAGAAATTTTTAAATGGTGTCGAATAGAGGAGGACTTAAGCTTTCCGAGTGTATTTAAAAGATTTTACTTTGGCTTATATTTCGTGGAAATATTACACCGCGAGACAGCATTTTTTTACAGAAACGCCACTATATATTCACTAATCTAGAGACAAAACATAGTTAAACTGCGTACTTGGTTTTTCATTTCGTTATCTTTTGTCCTTTTTAAAGGACTTAAAATTTTTCAAGAATGCTTATCTTAAATATTTTTTTAATATTAGTATCTCATAAGTATTTCTTAAGCGGCCTGCAGACTATTAGATTTAGTATTAATACTTGTCAAAAACTCATATCTTAAGTAAAAATCCAACAGTGTGAAAACAAGTTGTTAGTCAACGTTCAGACGATGCAAGTCTTATTGATCAGCTTCTTACTTTTTCTTCTTTGAACTTTCTTTGGCGTTGAGACGTTGAAAGTCTTAACTCTTAATTGTTTCTTTCTTTTGTATGAATGTATACACAATGTGAATGAATGTGTGGGTTTCTAACATTACGAATGAGAGAGCAAAACGAATCTCATGAGAACATGAGGTTGTGTACCCGTTTCTTTGCCCTTGCCTCTCTCGTCTACAAAATAAGAAGCTGATCACTAAAGACTTGCACCGTCTGAACTTAGACTTATTATTTGTCAAATAATACGTAAATAAATTTTACAGTATTATGCTAGTAGTCATTTTTAGAGGAAATTTTCTAAACAATCACGTTTTTAATTTTATCAGGGTTGTTTTTTGGTAGCAGTATTTAAAGTTGCCTCAAAAGTCTTCTCTTTCAAAACATAACTGTTATCTGAAATAATATGGCGACCTTAGTATTGTTTTGGCCCACCGACCATTTTTTAAAAAATTGAGCTAAGTATGGGGTATAATATTTTGAAAGCCCTCTTTCAGAACCCAAAAACTGTTTCGCGAAATTGTTCCTGGTTTCTGAGATATCAAGCATTCATTGTGCTCGATATCATCATTTTTAATAAATTGTTTGTAAAAAAAATAAAATTTTTTAAATAAAAAAATAAAAATCTTAAATCAAATAAAATACCAAGTTTCATCAATATTAACTTTTTATTCCATGTAAATATCTTTTCTAATAACATTTATACTAGGGAAGTAACGATACGCCGTTTTGCCGATCCGATACTGATATTTAAAAATAAATATCGCCGATACCGATTCCGATACCGATACGAACATTGAAATTGAGTTCAAGCTTAGATTAATAAAACTTAAGAAGCCCAATTTTTTTATTATACAAAATTACAGTGTAAGAAACTATTAATATTTAAAATTAATATTAACCCAGTATAAAAAATTGGAAGTAATTTTTAAGGAGCTACATTTTCATTGCTTCCAAAGAATCTATATTAAAAATATGCAGATAATTAGTAGAATAGCAAATAAAAATTTGTAATTCCTTTATAATTTAAAAAAATACTCGCATGCGTTTTAAAAATTCGATTTTTTAAAGAACATTTATAAACTAATATTCTTCTAAATAACTTAATAGCTTAATTACACACTGTTACAAAATGGCATGTTTTTTACTCATGAAAAACGACTTAGTGAGGGTTGTAGGTCTAGTTGATCATTCTGCCATTTTAAAAATTGCAATACATCCTCAAAATCGGAAGTTATCGATTAAAAAAAAAACGATTTTTTGGGACTTCATAGACAAAAACAATTTTCACTGCGTTGTTTCTGCACCGATTTTCAATTTTTAAACAGTGTCGAGTAGAGGAGGACTTAAGCTTTCCGTGCATATTTAAAATATTTTTTTTACTTATATTTCATGTAAATATCGTCAAAAGAAAAATTTAATTTTTTATTTTATTCCGATTATTTTAAAATTTTGCGTATTTTTTTGCAACAATTTGCTTATAAAGCGTATTTTATAGCGATTACAATAAGTGTTGTTTCTTTGTTTTTGTTGCTGGGAATAAGATTTAAAAAACAACGAATTGAATTTGAATTCATGGCAAAATTAACAAAAAATAAATTGTTTTTTACAAAATAACAGCGCAAAATATTATTAATTTTTAAAATTGATATTAATAAGATTTGAAAAATAACGAAATGAATTTAGTTCGTTGTAAAATTAACAAAAAATAAATAATTTGTTAAAAAAAACTCTGAAAAAAATTTTAAAATATCGTCGTGTCGACAGTAAAATATCGCCGATACCGATGTATCGGAAAAATCTGAAGTATCACCGATATATCGGTATCGGAATCGGTATCGGTTACATCCCTAATTTATACGCTTATTTTCAATAAAAATTAGAAAATTTCATCTCAATAACAAGTTACTCAATACACAGCAGTTAGTATACATATGGAGCACCAAGAGCTACTTTTTACAAATAAAATAAAAAAGTGGTTACTGGAGCACAAAACAAGATATTTTACTTTCAGTCAAAAGATGTTAATTTCTAATCGGATTGATGAAAATTCACAAAAATTTAAATTTTTCTTCCAAACATATGACGGAAGCAGTGGTGAGAGTACAAAAAAATTCTATCGGATATATTTTGAGAAAACTTTATGTAAATGTTCTTTGTTGTTTTTCTCCATTCCGACTTTTTGGCATATGGGCTAAGCCAATACTAAGGTCGCGATATATATTTCCCCATTTTCATCGTCATTAAATGCATCGAAAACGTGCAAAGATTTTCTGAATATCTAATTGCCGTGCATTTGGGTTCATATTGAAAAACATTGCAGTTGCTTTTACTAAAAAAAGTTGGTTCTTTGAAATAACACAATGATAGTCTCAAAATGTAACAAGCGGGACACAATACTGGTAGAGATAATTCGAGTACGCTGATTTCAATGGTGCTAGCCGTTCTTCGAAGCTAGCTCTCGTTTCCGCGTTATTCGCGACTTAAAATCAATATACTAAGTACCACAAAAACGATATTTTTGTACTTTTGCGAAAATTTTCTAATTTAAAACGGTTGAATAAAGACAGCATAACGCGACGTTTTGATTTTTTCGTGAAAAATCAATTTTTTTTCGTAAAAATGTTAGTAAAATGTATATTTTAACAATTTTGAGTTTTAATCATTTGATTCTCATAAATTTAGATAAAATAAATTTGTACTGTAATTTTTAATCGCGTAAATTAAAAAAAACAGATTCGAAAAAAAAAACAATTTTTTTTGAGAAAATATATTTAAAAAAATTGTTTTACTGCGCAAAGTCGCAGAGTGAGTATCTTAATGCTGTTCATAATTACTCAAATTAGTTAAATTTGAATTTGAAAATCATGTCAAAAGTATAAAAAATCGTTTTTGTGTAATTTAATACGAACATTTTAGATCATCAATATCGCGAAAACGAGAGCTAACTTTGAAAAACGACTAGCGCCATTGAAATCAGCGCACTCGAATTATCTATACCAGTATGGTGCTTTTTACAAAAAAAGTTGCAAATTCAAGCACAGTGTAATTAATTAAAGCGACAATTTATTTTCTTCGTTCTTCAGTTCAAAATAATTAAATACGTATACACTTTGAGCCTTCATTGGTTTCTTTCCCCTTACATAGATATTCCCCCTTATCGTGTTTGCCGATTTTCGACTAAGACATTTTTAACATAGATTTAATAAAAATGTATTGTGCTGTCTTTAATCTATTACAAAAATGTCGTAGTCGAAGGTGAAAATCGCCATTATTTCATGATCAACGATGAAGAAAAAGAAGAATTTTGGGGTGCCAAATCAGTACTTTTTTATGTATATAAATAAATTTTTAATCACGGGAATTCTCGCATAAAATTCCCGAGAAAGCGGGAAACGAAAATAAGTGTTTTTCCCGGGAAGAGAAATCCCGGGAAAATTTTTAATTTTGACGCTTTTAAAAGACAAAAGATGAAGCACTGCTGATTGTTCGAATCCACTTTTTTAATTCTTCTGCAAGACTGCAAAAAACATGCTCAGGAAATAATTTTACACTTGAAAAAAATTTGTTAGATAAAGAAATTAATTTTTGAATTTTGGGTTCAAAATAAAAGCACCAAAAATTAGACTGAAAAAGCACCGAGCACGAACTCCAAAATTTTTCGCGTCGAAAAGCTGAAAAAGTACTAAAAACGGTACGAAAAGCACTGAGTTGACAACGCTGCTTAGTACTATGAAGAAGAAAACAAAAGAGAGTTGCATGTACATGAAGCAGTGTACCCCTTCCCAATCTTCTCACCTCTCTCTCCCATAAACTCAAAAGTAGCGCAGCAAAAGTGGACTCTTATGGACATAGACTTATTGCAAATTATTTATAATTCGTTTTATTTGGAATGTGATAGTGTAGAAACAAAATGTAATGAGAAAATATTCTTTAAGATTTTTTGAAAGTCAGACTGATTTTGATTTGATTTTCGTCTTACAAAATCTAATACAAATCTCGAAGCTTGTATTACAATGTGAAAGGGCCTTTATCAAACTTGGTGCCAAATAAAAAGGAAGACTCTGTAGAATTTTATAAAAAGTGCTGCGTGGTTTTGGTTTTAGAAACATTATGGACATATCTTTCATTCTAGGGGGTGACCGGCACAACTTTTATTTTTGTATGGAGATCGACCAGCTTTAATGTAGGTACTATATTTCGTGCTGAATTTCAAAGCAAATAAATCTAAATCCAAAGTTTGCAATGTAAAAAATCAATTCTAAGAAATTTTCGCAAAAAAACTATATATGTATCGAAAATAAATATCTAGCTCGCGCTAATCGACAGGATATCGGTCAAAACAAATAATACCAGCAAACCAGTTCTCATTGGACCTTCTAATTTTTATTAAATTTAGTACGAATGCATAGCTAGTATTAATACAAAATCTTATCACGTTCCCTTTTCTGGTTCGAGAAATATTGAAAAATTCAGCAAAAATGTATTAAGCCGACTTTACAAAATTATGTACATATCTATATATAGACCTATTTACCCTAGATGTTCCTCTGATGTGTCATATTAAAGGGAACGAATTTTTACCCTCTTAATTTTTGTTATGAGTTTTTGAAAACAGAAAGAGGTTAATTTTGCCTGAAAAAAAAAACAATTCTTCCTAACTAATTTCTGATTAACACAGAAACAGTTAAAAATATAAAAATTATTTTTGGAGGACTTAAAGATACTTTTATTCCGCACCTTTTTGTGTTTGATTTATATAAATCGCTTAAAAAAATTCTCGAGTTATGATGAAATTAATTAGCGTGACCGCCCTATTTCTAAATAAGAAACAAACATCAAAACATACCATAACCCATTTATTTTTCATCCGATTTTACTGTAATTACGCATTTTAGTGTTACTTTTCATAAAAATAAATGTATATAGTACTTTGGTATCTCATAAGCAACTTAAGGCCCGTTCACACCATACCAGTAACAGTCGTGATAGTACTGCCATGTCAGTTCTATTCTATGAGAAATTCTGACAGTTATTGTTAGTGCTGTCGTAACAGGAACCGTCGTAATAACTGTCATATTGTGAATGGGGCTTTAAGACCCGTTCACAAGTAACTATGAGAAATTGTGTTAGTTAATATTACTGTCGCACTATCAAGAAAAATTTGATTTTGGAACTTTGCTGTCGTGACAGCAATTGTCGTGATTATGTACTTTCATAATGTGAATGGGAGAAAATAAAATTCTGTTGAAAAATTACTAACCGCTTTTTAAAATCCATATCTTATTTGAAAGATAATAATCGTATCTGAGAAATTTCGTAAAAATACGTTTTGAAACGATAAAAACCATTTTTTCGCTACATTTACTATTAGAAAATCAAGTTACGAAGTCACCTAGAAAAACTAAAGGTATTTTCCGGAAGTTATTATTCGGCTTAATTTCAATAATTGAATTAATGTAAATTCAAATTATTTTTAAGAGTGGAATATTAGAATATCTAATCAGACTAGCAGAACGGATTAGTACATAGAAAAAATTATCACCAAAAAATTTTCAAACAAACGTTTGTCTAAAAATAAATTTCATTTTCAGTAAATGTTCTTTACATAATCAATGAATTGTTTGTTTGACTTTTATTTAGGACGCAAACACCACAGACAACAAGAAAAACTGTGTCGTAAAAAAACAACCCCTATGACGACATACACACAAATAATAACAACAACGATAACAAAAGGAATGCGATTGTACCAAGTTTGTTTACTGAAGATTTTTGAGTGAATCAATTCGTCAATGTCGTTGCATTAATACTCATTCATTTTTTTAGAGTCTTTAGATAAACATTCAGACTTGAACATATTTAACAAAGGGAAATTTCATTAATTCATAATGGATGATAATGATGACACAGAGAAAAATTTTGTTTGATATATTACAAAAAACCCAGTAAATATTTTTGTTTGATTAAGTAAACTACTTTGTTATTAAGTAAACTATATGTTAGTATTTTTAGACTAATTGGTTTATAGATTCAGACAAAAATATTGTTTGATATTTTTCAGAAAATTCAGTAAATCTTTTTGTTTGATTTAGTAAATTGTTTTGTTTACAATTTGTAAATATTTTTAGACAAATTGCTTTATAGATTTAAACAATTTGTTCACTAGAAAAAACACCATTATATCAATGAAATTGTTGAGATATTTTTATCTATATTTACAAATTTGTTTGTAGGTCCGTTCCTAGACAAAATATTTATTATTTCATTGAATTCCTTTACAGAAAATGAAATTTAGTGTTTTCTGTGTACTACTAATTTAAAAATAATTTGAATTTACATGAATTCAATTATTGAACTTAAGCCGAAAATAATAGCTACGGACTTATACCTATTTCAGTTCAAATAATAATTACGTACAAATATTAAAGGTATTTTCGTTCTCTATAGGATCCAACAAAACATAATTTGTACATCAGAACCCCTGAATAATTTTAGTGTATCACACAGTGTAATTTACCAAATATATTTTGGATAATTTCATACCTGCCTCTATTCCTTGCACTTCGGCGTTCACAGAATGAATATTTTCAGTTAGGAATTAGAAATGGCACGAGGAAAGAAACTTAGCGAGTATAAACTTAATAAAAAATGAGCTTTTGATATATATAAATTATAATTATATGAAAATTTTATTGTAGACCAAAAATTGTTAATAGATGTAAAAAGTGCAAAAATATACCTTTTATAAATTTCTTTTTTAAAGAGTTTTATTAAATACTATATTTACTAGAAACGTACTACATATATTTAAAGAAAAAAAAATTTCTACAAAATACTGTATTTAATAGCTAGAATGTTGGGAATCCTAACTTCGGCTGAGACGGCAATATCTTCCGGCTCGTGTCGAGTCTGGTTAGACTGTCCTTAGTAGTTGTAATTTAACCGAAACTTATGAACAGAAATCTGGAAAATTTTGGACTGTTTCCCTGTGTTATTAATGTTAAAATTGTTTTTATCACACAAACATGTGTGTTAACTCAATGTTTTATTTTTAACTTGGCGGACGGACACATTACCATGTGTCGAGAATAACTTAAATGAATTGTGTAAAACGTTTGAACAATTTCTCTATAATATGACATTTTCCAAAAGTTGCATCACAATTTGCTCCGTTTTTGCCGGCTGCTCGGGCATTGAGATAACGTTCATCCATATTTGAGTTCTGAGGTCTGAAACAGTAAATGCAATGTCGTGAATAAGAAGTATACATATAAAAATAAAAAATTTGGCTATCACTAGGGCAACCAAAAATATGCTCTTATGCGCATACCCAGCAAACACATAGACATTTAGAAGCGCTAAAAGCTGTTAGAAGCAATGAATTGCATATTTGAGAACAAATGCTTCCACAAATGCCACCACAAATGCACTAACGTTTGCAAAAGACCACGAACAAATGGGCACGAACACGTATTAGCTTTTGACGATAAATAAAATATATAAAAATATAAAAAAAAATATAATAATTGTTGCAAAACAAAAAAACCGAATACAAAATAGGCGTGGCACCGCGACCTCATATATTATCAGCATGTATGTACTTTTACGAGAACTAATTGTGTGTGCGAAGTCTTATAAGAATCGGATAAGTAGAAGTAGTTAAAATGAATATTTACTTTTCATGAGCGTGGCACTGCACACTTTTCTAACCACATTGTTGTATATTAACGATAACTAAACGTGTATGCAAAGTTTCATAAGAATGGGCTAAGTAGAAGTAGTTAAAATGCTTATATAATTTTCATGGGCGTGGCACTACCCACTTTTCTAAACATAATGTTGTATTGTAACTATAACTAAAGGTGTATGCAAAGTTTCATATGAATCGGTTTAGTAGAAGTTGTTGAAAAAGAATATTTACTTTGCATGGGCGTGGCACAGCCCACTTTTTTGATCATGATGTAGTATTTAAACAGAAGCTTAATGTGTGTGCAAAGTTTCATAAGAATCTGTTGAGTAGAAGTAGTTGAAAACGAATGTGTATTTACTTTGTATGGGCGTGACTCCGCCCAGTTTTCAACGGGACCAATCTGGAAATACATGCTTTTGAATAGAGAAAAAAAAAATCCGAAATCGGTTCATAAATGGCGGAGTTTTGAGGGAACATACATAAAAAAAAATATACATGACGAATTGATAACATTTCTCCTTTTTTTGAACTCGGTTAAAAAATATAGGCAAATCAACATAAGTAATTAAGATTTAACTTCTCTCAGTGACGATAGTGCTTCTTGGAAGCACTAACGTATGCACACACGTACGACCGAACAGTACACACACATACAGTACACGTGTATACACGAACACTACATTTTAAAAATAAAGTAAAGTAAATAATTTTAAAATAATGGCCCAATTCACAATCTTGTGCAAATGGTCTTGCATCGTAGCATTTGCAAATTGGTAAAGTATAATGATACTCACCACTTAACAATTGTTAGTGGTGAGTATCAATATACTATATCATTTGGCAAATGCAACGATGCAATACCATTTGCACTAGATTGTGAATTGGGCTAATTTATTTGTAAGAGTAAGTTTATGTTAACTTCACGCTGTCGATTTGCAACAGTGTTTATGGCTGAGTGGTTGGTGGGTTGAATTTCAAATCTGAAGATGCTTAGTTCGATACTAGTTGAAATAAATATAACATACTGTGAGTAAAAATAAAAAAATTAATAATTAAAGATAAGAAATAATAACCCTTCAACATGACGTTAGCCCATTTGTGAACACGTGCATCCATCATCCTCGCCAATTCACATCGAACTATTCTTCCATATATTTTCAGTTTTAGTGCTGAAAATTTTTATAATTTTTAGCACTTATATAAGCATTTTGTGGAATCAGAAACTATTGCTTCTAAGCGGCTCATCGCGAACAAAAATCATTCATTGTAAAGGCGCAATTGCAAGTGATTCCATTCTATTGTCTCTCTTACAAAAAAGCTTCCAGCAAGCATTAATTTTTTCTGGGTACAAGATGCTCTAAGAATTCCAAAATATGCTTTTAAAAATATTAAAAATATGCTCTAATATACGGCACAGTTCTGTAAACCGAATCCAAGTAAATACATCGTTTTCCAAAAATAAATTATGCTATCATTGATGTATTTTAAATCACATATAGTAAACTAATTTCGGATATGATATTTTAATTTCTAAAGATAGAAAACTACAAAAAAGTCTGGAAAAATTTTGTTATTAGTGGATTTAATTTTTCATAATCGAGCGTTTTCATTAAAATTTTTTTATTAAAAAATAAATAACAAAAGGTTAAAAAAAGAAAGGGGATGCTCACATATTACATAACACCATTTTCGGTGTATTTCAGTATAAACTCTCAGATCCGTAACAAAACTTTGGAAATTAAGTGATTTCTTCGAAATTTTTTCCCCTTTTGAATAGGATGTGATTGATTATGATTATATGATATGATTTATCATATTTTTGGTTGCCCTGGCTATCACATAAGTATATATCGATGGCCTATATTCAAAATACTCTATATTAAAAATCACAACTTTCCACGAGAGCATAACAACTGTTTATTTCGTTCATTGATAGCTTATTTTATAATAATATAATATATAATATATAATATATTTTAAATATAATATATTTTAAAATATATTTCAAAATCCAGGACTCAATATTGTGTGTAATTTATTTTTAAAATTTTGCATTATTGGCAGTCTTATGAAGAGATAGAGGGTTTTGTTATTCGAAAATACTCAATACGGTATAAGATAGAGGATTTTGTATAGTAAAAAAATAGCGAAAAAATGAATTAAGTAAATTTTTAACAAATAATGTGATTAAGTTTTATTGCGACCTCTAAATTAAAGAACAAAAGCGTTTACTATACATTGCAAATTCCGCGATGATAGCAATTTTTTCTTAAATGTTATTATTCTTTTCAATATTAGTGATTTCTTCAATATAGTTAACAGTTTTTCGTGAACATGCGGCCTTGGTGGTCTTTAATCAATGTACGGTGTGTTTTCGATGTTGCAACTTCTCGCAAATTTTTGCAATGTTCGTGATAGGAGCGGCTTTTTGCAAGTTGTTAGGCTCTTTATAGTTTACACGATTTTGAAACCATGTTAGACTTTGTTATCATGCCGCTGTTAGCAAGTTTTTGCGAATTTTCGTCATTTTCGTGATTTTTTTCACGAATTTTTGCCATTCCGTACAGTTTTAGAGATTTTTGATCAAAGCCTAAATTTTCACAGTTAATATATTTTTTTTACATTTTTGGCGCATTTAACCAATGGTAACATTTTAATCTTTCATATACAAACAAGGTTTTGCAAATTTTCGTATTACCCGAGGTCTTGACATTCCTTACAGTTTGAGCAAGTTTTAATAATACGAGATTATCAAAAAAAGTCAAATAATTTCATTTTACATTGAGTTTATTTAAATAATAATATTTTATGAGATAGAGATCGTCAACGATAAAATTGCAAAAAAAAAAAATTTACTTTTAAATTCATACCATAGATGTGGCTTATTTTACGCAATACTTTGCCATCAAAAGCCTCTATCTTAAAAATTACAACTTTTTAGGAGAGCATAAAAATTGTTTACTTCGTTCAGTGACAGGTTATTTTAAAAATTTTGTTCTATTATATATTTTAAAATCCAGGAGTCAATATTAGCTCTGTTCCAGATGGATAACGAAACAGTCCGAACTTGTACAAAGTTACCCAAAAGCGTTTCATATAACAATTTTTGTGCAATTTTGAGAGCGAATGAGAGAGTAATTTTTTTCATTTCCTGTCAAAACTTGTACGAACTTTTTCTTTTGGATAAGTTCGGACAATAATAAAATTATCAGCTGTTTTTTGTTTACATAAATAAGAATTGAAATTTAGCAAATAAATAAAACAGTAAAATAAGTTGTCCATTGTGAAACAATTATTTTTAAAACGTACACACAAATAACAGCAACAACAATGATAGGAAAAGTTTGTTTACTAACGATTTTTGAGTGAATCAATTCGTTAATATCATTGCGTTAATTCTCATTCATTATTTTAGAGTCTTTAGATAAACATTCAGACTTGAACACATTTAACAAAGTGAAATTTCATAAATGCTTAATGGATGATGATGACCCGACAAAAATTTTGTTTGATTAATTCCAAAAAATACACGATATATTTTTGTTTAAGTAAGTAAACTACTTCGTTTAATACTAGTTAGAATTTTTATACTAATTGTTTTGTAAATTCAGACAAAAATATTGTTTGATTTTTTTCAGAAAATCCAGTAAATCTTTTTGTTTGATTTAGTAAATTGTTTTGTTTACAACTAGTAAATATTTTTAGACAAATTGTTTTATAGAATTAAACAATTTGTTCACTGAAAAAAAACACGTTTTTTCAGTGAAATTGTTGAGATATTTTTGTCTATATTTACAAATTTGCTTGTAGGTCCGTTCGTAAACAAAATATTTACTATTTCAATCAATTCCTTTACAGAAAATGAAATTCAATTTTTTCTGTGAGATAGAGGATTTTGCCTTCGTAAAAAGTTAACTGCGTAAGATAGAAAAATAAAAAATGACGATAAAATCGCAAAAATAAATATTTTTATTCCTAAACTTATACCATAGATGCGGCTTATTTTACGCAATACATTGCCATAAAAAAGTGATTTTTCTCAAAATCGAATATAGAGGATTTTGAATATAGGCCGTCGATATTATGTGTGTTCGAGTACCCAAAAGTTTTTACAATTTTTAATTGAACTTTACTGTATTTTGCAAAATTGCGTTCGTTTACACAGAATACAGTAAATGGGGACACAAATTGAGAGAGTAAAGTGACAGTTCAATTTGCTAGTAAAATTTAGTAAAATGAGAAACATATGATTCGAAAGGTAAACAAACAAAAGTAATTGAAAAAATTGGCGAAAAAAAAAATTAATTAAAACTGGAGCAAAAATAAAAAGTGAACAATTATAATGAAAATTTTCGATTGTTAATTAAAGCACATACCATTAAAAAAGAAATAAAATTTTTAGAAACCATTTGTTTTGGTTTTGTTTGTATTACTTTAATTTTTTAGTGGTGTGAAAGTGCTAAATACTTGGTTACTTAGTACTGCGCTTATATTGAAGGTAATCAATAGCAAAAACAAATCATCATTTACTTTTGAATAAATTTAACCAGACACAAGTTAGAAAAATCAAATTAAAAGTAAAAAAAAAACAAATGGGAAAGATTACATAAAATGAACTACTATTTATATCTTCTTAAAATTTTCGTGCTATAAAATGTATTGTATCGAGTACCAATAAGAAGAAGAGTTGAGTAGTCAAAACTGTATATGCTTTTCACCACTACACGTACGATTTTTTTTACGATTTTTCCGTTCGCGTACTTTTCTGGGCAATAGCTTTTTTTCAGTGTAAATTTTTCAGTTTTCCCAGTAATTACTAATTTACTGCATTATACTGTAAAAGTAAACAAACGGGCCTATTCATTCATAATATTGAAATGATAAACTCACGTGAAAATTGTATTTATAATTTGATGGTAAATATTTCTACCATAGTCATCCATCATGTTATTTTCTTTGTTGTCTTCGGTGTTTGGATGTGTGATCTCCTCTTCTAAGGGCGCACGTGCCAGCTCACAAATGATCTTCAACAAGCATTCGTTATCAACATTTTCAGAACTTTAGACATTCCAAACCAAAATGAAGTAAAAAAAAAACATTTTATTTTCAATTTATAATGTGCTTTTTGCAAAATTAATATTTTACTTAGGAGCTGTTCAGAAATCATATAGCGTCATTTTCGGTGTTTTAAATCCCCCTAGCCCTTCGTAACGCTTATTAACAGCGTCTTACTTAAACTCTCAACTCCGAAATAAGTTTACAACCAATCTAAGTGCGTTATGTAATCACACCTATCGTGAATAAGAGGGAAACATTTTATTCACGTAAACTACGTATATCCCATGAACAAAAAATGGTGAAAAAGTAGTACAAACATAACAACAATATTAAGTTGGCGATCGCAGTTTTAGAAAAAGGAAAAATATTTCACGTGAGATTTTATTCGCGATAAGGGTTAATATGTTAACAGTCCCCAAACTCATAACTGAGGGCTTAAATTTTTTTTCAGTGTGTTCCAGGCAATAGCGCATCGATTCATTATACAGGAAAATTCAAAGTAACGGAAAAAATTTGTCCCTCCGCCCTAATATACATACACATTTCAAACACATTTCAGTTCCGTTCGAATACGGATACGTTCAATACACTCCAAGACGGCGAGCACTTGCAGGAGCATACGCCAGCATACCAGCGCCGCCAACAGTCTGGACACACCTGACACATTTGAATATTTTAGTTTTCTTTTTCAGACACTAGCTGCTACAAAAATGAGGTGGATTGAATTCCCTTTTCGAACGGAATTGAATTCTGTGACATGGCCAATAATATACTTACGAAAAATGACTTACCGTTTTAGTATTGTCTCTATAATTTCGTAAACAAGACTACGACTTTTATCTTTATGCATCAGTTTATCCATTGAACGTTTACGTATATTTGTGCGAGCCACAAATGTTGTTGTGTTAAAGACGCTCCACCAATACAATGGTATGGGAGGTGGAGTATATTGCATTTGGAAATTATAAAAATAGTTCAACGATCGCTTTTTGTCCGCCATTATAATTGGAAAGGATATTCCAAAAACAAGCTGAAAAAACATTTATATTATATTTCATATAAATAATTTGTGAGTTTTGCGCTTGTGATAATTTGGCTCTTATGGAATACTCAATATATCTGTGGTCACAAGCCTTAACCGTCTAAGTCGTATTCAAAAATTTTCGGGAGAGCTGTTTAAAGTATAAAAATCTCGCTTCCAATCAGCCGTCAGTATGCTTTTCTGTAACTTATTTATAGATAATTGTCGTCTTAAAAAAGTTACATACTTAAAAAATTGGTAGTGATTTGATTTAGACACGAATGGAGTCCATCACACCAAAAATTAAATTTTGTCCTAACTCGACTTAGGAGATTAAGGGCTGTGATCACAGATATTCGTCATTACATACTAGAGGCGCCTGCCGCTTCGCATACTTAAAGTTCATTTTATGGCTATAATGTATCTCTAGAATATAATAACATAAAGTTCTTTAAGGATCAATTGGACGTACCATACCATAACACCATAGCCATAGCCGTGGCCATAGCCATAACCGTGGCCATAGCCATAACCATAATTACTGCCTTCGATTAGTTTTGGCTTAACCGTAAGCAGCTTTTTTTCATAAAAAATAAAAGCACAAGCGAAAAAATAAATTAAAAAATTCATCGAATATAAAAAATAAAAACAAACCAGAAAAATATACAATAAATTCGTTTTCTCAGCTCTTGGATATTGCAGAAAACCAAAATTCAATTGGGTTCTATGGTTATGGGTATGGCTATGGCGTTATGCCAAGTTACCTATAATCAATTACTAATTGAACCTTTACATATTGTTTAAAGTTCCCGGCATACGAAATAAACGTTAAAAAAACAAAAATATGTTTCCAGCAAAATTTACTTACATATATTAGTAAAATTGCGTATTTTCGCTTTTTTCTATTTTAACTTCGAAATGAAATCTTTTATCACGGTAAAAAGTATCCTAAGCTGTAGCCAGGACTCTAAACTAGCTCCATACCAAATTTCATAAAAATCCGTTCAGTGGTTTTTGCTTGATGCGTGTTCATACAGACAGACAGACAGATAGAAAAACAGACATACAGGCCGACAGACAGACAAGCAGATACGATTATTGTTTACGCCACCATAAAAATTTTCAAAAAACATTCCATATACAGACACGCCCCTTTTACAGTTTTATTTAGATAGCACCGTAAGAAATTTAAAAATTAAAACGAAGTTGATTTATCGTGAGTATTTTTCGAACTAAATTTGTTTAGCCAGATATAATTGGACATGAGATAATATACAAGTACACAGAAAAAATTATTACCAAAAAATTTTCAAACAAAAGTTTGCCTAAAATAAAATTTTATTTCCAGTACATTCTTTTTTTTTACTAAATCAGTAAATTTTTGATTGACTTCTATTTAGGACACAAACACTAAAAACAATCCCATAACTACATACACATAAGAAACAACAACAATGGTAGCAAAAATACTGTGCAGACAAAATTACTAGCATGTGGTTAGAAATATACTAGTTGTTTTTTAGTCCAGACTAGTTGCGTATCTGTCCTTTTTCCATATATCGAACTATCGCTTTTAACATTAGGTTGTCATAGGAGCCCAACTAGTTCATTTGTATATAGTTATATGCTAGTTGAAATACTAGTTATTGTAGGCTAGTACGCTTACTACTTTGTTTATAGTTTTTTTAAATATTGAAAAGCATTCGGCTCAACCGGGTTACGAGCACACAGTCCTTGTATTTCAAGGCATGAACTCTATCCACTTTCTACTTATTATATTTAAAGCTAAGATTTTGTTTTATGTACTTACACCTGAAAATATGTCAATTTATAAAAAAATAATATAAATTACTAGTATTATTACAATTAGTGATATGACTGTTCCAAAACGTCGTTTATTGACTAGAATTGTTACTAGCCTCATTACAACTAGTAATATGACAGTCCTTTTTTGACTAGTATCGTTACAACTAGTAATATTAATGTCTCAAAACGTAACACGTTATAAATAATTTGCAGGGTAGTGCGATGTCGGAATTCATACAATTAGTATCCAACGTAAGTTCTAACAAGTTTGTTTAATGAATCTCATTAATTTTTTAGAGTCTTTATATAAACATAGAGAGTTGAAGACATTTAACAAAGTGAAATTTCATAAATGCTTAATGGATACTTTTAAACAATTTTTATCGACCCTCTCCAATTTCGATGAAACTTACCACAGAGAGTGTATGTCGGAAGAGATTAGATGTAAAAAAATTTTAGAATACTAAGGTCATTTGGTTTCCGAAATATGACGTCATGAAAATGATACAAATCGTCAAAATATGAGAAAAGAGTCTTTTCCAAGTCAACTATAACTTCTAAACTATAAAAGTGAAAGATTTTAACATGATGTTATTTTGCAGGTATAAATAAGCCTTTTGATATGATGTACATAGGTCATATGTGGAGGTTCTGAGCTGAAAGGTCTATAACTCAAAAAACGTTTTTTTTAAAAACCTGAAAAACGTTAAATTTTTTTATTTATTTTTTTAAAATCAATTAGAATGTGCTAAGCTTACTAAAAATGTTTTCTTTTTCATTTTGGGCCATTGTCCAGATAACGGAAAATTCGTAATTTTCGATCTACACTTGCCTTTAAAGCTCCATCTAGAGTCAAACAGTGATTCGATTAAAATGAATTACATTTTGTTTGAAAGGCTGCTAAATTGCGCTTCGAATAGTAGATCAATGCGTTGATCCGATAAAAAATGGCTGTGCTGTAGTGGATCAAATTTAATATTTTATGAAATTTTTAATGATATTCTCCAGTTATTGCCATTTCGGAAGATGCTTTGTACCAAAAATAATAGCACAACTAATATTTTTATAATTTAATTACATAGTCTATTCGATTTCAAAATTTTAAGTTATAACTGACCGAAATCGGATAAAAACTAAAAAATGTTATAAAGAAAAAATGAAAACACTGGTATTCAAATTTAGTAAAAACAAATTAGTAACTAGTAAAAACAAAATAAAAAAACTAAATAAATAAGTTGCTAATAAATTTAAACGCTTATGCTTCCGTTTTTTCAATATAGCATTTTTACTTTTTATCCGATTGCGGTCCATTATGACTTAAATTTCTTGAGATCGAATTGACCATGCAATAAAATTATGAAACTATGGATTTTATTATTATTTGTGGTACAAAGCATCTTCCGAAATGATAATAACTGGAGAAAACCATTAAAAATTTCATAAAAGTTTAAATATGATCAACTATAACTCATTCATTTTTTGTCCGATCATATGATCCACTATTCCAAGAGTAATTTAACAGACTTTTGAACAAAATGGAAATAATAATAATTGAGTCAGCCTTTTACTCTAGATGGTGCTTTAAAAACAAGTGCAGGTTGAAAAATATGATTGGACCGTTATCTGGATAATGACTGAACTGAAGAAGAACATGTTTTCCCGTGTTCAGCACATCCTAGTTGCTTTGAAAAATACATTAAAAAATTTTAACATTTCAAAAATAAAAAAATTGGAAAGCAGTATAGTTCCATTTATAAAACTTAAATCAAACTTTAGGCCATCTTTTGCTCTATAACTCCGAAACTAGAAGCGGCGCCACCATGAAACTTTCCGAATGTGTTTTAACTGTCATATATTTTTTTACGGTTTTTCAAAAAAACAACTTTTTGAGATATAGTCCTTTGAGCTCAAGACCTTCATAAATGACCTTTGAACTACTCGTGGAAAAAAATCAAGATGTAAACCATTTCAAAAGCATAATTTTAACTTGCAAAATAACATCAAACACAATTTTTTCAGTTTTGAAGTTTGGAAGTTATAGTTGGTTTTTTATGTCCACTTTACTCAAATTTTTAGAATTTTTCCAATTTTCATGATGATAAATTTCAGAAACGGGAAGTGTCCGAGGTCTGAAAATTAAAATTTTTTTAGTACTTTTAATGGATAACAGTTGTGGCGAATATGATCGAAATCGGAGTTGTTGTTTCCGACGATGACATTTTTTTTTGTCGATTTGACATGGTTTCAACTATATTATAAAAGATTGGCAAACTTTATTTTTAGCTTCAGTTAATATTATTTAAAACTTAAAAATAAAAAAAAAAGTTTTTACTGAATCAAAAATAAAGTTTGCTTGATATATTACAAAAAGTTCAGAAAATATTTTTTTTAATTCAGTAAATTTTTTTGTTTGATGTTTGAAAGCATTGTTTTACAGATTCAGACAAAAAGGTTGTCTAATTAATTGCAAAAAAATCAGAAAAGGATATTTGTTTTGGTACAATCAATATTTCATTAAAAAAATCTGTTTTTTTTTCAATGAAATTGTTGAGACATTTTTGTCTGTATGTATTTACAAATGCAAACACAGGTCCGTTTCTAGACAAAATATTTACCAATTCATTGAATTTCTTTACTGAAAATGAAATTTAGTTTTTTCTGTGTATCAATATAAGAACTGACGTTCAACACTGCAGAGCATAACAACCCTGTTTTATGTATTTCGCCACTATTCAGGCGGATCGGATATATGTATGTGAACTTAAATCTTATTTAGGATACGAGAGTTATATACTATTATATTATTCTCATGCAAACTCAAATCCAGCGTTAAATTATCCCATTGTTACGCGTTAGATCCGAACAGCGGTCAAACACACAGCATTGTTATGTTGTGCGGTGTGTGCTGTGATATTAATTAATGTAAAATAAAATTAGTCAAGAACACAAAAATTAAATTAAAAAACGTTTTTTATATTTTTTACCACTAATTTCAATAAAAATCTATTTTCAAAAATGCACCACTTCCATTTATTTCACATCAAAGAAAAACTAAAAAGTCTCTCCATTGGTAAATATTAAAAAAATTTGTTTTATTTTGTATAAGGAAATAATCACGTAAAATAGTGATTCAGGAACACTCACTCACGTCGCTTGAAGGGAAAATGTGCTCACGATCATGCGTAATCATGTATGACTCAGGCAAATCACTCTGCTTAAAAGCTATTATTCAAAACATTATTGCCTTGATTTACTGCAACTCACTTTTACAACTCCTCCTCCCTGAAAGATTAAAAATCGTTTTATCCTTTTCGATGTTGTTACTTCATTTTCAATGTCATGTGGCAAAGTTTGAGTAGATGCAGTACCATTGAATTGTTGACCGAAAGGCTTATATAAATTGTGGTAATAAATTATTAAAACTAATAGAATAATAATCATTGCCAACAAAATTTTACAACCATTGAATTGAATTAATTTCATTTTTTTGAATGTAATCGCATTAGAAATAATTTGTGCCAACTTGTGAATCAGATTTTGGTTTCTATTATTTAAAAAATATCTAATTAAACTTTTTTAATTAATGAATTTAGTAAAATTTTCCACTTTTATTTAGTTAATAAAAAGTTTTTTTTTAGTTAAATTTATTTTTAAATTATGTTGATGACACTAATATTTGTAACATGTTTATGGTGAGAATACTAGAGTGGTTTTGCGTGCAATTAACATGTTGATACATGGTTTTTATTCCATAATTGCAACGATGGCAATATTTTAATTTTCTATGTGTTGAAATTTGTATTTGGCTGCCAAGTAAACAATTTTTTTTCCGATTTCAGTCCGAAGTCGGTCAGAGAGTCTGCCAAAAACATACCAAAACGTACCAAAAATCATATCAGTGGTTGACAAGTAAGGTGACCTCTTTGTCTGAGGAAATTGTAAGAACATTGCCGAAATGTTCAAGAGAATTCTGTACGAAGAAGGAATTTTTTTCAGAAAACTCTCAAGAGATAAATAAGAGTTATTACAAAAACCAAAATCTAACAAAAAGCAGAAGTGATTGCTAAAAGGTTTTAGTCGTAGGCCATTCTGTTAAATGTCTTAAAGAATATTAAGTTGCCTTCAGATAATATGCAGACTAGTCTGATATTAATCGGATAATATTTCAGAAAATATGCAGAAACGTCGTACCAGAAAACTGCCGGCTATTCTGTCTGTAAAGTCTCAGACGTCAGACATGCCGGGCAAAAATTGTAGTCTGGGTTGTTGGGTTGTAAGTGTGTGTGTGTGTGTGTTGTAAATGTGGCTTTTGATATTTTCAATGTTTTTTACCACATATTTTTATTTACTGCTGTTGCAGCTAGCACTCCATTAACAACTACATATTTGTCACACTCATCGTCATTTCCATTATTGTCAACATCGCTGTGGTACCTATCCCTCAGACCCGACAAAATTTATGATTTTTGTGTAAGCTTTCTAAAAAAAAATATAATAGAAATATAAAAGATATTCTATTTTAAATAAACTAATTTTATTTTATTTTATAAAGTTACCCAAAAATCATAAAATTTGTATTAAGGAGGATCCCGGGGATAGGTTCCAAAGGAAAAATGTTCCTCTCGAAAAAAATAATGGGGGTTGGTCATATATATGAACCCTCTCTGACAGTGGTGGGTTAGGAATTGCCCCCTCTGTAGCACAAAAACCTGACGTGACCCGAAAAAAATAACTTCAGATTCGGATTCAGCGTCCTCGAAAACATAAAAAACCGTCATGAAACCCTACGGAATTTTTAAGTTTTTGAAAATTGTTGTTGTTGTGCTATCAATGCTGTGATTCATACTAGAATAGAGAAATAATAAAAGAAGCTTAACGCAGTACAAAGGAAAAAAGTGAATATCAATAACTAACAAATGAAATACAGCTCTAAGAGTGACAGCATGAATTGATTAAAAGTAGAAGATATTCAAATCTTGACTGTAAAACACCGACTTTGGTCGAGTGATCTAAGGGGAAAAGACTTCTGAAGAGATTAGCGGGAGCTATCGAAACGTCAGTTCAACCCTCCGTGCAGTCAAAAATTTATGTGTCTATATGCTTCACATATATTTCTAAATAAAAATATAATTTAATTGAAAAATGAAATTAAAACCGAACTCAGGCCAACATAATTAAATTCCTTTGGATATAAACCAATACAGTTCGACTAAACTCATAACTTAATTATTCAATATATTTGTAGAGCGCATCATTTTCATTTGCAAAGATTACGTTTCCTCTTCGCAAATATATATCTAATATAAAAAACGTAGTTTTCTGTTGCAATGAATGAAAAAATATCCTTTATTCTTAAGTGCCCTGAAAATGTTATTTTAGTTTTTCTTATTTTTTCACAGTAAAGAGTTCAAAATGATATTTGAATATCTGTAAAAGTTATAGACCTTTTGTAATGATAACTAACGAATTATTTGATGTAAAAAAAGTTATAAACCACAATAAAAGAGCCATAACTATTGAGCCTTTTAAAATATCAATTTTTTATTTTTAAAGAACAAAGAATACAAGAGGAAATTCTCAATTGCAGAGTTCAGTCTTTGATGCAAATGGTCCTGCGAAAGTGCAAATGCAAAATAGTGTAGCTTTTTTATGAAATTTTCTGTATTTTGTTGTTGGATTTCAGACAAAAGCTACGATATTTTTCATTTACACTTTCGCAAGACCATTTGTATCAAATACTGAACCCCGCTAATGGTTTTTTTTTCAATTCTCTTTCAAAATTGCAATTCAATGCGATAGTTATACAATAAATGTAGCCGGGTAAAAAATGACAACGATTGAAATTTGTACAAAAATTACATGTTACAAATTTTATTGTTGTTTTGTGTGTATTTTACTTGTAGATTTGTAAGTTGTACTTTTTAAGAAACGGGTCCCAGGCTTATACAATCATATAAACTTAGGGCCTGATTCATAAAGATGAAATAAAAATTTTTCAACTAAATTTGTATGAAATAGTTACAATAAGAAAAAACTTTGTGTTTTTCATAAAGAAGTTTATGTTCGTGTTTGTGAATCAGGGGGTTAGTTTTTGCCATTTAAATTGAAATGGCCACACTGTCACTCATTCTCAAAATTTCATAAATAACATGAGATCATTTTGAAGCTACGGTCGTCGATTTAGTTTTGCTCATGTTTATTTGATAGCATATTTGCCTGAAGTTATAGACTTAGTTCTGTTTAATCATTATAGATAGGTACCCCGGCGTATGCTTAATATTTTAGGAGCGCAGTTTCCTATGGCACGTTGTGCATATCAATGTTTTCTATGCCGAAAATGCAAAAGGAAAACAACAGGACCAAGGTGGCTGGCTGAAGGTGGCGCGTTGAAGATGGCCGGGCGAAGGTGGCTAACCGAAGGCGCCCGGCCGAAGCAGACAGGTCGAAGGTGGCTAGCCAGTAGAAAGCAGCAAGCGACTGGGGCTTTAGGAAGATTTTTGCCCCAGTTTTTGTAATCCCTGGATCGAGTTTGTGCCCAGGACCGGGTTGGCAGCCGTGGTAAGTGAAATCGTTTCGGTTAAACACCAAGTATCTCGATAGTAGCAGGTCGAAGACAGCAGGCACAAGCCGATAGGCGGTAGGCCTAAGGCGACAGGAACTTCGTTCTTATCCGGTGTCCCATGAAACTGTGCATTCTTTTATTAACACATTAACTAATGATGCTCATAAGTCATCGTGTATTGAGACAATCACTGGCTGATTCACTTATGTACATTATATTTTAGAATTTCAGCAAGCTCGAAATCCTTTTTAGACTCACGGTTTCTAGGACAAAGTTGCTCTAAACTCTTCGTAGAGTCATTTCCCCCTACGATTTTTTATTTTTTCGCATCCATACAAATCGATACACCCTAATGTATACAATCGGTAGTAGGGATGGGCTCGTGAAAGAAATATATCGATATATTTTTATATATTGATCAGCATCGATATATATCGAATAAAAAAAATCGATATTTCGATATATATCGATGTATTTTCAAGCATGATTATTCATATAAAATATTATGCTGCAAACAGTTTATTTCCAACATCGTTAATGTTTCACCAATATTTCATGGAACGTAAATCACAAAAATAATACTCAAAGAAAGAAAATTTTTTGAATACACAAAATTTTAAAAATAAAACAAGAGATTTTGTTAGTAATAATCTATTTGATAAAGATTGTGGCGAAAATTTTTTTAAAAACTACAACAAAAACAAAACCAAAGCTAAAAAATATAGAATTTGATATTGTCGATATATTTTGAAAAATATATCGATATATTGCAATTAAAAATTTAGACGATATATATCGATATATTTTTAAGAAAATATCGATATATCGATATTTTTTGCCCATCCCAATTGGGTAGTCTGAATAAAAAAAGTATTTGCTTTTTACTTAAAAATATGTTTTAAAACACAAAGTTCTGGAAGTTATTGAATATAAAACTAAGAATTTTTTGGTTTTAGAACAAATTTTTAAGTAAAAAGCAAAAATTTATTTTATTCATACTACCCATTGTATATACATACATATGTATGTATATATTCGGGTCTAACTAAAAATCCAATTATAGTTATATTATAATTTTTCAAACGGAAAGTGGCATTTTTTAAAATTGAAAATGCAAATTGTTTTCCGCTTTTCCGGGAAATTAATTAATCTTGAAAAATAAAATTGGAGCAGGTATGCCGTAAATGCTTTTGTTTTTTGTTAACGTAACGGTAATATATGCAGACATAAATTTGTTTGTTTATTGACGAAGCAATCTAAATATTAAAGCCCTCTTAGGGACAATGTGAGCTTCTAATTCTAAGATGCTGTTAATTAAATTAATTTATATGTGTATAATTAATTAATGTTTTTCAGTTTTAAACCAGTGGTGGCCAAACATACACTATTATATTCTTTGTTTGTTTATGTGATTCGCGGCTAAATAGACTGTGTGTCTCACAGTATACGTGTGTTGATGGTAAAAAATAGCCCACTGTATTAAATTGAGCAGATAAAATATGACAAAGTTTAAACATCAGGTTTCTTTTGGTAAACCGTTTTTGAAACTTATAACAGTTTTGATTTGAGACTTTTATTAACAGTCTTAATTACACACAGCACAGCTCATCAAATAAATTTCATTTCGCTTTAATTATGAGTCTAACGATTTTATATAAATTTCTGGTCTTAATTTCAGCAGGGTATTCTTCTGTAGAGGCAATACTTATATATCCAGCATCATCTGTTCTTCAAGTAAATTTTAAAATATGGAAAACAAATTCAATTAAATAAATTAATTTTATTATCCAGATTACAGCTTCACTTTCTGCTCCTATCGAATTGCCAGGTCGTAAGCTTTTTTGGGATTGGGGACTTCAAATAAATTATGATTTACCTTTTAATGTGGAGCAATTTTACAATGCACCAATATGGCCGAGTATATTTGATGACCGTAAACGTAGAGATGTTGAGTATCAAGTTAAAAACAATGGACGCCTTTGGTATGCGACAGATCTAAAGTATAAAAGTGTGAGTGTGGAGGTAGGAAAACACCCAAGTGATTTTACTGCTGGAGAATTGTATCATAGTTTTGAAAATCTTCTTGTTCGGTACGATGCTATAAAAGTTAAATATGACTTGATCAAACTCATGTAAAACTTTTTGTTTTTAGTTATGGATTTCATGAGACCTGCTTACTGCGAAGTGTTTGTGAGTTATCTCGTCATCCTTTTTTAGATGACCAACAAAATATTTTAACCGAAATCCTAACATTCATTTTAACGTAACTATGTGCAAATTTTCTTTCCATCATTATTTGTGACTAAAGAATGAATGTAATTAAATTTTTTTTATAGACCATCCATCCATAAAGCCTTTTCATCCTCAGAAACTCTGTACAGGGAGGCTTATGAAGAATCGGAACGTCGCGGATTTTTGCACGGAAACTGTGCCGAACTTTACCATGAGTGCAAGCAAGATTTATTAACCTCAATAACTAATGTGACGACAGACTACAATCGTGACTACAATCACGTCAATGAATTCAATAAATAGTCAAAAACTTGTTGCAACCCAGCAAAAACTTTTGTGATTTTTGTGATCGGTAGTACTTAATTAATGTGTTACAAAGTAATGAGTGGTACTTATTTATCTTATTACTATGCTTCAAATTAGAAGTACTACCTAGTTCTTAATAAAATGAGTACGTATTTTTCTCATTATCTGAAAATAGTTACAATTTGTACTTATGTATTAATAAAATAAATAGACAACCACTTTTTAAGTAAACATGTGTTTGTATATGAAAACTAATTTTCGTCGTTTAAACTTATAAGTCAACAATAGCTGAGTGGGTAAAGTTCTTGTCTTCAAATCTGAACGAGCACTGGTTCGTATCGCAGATGGGTCAAAAAAAAAAATTCATTAAATATAAATAAAATATAATGTGTGTAAAATTTTTTTTAAATGTTAATTTGTTTATTTGACTACTTATTTTTTAGCTCCAAGTAAGCCAAATAATAACTAGTTAATTGCTTTGTCAATGTAAATACATTTGTAAGGGGTACGTATCCATTATTTTTTGGACTTCTCAAACAAAAATAAGTAGTTATAGTCAAATTGTAAGTAGTTACGACTTAAGATTTCATATACTTTTTTGCCTACCAGTAAGCAAAGTTTTTGCTGGGAAATAAAGAAATCTTGTGTTTTAGTATCAATTAGCAGAATGTCACTTATGTTAAGCAAAACTGAAAAAAAGAAAATCATGAACACAAGTGTCATCTAGTGTTAATTGCAGAATTAGTCAGTTCCACTATTCGCGGTTAGAATGTCTGCTAAGAGACAAGTTTTCTTTAAATTTTTATACTTTTTAGTTTCAATAAAATATTCACAAAGTGTATTATTGTATCCACAATTCACCGTAATACAAGTGGGTTTAAAGAATTTATGAATTCTTTTCAGCAAAAAAAAATACTCGCAAAATTATTTAAAATATTTTTGGTCTCTATTGTAAAGCTGATAGGTTCCATATCTGTGCCTGTTATAGACTTACCCTCAGATCGTAAAGTTTTCTTTGACTGGGGCTTGCAAATGAATTACGACATGCCATATAATATTTCATCGTTTTATACGGTTCCAATATGGCCTACAAATAGGTCAGGAAATTTTTTGTTAAATTCTCGTGCCTTACACAAGCATGACTTTACAGCCAAAGAACTTTATGACGGTATTGAAAATATGCTTGAAAGGTACATATATTTGTAAATTTTTATGTACACAGAAAAAAGTAAAAACTCAACATTATTAATTGAAAACATTTTTTGATTTGTCTAATTAAAAAATATTATATGAATTAAGAAATTAATTGATATTAAAAAAATATCAATTAATTTTCTTAACACAATGTCACATGTTTTGAATAATTAAAAAGATATTGATATCATTGTTTAAAATGTAAATTAAATCAATTAAAATATACATGGATTCACTTAAAATATTAATTAAAAAGAAAATTTTTCTTAAGTAAATAGTTAATTGAAAAAAATTGTACAATTATTTTTTCTGTGTACATATGTTTGTATGCAAAAACCAATGAATTTTTATGTAATGCTCATGGATCTTCTTGTCATTAAAATATTTTAGATATGGCTTTGATAGATCATGCTTGAGACAATCGATTTGTGAGCTATCACGACATCCGTTCGATGAATCCTACACAAATATGTTGACAGATGTCGTAAATTTTTTCTTAAAGTAAGTTGTGAAACGAACTTAAAACTGTTCGAGCAAATAAGTTGTGCTTTATTGTTTAAATAGTTGTGTTGTCCATTATTCGGGTTTTATAATCGTTCGAATAAAATTTCATATATATTTCCTGTTCGAACAGCCGAATAATTTGAAGTTTTTATTCGAATATTCGAACGAATAACGAATAAAAATTTTTATTCGAATAACCACTTTGAAACCACGATTTTTAATATATTCTATCACTAGCCTGCGGTAAATGTTGTACCAATTGTCTTGTACGTACTTGTCCTAAGACTGGCGAAAATGGGAATAGTACAAAATGTTCCTGAGAAGTGACGGGTGAAAAGAGATTACATCAAAAAATTATAACAAATATTTTCGCAAAATACTCTCACTATATAAACAAATTTTTTTCGAAATCAAAAATATTTGATTACAGTTTAGTAATTTAACTGGTATTAAAGAACCCAACATAGGAAAGGTACCTTAAGTTTGGGTCTAGAACCTATCACTGAGTAACTTAATTATGTCAATTGACCGCCTCCAATGACAACTGATCCCTTTCATATAAAGTTCCGGAACTCGAACCGGTTACTAGTCCTTCGGAACCAGTCACGTAACTTGTCTTGTGACAGATTCTCTTCCCTCTAGGATACTTTCGAGTTTTTAGAGACGTTAAGAGACATTCCATCTTCGCTAAACTCCTTCCCACATATTATTCTTTCCATTGAATTAAGATAACTTTTCTTTACATTTTGTCATTGGGCCCATATTATCCTTGTCAGATATGTTTGGATCTTTACTAAAACCTTCAATTTGTATATTGTGTATTTTACGAAAATGGTGTAAGATCTGTTACATTTGTAACAGAATGCACCACATTATCGTAAGTTCCAAAATCCAAAAATTTCAGCACTATTTGGAAGTATGTAATATTCAGGCAATATATAAAAGTTATGAACAATTTTGATATTCTTATAATTTTAAACTGACGATCGATCGGTAGGCCCATAAGATTTCAAATTTACTGAAAAAACATTAGGTCGGTTTCAGACAGTTAACGAAGAGATCCATTATTGTGGTAACAACCAATACAATCCAGCGGTTAAACTTACGAGGCATTCACTAAACAGGCCTTTTTACAGGCCTTCCAAGACCTGAATTTAATATCCAAAGCTAATTATTTTCTGCCTTCTAAGTATAGACCTTCCGGAAGGCCTCTACAATGGTTTCTTTTGGAAGGAGTATTCTATTTTTAGATTTTTCGTTTTGTTTAATAAAAAATGTTCTTTTGAAATAACAAACATTCGCGTATTCTTTTTTCGCAAATAATTTGTATATAAGACTGAAATTTACGTACAAGAGGCATCATACATATTGCTATTACGTCGTTTATGTCGCAGCTACTACATCATGTTCAATTTGTTCCTAATAAATACACGAAATTGATTCTCGCTCATATGTATAAAAAATTACTTTGGATGAAAAGAAGGAGTTCGAAATAAAAAAATCACAATAATCGAAAGTATAGAAGCCGCTATAAAAATACTCAGATAAAAAAATTTACCTCCAATTGTTTTTTTACTCGTAACATTTAAAACAAAAACCAAATTTTAGGATTTGTTTTGGTTTTAAATGTAATTGTACGAAAGAAATGAGTTCTTTCGACATGTATTAAACATATTTGTATTAAACATATTTTCCTTTTTCTTTATTTAAGACCTTCCATACATCAAGGATTTTTAGCTGATGAAAAATACGAAGAAACTCTTTACACTTTAGCGGAGGATCAAGGATTTTTGGGGGAAGACTGTCGGGCACTGTATCCTGAATGTGATAACAGTCTATTTAATATTTTGACAATAACTAATTTCATGGAAAGTTAAATAAAAAAACACACTTTTCGTTTCCAGTGCTAAATAAATGTTAATTAATTATTTTAGAAAAATTGTTAAGCAAGTTATGTTTGCAATCAGGATATAAAAATGAGCAGTTCTCTCCCAGGAAACCACTTCTTTCCGCATCTTCATACGATTCACGATAAATTTGTTCTGCCTTAGTAAAACCTTCATGCAATGATGGCCTAAATAAATAAATAAAATTTATATAAAAATATTGTTCATTTGTTTGAGACAATAACATATTTTTAACTTACGTTAGAATAAATGTTAAAATGTCAGTTAATAAATTTTGATGTTCTTCATCAAATGGATGTTGGGTTAATTCGCAAACACTCTTCAATAAACATGTTTCATGGAAACCATAACTAAACGTTGATTAAAAAAAGTTAATTATTATTAAGTAAAGTTTTTGAATTTGGAACGATTTTCCGTCATCCCACGTCAAATTTGGTTTGAAAACAGACCGATTTCGGCTATGTGCCATCTTCAGTGTTCTATTGAATACTGGCACATAGCCGAAACCGGTCTGTTTTCAAACCAAATTTGACGTGGGATGACGGAAAATCGTTCCAAATTCAAAAAAACCCCGTCGGAAGAAAAACACAACACTCAAGTAAACTTTTTCTTTGCCCACCTGACCAAGAAATCTTCAATGCTTTGATACAGCTCTCCTGCTGTAAAATCACTTGGGTGGCGTCCTTGGTATTTGGTGGTGTTGTATTTTTCAAATATGGACCAATTATTAAAGGGATCCAATAAGAAAGAATTGAGATCACGTTTACGGATTTTTGGATTGTGTTTGCCTGGCCATATGGGAATATTATAAAAGGACGATAGTTTATAGGGCAAATCATATGACATTTGAAAACACCAATCTATTAAGCAACGCCTATCTGGTAACAATTCTAAAATTGGCACCGATACCGATGACACCAGCTAAAAACAAGACAATAGTTTCAGTTAAGTTCTTTTGTTGGGAATTAATATCCAATTTGATTTTAGTTTGCAACGTGCTATATCGCAAAGTGATATACTTATACATATTAATATTTTATGTTTAATAAATTCACACAAAGAAAAAGCATGGTTGAGGCAACCATAATCTAAGAGCAACATACATATACTATAATTGAATTAGTATATGGTTTTACTATGAGGACCGACCCACTCAATTAAACACCCATTATTAATTTCATTTAGTTGTAAATCTCTTCAACTTCAGTAATTAGTAATGTAGCTTTTTCTAAATTGTTTTAAACTTACACCCAATGACGATGAAGCTGGATATAAAAGTGATCGGGATGGTTGTGTGCACATAATTAAAATCATAACAAAAATCAATTTCATTTCTTAAAGCTCTGGAAGAGTTCTACTGTTCTTGATGATTTTACGTTTACGACTGATTTTTATACAAATGATCGTATACGCAAAGTTTAAAGTACCGCGAACACACCACTCAAGTTAATTTGTATTAATTTTGGATTTAAATTCAATGAAGACATCAATCAGTATTTGTAAACATGGCCTCATGTTCTATTGTCAAGTTTATTAATGTGTGTCAAGTTTTATTAACAATCTTTTGTGCTCTTGTTAATGATAGAATCTTGTTTAATGTCATCTACTAGCAAATCAATAAAATCAACAATGTCTTAGTATTTCCCCCCTAACAGTAGCAATCAAGACTTAATTGGAAAATTATTTATTACTCTAGTTTCACTTTATAATCGGTCTCGTTAAGAACATTTGTAGATTTTTGGTTGGTAAAATGCGTGTTGATGAAATTGTTTTATTAATATTTGGATTCATCTTAATCAACTGTGTTTCGGCTGAAGGGGAGTTAATAAAAAGTAATCATAAATCGATTTTAAAACCTACAGTGGAACGTGTTTTTTCCCGAAAAAAAAGATGGATGATCTTTCCCAAGGGCTCAAATCTTAAATTTACAGTAAATGTTAGCAAACGTCTGTTAGCCATGTATCCAAAAGGATTTAATTTTGTTTTAGAAGCGGCAATTTACTATCCCATGCCTGCAGCTAGAATTGATCTTATACCTAAAAGATTACGTAAACCCACTACAAAAACACCTGTACCTAAAGGACCCACACCACTTTACTTAGTTGGAATACCAGGCTCTCTTATTAAATACCGCGCAAAACCGGCTACCAATCCACCAAAAGTGCAACGTATTGACCAAAATTTATCATCATTACAATGGTTGTCACCACAATCATCTTTTAATTTGTATCAAAACAATTCCCAAAAGTGGTCCAAATACAGCTCTCCAGAATATTTAAAGAATTATCAATGGGTGCCAGAAAAAGAACAAAAATATATGAATAAATATTCCAAATATAACAAAAAATGGATAACGCCACAGAGATATTATCCCCCAACACATCAAAAGTGGTATCACCGACCACGTTATACCAGAGATGTCGAAACATTTGAGGACTATGAACCAATTTATTTTGAAGAGCTAGAACGATTTGAAGACTCTCCTCACTACCATTCTTATCGTAGCCGTAGAGAGCTGTTTTATCACTTTGAAGGATTGTCGAAATTGTGAGTATTTTCCAATGGACCCAAAATATATAAAAAATTCATTAGTGTCCAAAAATTTTAAACATTTTTATGATTTTTCCAATATGATTTTGCGTTTTACCAAAACTAACAAAAAAAAAGAAAAAAAGAGCTTGACCAAAAGGCTGCACCGATCTTAATTTTTTTTGTAAGATGACTTGATGGCCATGGTTAAAGAAAATCAGACTAGCCATCTGGAAAAGAATTTCTTATGAATAATAACACTTTACAACAAAACAAAATTTTTTTATGGTGAGTTATAGTGATATTACAAGTAAGACATATTAATTGATACAAACAAGCCTCATAAAATACGCCTTTTGTGTGATATTTTAGTACTAATTGTGAATAAGTACGAAATTAACCCTTAAACACATTTAAAATTTTCAATGATTTCTGGCATTAAAGTTGAGTTTAGAGCTTTGGCTTCTTTGAAGACTTGTAGTAGAATTTTATGACAAAAAGATTTGTGCAATATTGCAGCCTATTAACGGCGTTGAAGATGAGCTAGAGGGTTAAAATGTTCCACAAAAGTGTTCCTCAAAGTGTTTTACATAAGAAAGTTGATAACTTAAAATTTAGGATTACAAGATTTTAATATGTCGATTCACTATAACAATATTCGAAACGGGGAGTTTAAGTCCCCCTAAAATGGGTCCCTCAAGTAAACTTTCAAAACGCGGATACACGTATTACTTTTTTTGCAGCGCTCTATACATTAAAAAGTCGTTAGGACAATGTTATTTTTTTGTGTTGTACAGCCTAATTTGCAGAAGGTTAAATTACCTTTCAAAAAACCTAAAATTTGAATTGAAAGTATTCAGAAATTTTTATAAAAAAAATCGAATAAATACAGAACTCATCACAAAGACCACATTTATATCTTTATTAAAATTACTTTCTTTGTAGCTTGGGGATTGATGTGAAATCATGTATCTTGAGAGCAGTATGCGATAGTAAACGGTTTTTATTGCCGCCTGGTTACTCTATGATTCAGGACATACTTCGGGTTGTTTTTACGTATGTATTTGACTTAAATTGCATAATTTTATTGCCCCAAAATCTATTTGCTTTTATTTTGCAGATTCCCTACAATTAATGGTTTAAAGGATGACTATACCCGTATTATGGAAGCGGATTACCAAACATGTGATGCTCATATTCGCAACAAGTGTTCCTTTAGTATATTAGATTGGCTATTGAATTCAAATAAATCCATGTAAATAAAAGAAAATGAGCAGATAAACAAAATTAAGATCTTTATTTCCATTTTATAGCACAAAATGTGAAGACCACAATGACTCTTTGCAATGACTGTAACGACTGGCGCAATCTTCTTTTAGTGCATTGGCTGCATCGTAACGCAGCTCCTTGTAGCCTATTTGTTCATTACCATCTGAAGTTGCATCCAAAGGTTCGGGCATTGTGAATATGGCACGCATCAATTCGCCAACAAAGGAGCCCGGTTTATGGTCGTTAGATTTTTGTCCCGTCTCACACAGAGCTCTCAGAACACAATGATGACCATGCGACCCACGACTGAAACAAAATGAAGGTGAAACGATTGTCTTAAACTCGTATAATGGTTGCATATTTGAAAAAGTAGTGTAAATAAAATCTTTTCTACGTACATACACACATATGTTACTGTTTTGTAGGGTTTGTATACATATATGATACAAACCCTGAAGGAAGCCCAGGGTCAAGTGTCTGCAAGTCACCACTTTGGTCGATAAGTTTGGTGACTTTTTGGTGACATTGCCAACGAATCGTTTACATTTTTTTTGCCTTTAATGGAAAGAGACGTTTTTGACAGCTTCAAAACGAATTTTGTTGTATTGAAAATACATGCGGCTCTGCGCAAAAGTAAAAATTATAGTAAACAGTTTCATAGGTGTTGAAAGACATAATAAAATTGCACTAGTTAATCTCTGGTGCCAATGTCTCTATGTGGTTCAATAAGAACTACCTAGCCATTACGTATTCAGTAGTTTTGAGGTCACTAGTGGAATCTCAATGACAAGCACATACCAAATGTCTGTCTATGGCATAGAGCATTCTCTGGGTTATAATTCGTCAGTAGTACTGGTGACAAGATCAATAGTAAATTAGTACAATTTTACTATCGACATTTCCTGCAGGGAAGATACACATATCCATGATACAATATTATTATATCATGCACATATCCAATTTTACTAAGCTTCCCAGCAAACCATTTTGTCGATTTCGCCGAAGTCGGTCAGAAAGTCTGCTCAAGATGCCGGATTCGTTTCAGAAGTTGGTCAGAAAAAGTACCGAATATCATATGAGTGGTTGACAAGAAACCGGTCGGATCTCTTTGTCTGAGGAAATTCTAAAAAATATGACGAAACGTCTAAGAGAATTTTGTAGTAGTTCTGACGAATTTTTTAGGGCAATTCTAAAGGAATTCTCGACATGTCTGAAATATCAGAAGAAAATTTTCCGATTTGTCAGATACTTTTTACATCCTGTAGTATTAATGTCAGAGAAACTCAGAGATAATATTAGACAATTTATCAGAATTATTGTTCAAAATGCTCGATGCATTCACTGTTTTGCAGCTTATGCCAGCTCATCAGAAAACATTTACCCATATTTTATAAGTTTAATTAAAAAATAAAAAGATTTGTGTAGACAATGTGCAGAAGTGACTGCTAAACGTTTTGAGACGTACATCGATCATTCAGAGTATTCAGTTAAATATCTTAAAAGAAATTAAATTGACTTTGGATAATATGCAGACTAGTCTGATATCAATCGGATAATATTTCAGAATATGTGCAGAAACGTCGTACCAGAAAACTGCCGGCTACTCTGCCATATGTCTTAGGCAATTTTAGAAAGTTCGGTTGATTGTCTGGTAAAGTCTCAGATCTTTTCTGACTTTAGACATGTCGGCAAAAAATGCTTCCTGGGTTGATACGAGCATTAAATTCTTTTATCTGTTTAATATTGTAATTGTAGTTGTTGTTGTAGTTTTACTGTGGCTCCCTCCTAGAAGTCAGCCGTCAGGTCAAACATTCAGTCAAATGGTCGTTTAGCACTTGCGGTAGTTGTTATTGCTTTATAATTTTTATAGTTGATCACTTAAATCCCTGCTGAGAACAAATTGTTTTAAGTAATTGAAGGATTTCCTCCCACTCTATGTGCATCAGCATTGTAACATAAAAAAAATCAAGAATACAACGAGAGCGAAGATACACAACAAGACACTCTAAGATTAGACAAGTCAAATCTGGAAAACAAAGAAAATCCAACAGCAAAAAAAAAAACTCAGTCTAGGGGACCATCAGACTCAATTTATTTTATTTTATGGGTTGGTTGGTTTGATTGTTCTTTGCAAAAGTTTTTGTTGGATTTCTGTTCGACTATTTTACAATTGTGCTAAATAAAGGATGTTTATGGGCTTGTGCGTGTGTGTATTCACTGCAATTGGTTTAACTTAAGTGTCATCTGCACTTCCATTCAATTCAAGTCTGATTCTATGAATAAAGTGGGGTTCTCTACGTTTCAAACTTTTAAAACATTTGCTGATAAAATTTTAACTCTTATTTTAAGCTATAATTTAATTTGTTTGCCAGGCCTCTTAAACGTATTTGCTTTCAATTACAACGTACACATAAATTCGAAATCGAATTACAGATTACTTACCCGTTTAAGTAAGTCTCTATTCGTTGGTACAACTCATGACGAGTTCTGCGGTGATGCTCTATATGAATACGATTCCATTTGGAAAGATGGTCGGTGGCAATACCACTGCGTCTGTAACGATGCTGTGTAGAAGATAGATTCTTATTTTGCGTTTGTTGCGTCAAGATACTGCGTTTTCCAAAAACAGGATAAATTCGGTGTTCAGAACGTCCTGTACCCCCGAACGAGGAATATCTTCCAAGAGGTTTTTTATTATTAGAATAAACTCGGGTATAATTCATATTTTTATCAAATCTTCTAATACTTGGACGAGAAATTAATGAGCTTTTGAGTCTGAAAGTGAAAATATGTAGATACATGTACAGTATTTATAAAAATGTGGGTGGAGAATTACAAATTTCAGTGCCTTTAAGTAATGCATCGATTTTTAGCGAATTATATTATTTTATTTTCGTTTTGAAAAAAAGTCACAAAATTAAAAGAAAAAAAAATGAGTCAATTATATTTATGTAATTAATTATATTTATTTAATTAATTAATAGACAAGACGATATTCTTGGACCCGTTTCACGTTCACATAGTACAGCCCATTCACACAAAATATATACTATATAATTTTAAAGTTACATTTCTCTCGCAATGGGTTAATTGATTCATACACACAGAAAAAACTAAATTTCATTTTCTGTAAAGGAATTCAATGAAATAGTAAATATTTTATCTAGGAACGAACCTACAAGCAAATTTGTAAATATAGACAAAAATATCTCAACAATTTCAATAAAAAAACGTGTTTTTTACAGTGAACAAATTGTTTAAATCTATACAACAATTTGTCTAAAAATATTTAGAAATTGTAAACAAAACAATTTACTAAATCAAACAAAAAGATTTACTGGATTTTCTGCAAAATATCAAACAATATTTTTTTCTCAATTTATAAAACAATTAGTCTAAAAATACTAACAAATTAATGAAGTTTATTTGCTGATAGTTAAGCATTATCTATATGCATTTCATTGGCGCTTCACCAAATTGTCAGTAGACTTCAATCACAACTTTGAGCAGTTACAAACCTCTTATCTTATGCACAGACTTTCAAAAACCATTTGAGAATTTACAAATGATAATATTTTTTAAAATCACAAAAGAATAAAATAAGCGTAAGCCTACTACGAAATAAACTTCATTTAAAATAAAATTATGACAATAAGTCAAATAATTAATTTCTTAATACTAACAAATATTAAACAAAATTAACAAATAATAGCGTGAATTCGTAAATGCAGTAAATTTGTGCAACCAGTCTGCAAACTATTGCAACAGCAATAAGAATGATGCATGAATGAGTCTGCACAAATAATAGGGTGAATTCGTAAATGCAATAAATTTGTGCAACCAGTCTGCAAACTATTGCAACAGCAATAATAATGATGCCGTTGTTGCAGCAATCTGCGGCAGCCTTGTCAAGTGTTTGTATAAAGAAAGTTTTGACGAAAAAAAGTATTCGCATATGTTTGTTTTCGAGCGCAGAACTTTGATTATTGCCAAATTACTGAATTTACGAACGTACCCATAGTATTTTCCATCGTGAGTATGCATGCTCGTAAATGATAAGCTAGTCACGATCCAAATTCCAATATAGATATAATATTACGAACGTTATGAAAATAGTTTTTTTTTTATTTTCGGAATTCGACAAAAAAGTTAATTTTGTATTTGTTTATTTTAAGAAGAGCTATGTGACCATAAAAAATTGTTTAGTTTTCAACAGTGCCATAGTTTTAGATTAATTAGTGCAAATATGACGCAGTCCTTTTCAGTCATTGAGCGCTATCTCAAGCAAAAATTAAATGTTGTTGGAAATTTTCTAAAACTTTTATCATAACATCAGTAATCCTACTCAAGAAAGGAAGCGAAAACAGATAATTGTGATATTTGTCCTCTTACATCTTGTGTTGCGTACGCGAGATTATATGAGACTTTTGAGACAGATTATGCAGTGCTAAGACAAGCGTGTATACAAACTTTGAGCTATCTAAATATCTCAAATTCCAATACTTAGCACTGCTTTCCATCTTATTTTTCGTATCACTATTATTTCTCTTTACAAATACTTACCGCTCACGCAGATTCCACCAGGGATATTTAATGCCTTTAACACTAAACTTGGGAAGTTTTTTGCTTTGTGTCCACTTTGCAAATGGATGCGTTTGCTTCGGAGTATAAACATTATTTTGATTTCTAGACCAACTTTTGTATTGGTTCGGTGTGTATGAGCTAGAACTCTTTGAAATTTGTTTAATTGGATATATAAAGAGACCGTTTGGTGTCTGGGGTGTATAATATCGGTAATGCATTGGTGCTCTGAACATGGGCTGTAATTTATAGTTGAATATATTGACAGGACTTTTTGTTGTTGTTGCCTTGCTTTGAAGATTTATATACTTAATATTTTCTACGGTGTCATTGCGTGAAGTACCCAAAGTACCGTCTTTTAAACGTTCAGCAATATCATTGAAAATTTCACTTGGTGGCTTAGAGGGTAATTCCCAGGCTAAGGCGACAGTAACACCCAATATTAGATAATTGGTATAATCGACTACACCGACGATTAAATCATAGACTACAAGAAGAATAAGTTTAAATTAAGTTAAATTATTAAAATCTCTTTTTGTATTTTACCCAATTGAAATGATGAACCTTCTGGGAACTCCAAATATCTTCTTTTGCGCTTTAAAAGTTGGTTATCACTTTGACCAGAAGGCAGGTGGTCTGGAGATAAACGCTGCACCTGTTCCTTGTTCAGTTGTTGTTCAATTGTTTGTTCCAGGCCAACTTGGTTTGATGTCGTTTCGAAGCTTGAAAGCAAATCGATCATAGTTCCCATCATACAAAAAATATAAATACTTTTTTGAGATTTCATTTTTGTAATTATATACTTAAATTTTTGCTATGACAATTCTTATAATTGAAATCAATGGCAATTTCGTTTGGTTCTTGTATTTTTCATTTGGGAATGGAAGCCCACACTTCACAGCTCCAAGTGAAACTAACTGTTAATGATGTAAAAGAATTTTCAAAATTTGAAATGTACTTTTTTCGTTTTTCTCACAGCTATAGAACAAAAGAGAAAACAGAAAATATAATAACGATAGACAAAGCGCTGATGCTAATTGTTTATAACAGTTTTTTTTATTAATTTATTAGCAAGACACTCTATAATAGGCAGTCTGCTTAGGTCATTAAATTCAATTAATTTTGTCAATGAATGTTCTAATACGCACGTATACAGATTGTTCAATGATTTTCGAAAGAAGCAAGACGATCTTCATAATCTTTCGGTATGACATATTCCGAAAACGCACATTTTCCGAAAAAACCTCTAATGATTTGGTAGTGACACTGAAGATGACGGTCCATCATTCGCTTCAATCTATGTTAGTTAGGGCGTAAGAGTAGTAATTATCTTACAGTTATGAATTTGATTTTCAGCGTGTAATAATGTATTACAATTATAGAGTTGAATTAGTAAATATAACTGAAACGTGTTAAATTGTTTTCGTTCTGAAAATTAATGATTTTTTGTATGTTTTGTACTCACATAGTTGTTTGTTTATTTAATAAATGTTTTGTTTTATATCTCCTTGTATGTGAGATATCGTGTTTTCATAATTTGTACTTTTCAAAAATGTGCAAAAGTAAATTTAAACATCTGTTAAATTATTTCCTTCTTGTTTTATGGTTTTGAATTTTATCTTCTTGTTTCTTGTATAACTTGTAATAATATCGGGTGTATTCTTTGGGTGCATGATGAAAAATACCAATTCATAGTTTCCAGTGAAAAAAAGAAAAACCATACATCCATCTATTTTTATCACTCATTATGTTGAATTACACAGTTATTTTATGAATAATAGACAATAATTATTCATTAATTAAAATGTTGCACTTAGTCTTAAAAGATTTTTCTGTCTAGCCGGCCATTGGCCGGGCAAACGTTTTCTTAGACCGGAATTAAAGATTTTCGGCATAACCCGACTTTTGACGGTTTTAAGGCAGATTAGAAAACCTATAAAACCGGTCGATTACCGGCTAGATAGAACATTTTCTCTCAGCGAAGCAGCTATTGAAAATGAATATTAAGCGCGACCAAAGCCCGGTTTGGAAATAATATAGAAAAACTCTATGGTGATATTTATTAAAACGTTTTCAAAATATTTAAGTTATTTTTTCGTTTTTGTTGAAACTCTTTTGGAGAAAAGTATTTATTAATTATGCCTGAATACGTGTTCTTTTCTACAAAAAAATGTTACATTGTTTGCACTTTTTAATGAAAATTTGTAATATAATAATTTTTCGAGGAAGTAAATTTATTAGAAATTATTGTAACATACGAAGGTATTTTTCCTTCAAAGAAATTCTAAATTGTGCTTTTTTTTAATAAAAAGTAAATATATGTTAAATTCTTTCTAGAAAAGAAAACGATATAAGACATTCATATGCTTTAAGTTTAAATTAGTTCATCCTCCACCATCCATTAAGTTTGTAGTTCGTTTTATAAAACTAAACTTTTTTCCATTAACAATCTGATACGGGTTTCAAATGACAAGAGTTTTTGTTTCATTTTTACAAAAAAAAAACAAGAAAAATAATAAAAAATATTAAAAGCACGATTACAAAAATGCACTTCATTTAAATAACTATTTCATGACATATAGAGTATCCGAAAAATTTAAATTTTTTAAAGCCCGGTTTTCGAATTTCTTAAGAACTGCATGTAACGGGTCTTTTTTAGAATGTATGATTAAGAGTTAACGTAGACTTTAACGGCAAGTTTTGTATGCCAAGCTTGCTGTTAAAGTTCATGTTAACTTTTAATCGTACATTGTGAAAAGGGTCGTAAGAGTATAAAAAAACAAGTCTTGAACAGGGTTAAAAGATCTTTTAAACAATTAAGTTATTAATTTTATTTAGTCCAAATGTATTAAGTTTTTTTGGATCTTTAAAACAAACAAAAAAAAAATAGCAAATCGCTTATTAAAATAAATCGATTTTCAAATTTGAACAGATTTTGTACGATTTTTGGAGTTTTCTAGTTTGAAAATGCGGCACAAAAAATTGGGAAATACTAGAATTTATGAAAAATCCCCATAATATTACCCAAATGTTAAAGTTTTTGTTTCTGAAGTTAAATGAGAATGCATAAGAGAAAATTGTATCAATTTATGTCATCTTTCGTTGTATTTGTCTTCGTATATTATAATAACGATGTTTTAGATTTTTTCATATTAAAAACGGAAGCGCTTAAAAAAAACAAGTTAAGTGTCACGGAAAACCCGGGCAGTCGAATTATTAAAAAATAAAAACTATTCGAAACTGATTAATTTAACTACAAGCGAAAACCGGTTTGCCGGTTTCCGTTTTTTTGATACTCTAATGACAAAGAGAAAAAATAAAAAAAAGTATTTAAAACTACTGAAAAGAAGTACTTCAAATTAGAGATGGGCGCGTGTCGTGTTTTTTTGTGACACGAACAGCACGACTGAACAAGACGTGTTCGTGCACAAAATCTGATTTCGTTCGTGTTCGTGTCGTGTCAACAACTTCACACGCAAAAACACGAAACTATTTTCAGATTAAAATATGTATAAATGCAGAAGCTTGCCGCACAAGATTATTGAGCGAAAATCTTGATAAGTTACTGTTTCTCAACAAAAATATGTAAATAAAAATACAAGTAGAACATGAAACGTTAAAATAGAAGAAAAATATGTCTTTGAATATAATAAATGTTGTTTTTTTGTTTTTGGATTTGATTTCTTGCGTGTTGTGTCGTGTTTTGAAAATTTTGTGGGTGCGTGTTTTGTACGTGTTGCACATCCGGGATTCGTGTTCGTGTCGTGTTGGAAAATGTCGACACGCGCCCATCTCTACTTCAAATGAAACTCTAAAACAACTATTTTTTGCCAGGATGTTTTATGGTCTTTTTAATTCACATCCATATAAACATTTATACAATTTTCTCTTTTTTTTATAACTACATATTTTCGAGCAGCATCGAAAAATAATTTATTTTCCTTTATTTTTTTATTCATGATGGAACAGCAGTTCTCATTAAAAATTAATAATTAAAAATTTGTAAAAAATTTTGTATTTAAAATAATATCAGTGAACTTTTAACAAAACAACTTAACAGCCCACTCAAATAAGCTGAAAATAGTGGAGGTGAAATTTCACATATTAACATTAAAGTGGTGGCACGAAACTAAAATTTGGATTTTCATAAAAGCCCAGGTCGATTATTACGATACTTAGTCTAAAATGGATATGGCGAAAATTTAAGCTGAGTCGGTCAAACTCTAAGCCGTCCCTCTTTGAGGTCAAAGTTCAAATATTGCAAAATTCGCGCACTTACCAACAATTCATTAGAAAATCTGCAAATTTTGCACTGATTTGAATATCGTCACAAAAAATTTAAAAAGCTCAATCTAACATTATAAAAATTTTTAGTGCAACATTTTACAATATAAGTAGAAAAGGTAAAATTTTGCACTAACTGTCAATATATTTTTCATTTAAACAAGGTTTATGCTTCTCCTGTACAACTTTTAAAATGTTAGATAGGGTTTCTTGCATTTTCTGTGACGATATACTTACTAAATTGTATTCAAAATGTTTTGGTCGAAAAAATGTTTTCCTTGTGGCACCCCTGAATGTAAACGAATGCATTTCAGTAAAATCCAGTACAAATTAGTAAAACTTTTTGCAAATTTTGGGGTAACCGAATATACTTAATATGTATATTAATTGTATTTTTAATTAAAATTTCTACATACACTGGAGCCCCGATTTGCGTCGATCCTATTTGCGTCGTTTCGATTTGCGTCGCTTTTTGACCCACAGGTCAATCCGCTTTGCGTCAGTTTGATTCCGATTTGATATCACACTTACATCTGAATAATTTTAAAACTTGCTTGAGAAAGGGGAATGGAAAGGTTATTCTGTTAGGTGTTATTTATTTAGGTTTATCAGATGAAGATAGATCGACCCAATTTTAAATGAGAACTTATGTTATTTCTTTAATGCATATAAATGTAAATTTATTTTTTCTTACTTTCTTATTATAATGAAATAGGAATAAAACGTTTCCATATGACTATTTAATAAAAAATGTGTATATTTTTTAAATGAATTTTTCAATATTTGACCCAACCAAGAAAAATCAGTGCATTTATATAGAAAAAAGTGATTCGATTTGCTTCGTTGCGGTTTGCGTCGCATTTCCCCGGTCCCCATTAACGACGACGCAAATCGTGGCTCTAGTGTACATAGTGTACATACATAAAATTTTAATAAATATTTTATTAAACAACATTTATATGATTGGATTTCTTGCGTTGAGTGAGATGAGTGTGGTCGGTCGTAAGCGCCTACGAATCAAGGGTGATACTGTATTCACAGTCGTAATAATGCTCACTACAGTTTTGGGTGACATCCTGTGCAACCAACACCGCATTCATGTAGCGGTCATCTACTTGTAACGATGATGATTCCTTTGATTTGGTTAGTGTATCTTTGGGCAATGCAAATATGGAACGTAAAAGTTCCATAACAAAACTTTGAGGTGCTTCGTTGTGATGATAATTTAAATGTATTCGTTTTGTTGTTTCGCACAGTGCCCTCAAAACACATGCGGTTCCATTCTGACCACGTCTGTCAACAGGATTTGGGAAAAATAAATAAAGTTTTGTTAATTTTGTGTTTTACTTGTATGTATTTTCTATTTTGTTGTTACTGTTGTGTGCAAGCTGCTCATGTTGGGTTATTTGAAACAGTTCACTCACGTCAACGTCAAACCCACTGGCAACAACATACTCACTCGTACATAACTACTTACGTTTCATAAAGTTTTTCAATTTTCCCATAGAGTTTTTGTCGTGTCTGTAAATGTTCTCTGGTATGAATCTCGTGTAGTTTTTTAGCCACATCGTCACGATGGTAAGCAGAACTGCGACGTCGTCTGCGTTTGCCAAATATTGGATAGATGAGATGTTTTGGCGGTTTATTTAAAATTTTACGATTTCTGCTTGTGCGTTTGCTAAACATGGGTGTTTGATAATTCATTTGTGGACTGTAGAGAAATTATAAAAAAAAAACGTTTTAAAAATATTTGCTTAGTTTAATGCACACAATTGCGCCTTTAGCATTCAATTAAATTTGCATGTGTGATGGTTGTTTTTTTTACATTTTTTCATGATGCGACCATTTTTGTTGATTTTTCTGCCAGTGTTTTTCTATGCGGTCTTTGTTGCGGTCCCACCAATTGTCTCGGTCCCAGTAATCGCCCGCATCGGTGTAGTGTGTTTTTGTTTGCTGCGGCTGTTCGTACATTTGTTGTTGCCATTTTTTAATATTCCATTTGTTGGCTGTATGATGATGATCCTTGTAGTAAAAGTGTTTGTTCGATGGCGAAGTGAAATCTTTTCGGTATATTGGGCCTTCTTCATTGTTGTTGCCATATAAAGTTTTTCTTTGATTGGTATCAAACGTTTCATAATTATAGTTGTGCCACTGTTGCTGCTGAGGATGCTGGCCATAGAAAAATCTTGTTGGGGTTGCTTTTGTCTGTTGGACTTTCTCTCGTTCAATGTAGTTGTTGTAGTAAAAATTGCTTGAAGGCTGTATCAGTGGTGGCTTTGGTGCGTTTGTTAAAACATTTTCACGTCCGGATGTGGTTGTTGCAATTGTTGCTGGCAGTTGTGGAAGACGGTGTTGGTTGTGTACTGCTATGCCTTGTCTCCATCTATTTATGCCTTCTGCGTCCTCCAGTTCCTTTCTTTGGCTATTAATGTACTCAAGTGGTTGCTGTGTGGAATCATTGCGTCTACTGATACCGTATGTACCATCGTTAAGTTTTGTCCGGAAATTCTCAATTATCTCACTGGGCGGTTTGCTCGGCAACTCCCAGGCCACTGCACATGTTATGCCCATAATGGCAAAGTTGGTGTAATCCACAATCGGAATGATGAGATCAAAAACTGCAACAGAAAAAGTAGAATGAATTAAAGGAAGCGTGAAAATTGTGACAAGACAGGAATTGATAAGAAAAATAAATTCAAGGAAACAGATTAAAACGATAAAGTCAAGGAATTTTTATGTTGTTAGTTTTTTTATGAGATAAAAAGTTATTTTGGCCTTTGCAAATATTTAATTAAAGAAAAAAAATTTATTTTGAGAGAATGTGAAACATATTTTATAAGTGCAATATGGGCCATTACATAAAACTGAAGCGGGCAACTAAAAATTTTTACATTTCCGATTTTGCTAACACTGTACAACACAAAAAAAAAAACAAAATTTACAAGGTTCTAATGATTGATTCTGGTAGAGGGCATCAAAAAAGTAAAAAAAAATACATGTATTGGTGTTTTGAAAGTTTACATTTAGGAGTCATTTTAGGGCGAGTTAAAGTTCCCAAATTTTGCACATTTTTGTAATGAATACGTATAAGTAATCAATTAATCTTATAATCAGGGAAACCGCAAATATACAATTGCATGGGTTTTCCTGTGCGATGTATTTAGTCACAAATAAAATATCTGTACGTTTCAGAACTTTGATTTGTTTGTTTGATTTGTTAGTGCATATTTTTGCATATTTTACCCTGTAAAGCGTATTTTCGCATATTTCAGCCGCATATCTAGGCAATTTTTCTAGTTTTTGTGGCATATTTGGCTCATTTTCTGCCATTTGGTGCCATTTTATATACCAACAGATGCAAGTACAGGCTAGCATTGTTAAATCGACTCCCATGCCCATAACGGAGCAGAATACATATACCTCGTGGTGTCAGAAATGAATATTACAAAAATTATAAACGAAATTATAACGTTTGTATACCCTTTTAATGGAAAGTACTGTACGCACTCCAGCTACTGAACGACTTTTTGGCCCATTAAGGAACTTTGCATGTACAATTTTTTCTTTAATTTGAATTTTTCTGTATTATGTATGAATCGATGCTCTATAGTCTGAAACACACTGAACAATTTCTTATCTCTCTCGGTTGAGGTGGCACAGATGACTTGAAATTTTGAATCAGGCCATTTTTTAAGTAAGAATATTTTGATTCTGGTCCACAGACAGATATTGAAGCCTCAGTTACGAGTTCTTGGACTGTTTACATATTACGTAACGTATTTAAGGGTTTCAAACTTGCTACGGAGCTGAGAGTTGAAATGGCGTTATGTCCGCGCTTTTCTATTGCTTGAGTATATCAAGAATCAGGAATAAGAACTGGGCTCAAATCGTCACATCCGTGATCGTATCGGTAATCGTACTGAAATGAATTACGTGACACGTCAATCGTATAAACTGTATGGGATTACAGTACGTCCACGTATGTCGTAATCCGAAAATGGCGTTTTTTACGTGACGGGTTGTACGTTCACGAATGTGACGATTTGAGCCCAGATTTTCTTTTCGAAACCAAAACTTCACCCCTCATGCACCACCTGTAAATAAAATCGAAGATCTTTGATATTCAGCGTTAATTAAGCTTTGCTATAGGGTCATCGATTAACAATACAGGAGATTAAGAAAAATGAAACAAACTTTTTTTTCTCATTTTCACTCCGCCCTAATGTACAATATATTTTTGTATAACATATTTTTGAGAAAAACTGTAATAAGAAAACTGCTTTGATTGAAACCTAATAATATATCGTCGTGATGAAGTTATCTTCACACGTATATCACAAAATGAAAAAAATAGATCAGACCGTTTCCTATGATAAATTTAACTGATATATGGATCTGCGTAATCCCCAGGTGTCTTTCCCTTATGGTTTTTGAGATATGACGAAGCCATTTTATTATATATCGACGGCCTATTTTCAAAATCCTCTGTATTAAAAATCACAACTTTTCAGGGGAGCATAAAAACTGTTTACTTTGTTCATTGATATGTTATTTTAAAATCTTTCTTCTATAATATATTTTAAAATTCAGGACTCAAGATTGAGTGTAATTTATTTTTAAAATTTTGCATTATTGGCAGTTTTATAGAGGGTTTTGTTATTCGAAAATACTCAATACGTTATAAGATAGAGGATTTTGTATATCTAGTAAAAAGATAGTGAAAAAACTAATTTAAAACATTTTAAGCAAATAATGTGATTAAGTTTTGTGGCGCCATCTAAATTAAAGAATAAAAAACGTTTACTATAGATTGCGATTTCCCCGATGTTAGCAATTTTTTCCGAAATTTTGATTTCAGCATTGGCGGCTTTTAATCAATGTTAGGACTTGTTTCCGATGTTGCAAATTCTTCCGAATTATTGCAATGTTCGGGATAGGAATGACTTATTGCAAGTTGTTAGGCTCTTTACAGTTTATACGATTTTTAAACCACATTAGACTTTGTTATCATGCCGCTGTTAGCAAGTGTTTGCGAATTTTCGCCATTTTCGCAATTGTTTTCTTCGAATTTTTGCCATTACTTACAGTTTTAGAGATTACTAATCAAAATTATGTCTTGTTTAATCTTTTGCTACTTTTTCGCTATCTTCGCGATAGGCGTAGTTTTAAAAAATTTATGGTTTTCTTACAATTTTGGCGCATTTAATCAATTTTAACATTTTATTCTTTCATATATAAGCAGCTTTTTGCGAATTTTCGTAATTTTCGCGATGAGTCCCGAGCTCTTGACATTCCTTACAGTTTGAGCCAGTTGAAGTCATACGAGATTATTAAAAATCTGATGATTTCAATTTAAATTGAGTTTATTTAAATAATATCATATGAGATAGCGAATTTTGCCTTCGTAAAAAGTAAACTGCGTAATATAGAGAAATAAAAAAATATGACGATCAAATTGAAAAAAAAAATTATTTATTTTCCGCAATAGTTTGCCATCAAAAAGTGGTTTTCATCAAAATCGAATATAGAACCTTTAGAATATAGGCCGTCGATATCCACTTTTGAGTAAAATTTAATGCGTTTTTTTCTCAATGACTTTGGATATTATTTACATAAATCGATAAAGAACTTCAAGCATAATATCTGACGAAGATATTGGACCACTTATTTCGTATAATTTTCATTTCTTTAAACTCAATTTACAAAAAAAAAAAAAAAAAATTGTGATGTACATACGTGAAGATAACTTCGGCAAGACGATATGTATATTGAATGATATTGTAAATCCTATTACACAGATAAAACTAATATACGATTTCCACTACGAAAACTGCAGCTTGAATTAATTGTGTTGTTTAAGTTCAACACACGACGAAAATTGTATATTCAATCACTGAAATTTAAAATTTCAATTCAATTTCTAAAATATGTTATAAAATTTAGTTTTTGATCAAATGAGTAATTGATTCAATTCCGAAATTAATAGAAACTGGTTTTAATTTTTGAATAAGTGCACTAAGAAAAAATTTTTTAGTAATAATATTTTCTGTGTATAGAGAAAAAAACTAAAACTACGATTTCAATTACGAAAACTTTAGATTCAATTAAATGTGTTGTTGAAGTTCAACATACGACAAAAATTGTATGTTCAATCACTGAAATTCAAATTTTCCATTACTAAAAATTTTTAAAATTTGATAGAAATTTTTTTTGGTCTCATGAGTAATTGATTCAATTACGAAATGTAGCGGCTTCCGAAAGTGGCACTATTTTGTTCTGCTGTGTACGTTGAAAAATTAAGTTGATGATGATTTCAAATGTCAATAACTTCTTCCAGTTAAGAACTTAACCTCAAAAAAGGTTCCAGTTAAATTTAATTGAAATTTAGTACATGTGCAGCTATCGTTGATCCATGATATTATTTATATAAATTGCGAAAATTTTTGCATTTTCCAAAAATTGTTTATTGCAGGCAATCACAAAAGTTACTACATAAAAAAAGTGGATTATAAGTGTGAACATACTCATATACTTGCTTGTTTTGGAACGCGCTGATACCGAATCTGATTTTTGTAAATTGATAAAAAACTGGATTTTTTCACAATTTTTGGCATTTTTAGCAGGTTTTCGCAATTTACTCGAAATTTTGAGGATGTACGAGCGAAACGAGCCTCAGATTTGGTTTCAGCGCGCCGAAATACATGTAGTAGATTACTGGGTCTGATCAAATGTTCAGAATACTTTTTTTTGTTATTAAGTCCCGGTCCATACGTGAAATTTTTGTTTCATCGGTTCTTCATTTTTCAATGAGAAAGAGCGAGAGGGGAATAGATATGGTATATTTTTCCTCTATTGCAACACTCTCCCACAAATTCAGAAATTGCTGCAACAAAAATTGCATGTGTGGACCGGGACTAAATATAAAATTCCAGCCCGTTTTATATATTCGAATAATTAGCCGAATAAATCGCAAAGCCAATTAATTAAATACCCTACATTCTAATGAAAATAAATAATATAAAAAAATTATTTAAATTAAACTTTGTGCTCTACTTTGGGCAAATTGGATCGTCAATTTTCTACACTCACCTAATTGGAAAGAACTACCCTCGGGAAATAATAAATAGCGTTTATTTCGATGGAGTAGCAATTTTTCATTTTTCGTATGCGTCAGAGATTCATGCATTTCAACATGTTCCAAATAAGACGATAGTGTTGATGTGAAGTTTGTTGACTCTGTACCTGCTGATGCTTTTGCTCTTGGTGATGACGATGACGACAAAATTGATGAGTTGACAAGTTTAATGTTAGAAAATAAATGTGTTGGTTCTTCTTTGTTTTTGTTGTTGTTGTTTAAACTATTTTCCTGATTGCTTTTATTAATTTCATAATGAAAATCATTATGAATTTTAACATTCCCGTCAAGAACGGGACGAAACGCAATGTTGTTGACAGGACTTTCATGTTGTGCCAATGATGTCTGTGTCAATTGCCAAGAAATTTTTTCAAACGGTGCTGGTGTTGAATCATGTGCCAGTGGATAAATTAATAAGGTGATATTTTTATCTCTGTTTAATGAGTTTCTTAAAATATTTGAACTATTGTTAATAAGAAATTCCTTTTTTTCTGGCTTCTGATTGTTATCAGACAGTAATTTTGTCCCGTTGAACTCTTTTAGGGTGGTTATGCTGCATGTGGGTGAGAGAAACCACCCACTTATTGTGAGGATTACAATTATAATGAGTAAATTTGAAATGATTATGTTTATCATGTTGTGGTTTTATTTTCAGTTTTCTTCTTTTTTTTTTTGGTTTTATTTTAGTGACAACAAATATTTTTAATTAAAATTATATAGAACATCATTATTTGTTATATATTATGAAAATTATCATTTATCACACAGTTAGTTGTTACATTTATTTTTATATACTATTTGGCACAATTTTAATTTATCAAAATGAATGAAAACATTAAAGAATTTAAATTCATAATTTATCCTGCAATGTTGTGGAATTTATGCCGCATTTAACTTGCACTATTAATCAACCTTAAAATTTATGCAGTTTTTATTTAAAGACGAACAATGGTGATGAAGTCTTAAGTCGAGCAATTGACCAAAGTTAATGTTAACAATTTGAAAAAAAAAATGCAATAAAAATAAATAAAAATACTCCGAAATAGAAAAACGCACAATGGCACTTTATATGGCTGGTACAAGCTGTTGTAATGATTTTATTAAGCTGATGATTGTTAAACTCCAATGTTGTGCTGCCCATAAAAACTAAGTACCCAATAAAAGATGAGAAGAAATCGCTTTCTTCAACTCCAGTCCGTAAAGTATGAAAAAGTGAGCGGGTGTAAAACAAATTAATTGTTCCTTCGGATTGATGATACTTAATTGCCATTAAAAATATGATAAAAATATTAACATATTCTTTATTTGAATATTAAAATAGCGCCACATACAGTGGCAAGCGGAAGTTGTCAAATGTAATATATAATTTGTTACGTTAGTTATGTGCAGTTCCCAATTCTCAAAAATTTTTGTTAAAAATTCGATACAAAGTGGATCAGTGGGTAGAGTACTTGCCTTGAAAGATAATCTTTTTTTAATTAAATTGTTTAACTATTTTCGTATATTTCGAATGTTTTGTTACGAAATATTGCGTAATATATACGAGCTTTTTCGTTCATATGTTCCATGGATTTTTTCAGTGTAGTTATATACACTGAAAATAATCCATACTACATTTTGGGAAAAACCTTTCGTAGTCACCTTATTCGTAGAATATACGAAACTGTCGTATATATTACGAAAACATTTTTAAGCAATATTTTATGATTCGAAAATTTTTTCCTTGTTAAAAATAAATTTGAAAAATATAATAAAATAAATTTTAACTCGTTTTTATAAATGAATACATAAAACAAGTAGAAAATGGATCAGTGAGGAGATTACTTGCCTCGAAAGCCAATCTTTTCTTAGCTATTATTTTTTTTAGCTATTTTTGTACATATCGAATATTTTACGAAACATTTTTACGAAATATTTCGTAATATATACAATCGTTTTGGTCCATATGTTGCATGGATTTTTTCAGTGTAGTTATCTACACCAAAAATAATTCATGCTATATTTTACGAAAAAACTTTCGTAGTAAATTTTTTCGTAGAATATACAAAAATTCGTACATATTACGGAAAAATTTGGCCAATAATTGAATGAATTTACGAATGTAACGAAAGCATTTTGTGAACATTTCTCCCTGTTGAAAAATATATTTGAAAAAATAAAAATAAATTCGAATAATATTTTATAAATTGACATAGTTTTCAGGAGTAAGTAAACAAATTTTTAGCTCTTATAAAATAAGTAGAAAGTGGCTCAGTGGGCAGAGCACTTACATGACTTGTAAATTTCGTATATTTTGCGAGAAAATTTCCCGGTTCGAAATGACGAAATATTTCGCTACATATGCATGAAAACAACCGTGCATATGGTTGTTTTCATGCATATGTTGCATAAATTTTATTCGGTGTAGGCATATTTCGTTTTCGCTATTAAATATTTAACCAAACATGTTTTAAACTTCACTGTAATAGCTTTATTAAGCTTTTAAGTATTGAAACAATTTCTAACATAAATGTGTTAAAACGTTCAAAAATTTTCTTTATCTTTTAATATTCATTTTAACACATCAACGTGAATTTTCTAAATTTATGCGACTGCACTATGGGAAATTTTACACTTTCTTATAGCCAAACCGAGAAATGGTTGTGCCGAATATTCATCATGTACTCTCGAATAGAAATTTTTACCATGTACGCTAGGGAACGTGACCCTTAAAATGTGTTATCCAGATAACAAAGAAAGTTTTGTTTTAAACAGGATTTTATTTCATTAAATTTGTCAAGTCTAGTTACCTAGAAAAACTAGCTTCTTAAAAGATTTGCAAATATGTACCTATTTGCAGCTGAAACAAAATATGTTTGGTAGATAATTGCTTAACCTAGCGAACTTTTAACGTTTTAGATCCCTAAACTATAGAAATTCAAATGGAGTCTCAATGTAGGGCACTTCGCTAATGTAATATTTTTTACTGCTTGCCATTTTTTTGTTTCCCATCCAATGTCAAAACTTTTTTCCTATATTATACTACCCTCCTAAGAAAGAAAGTCGCATCTCCATTTTAGTAGTTTTGAGATACTCAGGTTTTAAAAAGAAAACAAAACCTAGAAGTGGTAGATGTGACCATTTTGCTTAATGCTTTTCAGTCATTTACAGATGAAATGGGGGTTTTACGCTTAACAAAAAATCAGTAGCTCATTCGCGTTTCCGAATCTGCCTTTATCTATATTTAGGATTTTTGGCGCTTGTGACTTTCTTCCTTAGGAGGGCAGTATAGGAAAATGGAAATTTCTCAATTTTCCAAAACTTTGGTCGAGTATTTTCCTGATATCGGACTCGAATATCATCCGATTTATAAAATGTACTAAATACCATGCAAGAAAATAAATAAAGATTTTCTTCTGAGAGTCTCAGAATTCTTAAAAACGTCCAAGAAATTCAAAAAATGCAATTTTGAGCATTTTGCCCATAGCGTCCACACTTGATCCGAGGCCAATTTAATACTTTGGCAAATAAGTACGTAGATATAAGGGTTTTCAGATATGACAATGGTTTTGGAGTCCCTGCTTTGGGATTTTAGAAAATTTTCAGCTCAGACAGCAGAATTTCATGAAACTTTTTTAAGCTAAAGTTATTTAATTAGTTTGGCTTAAGTTGATTTTTAATTTAATCTTTCGATCAAATTATTTTTTATTTAAGAAAGAAATTCTAAAGCATGTGAATATTGAACATTCAAAGAAAAATTTGTATGTACGGAGGGTTGAACTGACAGCTGTTTCGTGCCTACCAAGTCTTCTCGTCAGAGTCCTTTACCTACAATACCACTGACAGTGGCCACAACACTGTAGCGAAAATCCTACTAATTTTAGTAAGCTCAATTAACAGACTGTCACCATCTTGTGGCGAGTCGCACCTATTAATTAACTTTTTCTAAATGTTCGGAACTTCACTAACTGTCTTTTCTTAGCATGTTCAACTATTTTAAGCTTTTTAATTTTGGTTTTTGAAATTTTCTTTTTCAACTAACGAAGAAAGAGGTTTAAAAATCTGATGATATTTAAGTCCGATATCTGGAAAATAGTAGATCAAAGTTTTGGGAAATTGAGAAATTTCAATTTTCAAATTATTATAACTCGCTATACTAGATAAGTATACAACCAAACATATATCTTTTAGATCTTACTAAGGGCTTTAATACAGCAAAAAGGTTTTGAAATCGTATGAGAAACAAAAAAATGGCAGGAAGTAAAACATTTTACATTGGCGAAGTGTCCTATTTTGAGACTTCATACCTCCGCTTCTGACCCAGTAAGAGATATTATAATTAAAACATAAATAGAAATACTCTTCTGCTATGTTCTTTTGAAATTTTATTTCGATAGAACCATCCGTATTGAAATGCCTGCATTATTTTCCAAATATTTTGATTCTGCTCCATTGTGGTCTGTATAATCGAATACAAGTACAAGGCTCTCAGCAGTGATAACATAGATCGCAAACTCTCGTACTTTCAATAAAATAACGATTTAGCCCGTTTTTAGTTACTCAAAAAGCGAAAAAAATGTGTAGCCCCAAACAAAATAACGCGCAAATTTAGCACTTTTTACAATTATCTTTTGGCCCTTTTAGTCCCTTTTTACTTTTTGGTCAATATGGGTACATTTTTCGTTTTTGCGAACTTGTTCTTCTTTTATTCTAGCGTATCGACTTGTAAATTAAGATGCTAACATCGCTTTTACTCATTTTCTTTTGTTAGTTTGCTGTACCAGTAATAATAAGAAGAAGAGTCTAGAACAATGTTCTATATTTTTAAAAACTGGATGTGATTTTAAGTTGGTTCAAAAATTTAAACGTGCTTTAAAGTTAGCCCTTTTTTGCGCATTTTCAAAATATTTTACTGGATATTGCTTTATTCTTGTTTTTTTTCAATTTAGCCCTTTTTAGCTCCTTTTTGAAAAATTTTTGCGCGTTTTGGGTTCCAAAAGTTGGCATCACTGCATACGAGTACTGTGAATTCGACTTATCTGAGCGGCGAGAATGGTTTTTTTCACTTCAACACGCTTGAGGGAGGATACATTTTTTACTTGAATATCCACTAATTTGCAATTTTCTTATATGTACTTTTTTATTTTAATTAATTTTTTGCCACTGTTTTAAAATAATTTTGTTTTTCTTTTCATTGTATTTTTAAAATATTTGTTTATTTTTTTCTGACATTTGTTTGTTGGATTTTACCGATAAGTTGAATAATTTTTTTATTGAACAGTACTGCATTTTTATTCTTATTTGGGATACAAGTTTTTAGTGCAAAATACAAATGTTTTCATTAATTATACAGTGCAACAGTTCGAAAAACACACGGACCTGGCAGTATAGATTCGATTGTACTACCACGGAGTAGTAAAACCCTATACCTAGTTTGGAGAATTTGGTAGCCAATTCCTTTTTATGGGCCTCCAAAGTTTTGGAAAATCAGCTGGCCCTCAAAAATGGTGTTATCAGTTTTTGGCCAACAGCTAATTCACACATAACCGCTTAAGTATATATGGCAATAATGTAGCAAAGAGTTCGCTAAGCAGATTTCATTATATAAATTTTTTTCGTGCAAATTTTTTTTTTGAAAAAAATTAAGGAACTGTAACTATAAGTTTGCCAAATATTGTTAGTAAAAAGTTACTAGTCCCTGTAAGTTATTCTGAAAAAAGTGAAAATTCTTTTTCTTTTTTAATATAATCTGTTTAGCGAACACTTAGCAACATTATAGCCATATATAGTTAAGCTCTATCATTAAGTTTGAATTAGGTGTTGGCCAAATACTGATGACACTGTTTTTTTAGGCCCCACTGATTTTCAGAAACTTAGGAGGACGTTAAAAAATTCGCCCAACTGAGTATAGGGTTTTACTACCCCGTGGTAGTACAATCGAACCTGTACTGTACAGTCCTTGTGTCTTTCCAAAATTCTTCATTTGTCGCATAGTGTTATTACATCAATAATTTTATAAACTCCAAAAAAAAATTCATATATAAAAAATATAAATACTTTAGAATACTTTTTATTACAACCGAGTGCGGTTTTAGTGCTGAGCGGAAATTTTTATTTTAAACCAATACTAACACAAAATGTTCTACTAATATATTCTTAGAGTTAAGCTTTCCATCCATTACCAATTAATATAAGATAGTTTGCACATTATCCACATGCAATTTAATTTCCTTTAAGAAAATTAACAGAAAATGATGAAACAGAACTAAATCTGCAAGTTCAGGCAAAAACGCTGCCAAATAAATTGTACATATTATTGTCATTTTGACCTATACTATGCAATAAATGGCACAGTATTTTCAAATAAAATATTGCCCAATTTTCCTGACAGTGAAAAAGTAAATATAAGACTGAACAATATTGCCACCACATTACACAATTTTCTTTATTCTACAATAAAAATCGAAGGTAGTTTTATTTTTGCCAATATATTGCGCCACCTCGGAATATAACATACACATTTGCGATGTTATTGTACAATATGACAAATTGCACAATTATTATGCAAGTGGGTGGGCCGCTTTAGGTTTTTGACAGCAGACTTAGGTTTTTGAAGTTTTAGTTTGGTCTCTGTATACCCTACGGCTCTCAGGTCCACATCAAGGTAGATATATAAGGTTTGTGCATCAGCCCATATGTTCAGTAATTGTGCTGTCAAATCGTAGTATATTTTACCAATCCACTCACATTTTAATATTCGCTTTGAGTTTTTCTCATACAGTTTTTGACACCATAATTCCCAAAAAAGTTGTTTTGTTGTATAAATTCGCCGATAAGTATACCTTATAGATCTACCTTGGTCTACATCTTAAATTTCTTTGTCTAATAATTCTATCGATACGAATACACTTGCAACCATGATTAATGGTTTGAGTTACATACATATTTCTCTAACTGATTGGGCGATACTGATATTTACTGTAAATCAGTGGTGGCCAAACATACACTATTTTATTCTATGTTTGTGTATGTGCTTCGCGGCTAAATTATAGACTGTAAGTCTCACACACAGTTTAGGTGTGTTGATGGTAAAAAACAGCCTATGCACGAGTGCATAGGAAATTGGATGAATGGCCGCCACTGCTGTAAATTCATCATATTTCACCTGTTTAATACCGTCTGTTCCATCGAAAACACCCACTTTTAATCCTCTCAATTATTATATTATCATTTATTGTTGTTGGTGATGGGGATAGTTAAAAATTCATGCATGTTTAATAATCATCTACGTACTTACCCAACGAAAATATTATGCTGAATTTGGGCAGAAAGTCTACACAAGTCAGTTTCAGATTTTTTCTGATATCAGATATGTCACAAATATATGTTCACTAGGTAATTACAGGTGTGAAGTCAATAAAAATAGATTTCTACAGTGACATGTTGAAGTGTAAAATTTTTTGTTTTGTTTTTCTAAACAACCAAATATCTCCCATTTATCACTTAAATTTGGCTAAAACGTCCAAGACTAGATTGTGTTACTTTATTTATTTTTACTTCGTAAAATGAAAAGTTCCATTTTTTTATCTTCCAGGAGATACTATAAGCGCTGTCTATCGCTAACAACTTTTGTAATGTTTAAAAGGTATAAATTAATAACTGAATGAATTTATGAGTGTTCGCTTACCCATCCCAACACCACACACACACTTTGTTAATGTATAACTTTATGACAAATGCGACTTTCCATTATAATTATTCTGTATAGAACAAAATACCCGTCCAAAATTTTTTGCTGACATTTCTAACGTCAGAAAAAATCTGAGACTTTACCAGACAATCAACGGAGTTGCCTAAAATTCCCCCAGACAATTGACAGAGGATGCATCGGTTTTCTGGTACAACGTTTATTCAAATTTTCTGAAATATTATCCAATTGATATAAGATAGTTTGCACATTATCCACAGGCAATTTAATTTCCTTTAAGAAAGTTAACACAAGGTCGTCTGCACATTTTCTGATCTACGTCCTACAAATTTTAGCAGCCGATTCAGCACATTGTCTGATTTTAGTTTTCGTAATATTTCTGATTTATCGCTTGAGATATAAATCAGAGTATGTTCACAAATATTTTAATTTTTATTCATACTTATAAATTATGGGTAAATGTTTTCTAGACTTGGGTCCAACTAGTTCGAAATCGTTCAGCAGCTCGTTTTAGACACAAACCAATGATCAAACCCATTTAAATTTCATTGGTTTGTGTCTAAAACGAGCTGCTGAACGAGTTGGACCCAAGTCTAATGTTTTCTGATGAACTGTTGTAAGCAGCAGAACATTGTATGAAGAGCTCTAAGCGACATTTCTGATAAATTTCTAATTCTAGCTCTGACATTTCTCCGACATTAATACGACAGGATGTAAAAAGCAACAGATAAATTGGAAATTTTCTGATGCTTTTTTAGAAATTGTCCGGTATTATCCAGACATATCGAAAAGTCTTTTAGAATTTCCCTAGAAAATTCGTCAGAATTCGTACAGAATTCTATTATACATCTCGGTATAGTTTTGAGAATTTCCTCAGACAAAGAGGACCGGTTTCTTATCAGCCAATCATATGGTTTTTGGTACGTTTGGTACGAATTCGGCATCTTGTGCAGGCTTTCTGACGGTCTGCGGACTTAAATCAGCAAAAAATGTTTGCTGGGTATATACACAAAAAAAAGAATGTAAAATCAACATGACGCAGTTGTAATTTGAAATCATGTTAAATTTACAAGAAATAATTTGTCGTTTAATTGTTTTAAGTGTCTATTTGCTTTGTTCATTGCTACAGTTCGCTGTTGTGCCTAGTAGTGTGACTTGTTGTTGTTTATTCTTACATGTGTCGGCTATTTAGACGACAAACCCCGAATTACCAGCAAAAAGTTGCTGCTGCTGGCTTAAAACGACCATTGTTTCATATTAATTTTAAATGAAAAATTATTAATCTAACCTTAAATCTTTTTGATATTAAAGTTTTCACCGTTACAGCAACTTTGTTATAAACGTTACATTTTATTTTAAATCAACATTGCTATAACTTTAATTTCAAATAAGTTTTATGTCATATAATCATATAAATTATGGCGAATTAAAATGAAATTCATTTCTACATACGATGGGTATTTATTTAGTTTATAGCTAAAGTAAAGTTTGAAGCTGTTGTGGCTGCAGTGGTTAGCGCGAGGACTATCATGCAAGTGGCACGAGCTCAAATCTCGGCTGGGGCAACCAACTACCACACAAAGTTTTTTTATGCCTATGCTAATAACCATCAGGTAAGTAAAATAATTAATAAAATAGCTATATTAAGGTCATGTTGTTTCAGCTCGATATAGCTATAATTCAACATGATTCTTAATGTTGTCTCAATATCAAATTAACGTTGTTTCAACTTGGAATAACTTTGATTTAACACGGTTCTTCGTGTTGTTCCAATATCAAATTCACGTTGTTTCAACTTGAAATAACTTTGATTCACGTGATTTTTCGTATTATTTCAGTATCAACTTCATTTTGATTTAAGTGTACTGCAATGTTAAATCCACATGAAATATAGATAATTCAAAAAGATAAATGTTACTTCAAGATTAATGTAAATCATGTTGAATTAACATGAAACACCTATGAAGCAAAATCACTTCCGAAAAATGTTAAATTAACCTGGTTTTAGACGATTTTATATTGAAATTATTCTGTGTGTACAAATTAAGTATCGCTCCTTTAATGCAATATAGTCATAACTCAAAATACCAAATTTCGAAGTTACAGAAAATAGTTCCTTTCATATAAAAAAAAAACCAGCTAACTAAGCTAACCAGTCATATACATACCAGCTAACATTTCAGAAATTCTCATCGAAGTTTGAAATGTTTGTCTTTGTTGTTGTTCAGATATGACTATATTGCATTAAAGGAGTAATGTGTACATATATTTATATATATACATATGTTTGTATATTATATGTATATTAGGGAGGGTCTATGAAAAACGAAATCTGCGCAAAATTGTAAGAAAATTACCCAAAGAAACTAGGGGTCTAAAATCAAAACCTATCTTCCGCCGAGAGACGTTAAAGTTCAAGTGTTTAATTGGGTAAAAGTATGTACAGAAACAATAAAAGTACAATTTTGAACCATACGAATGATGCCCATCACGTAGCTACCATTAATGCAGAATCTTGACTCACTATACATTGTGGCTCGCGAAATATAGGGATTTGAAAATTAAAAAATCCAACAAAAATGTGCTCAACCCGCTATATTTCGCGAACCAGAATGTATAGTGAGTCAGGTTTTTATACATAATGGTAGTTATGCCAGATGGACGAAAGTCCAAGTTTTACTTTCGTTGTTTGGCTATAAATATTTTCCCCAATGAAAAACTTGAATTTTCATGTGTCAGCGGGAGCTACGTTTTGATTTTAGACCCATAGTTTCGTCGGGTAATTATGTTAGAGTTTCCTGTAGATTTCGTTTTTTTCTCAATCGAACAATTTGACCCACCCTAATTTACATATCGTTTCAGCATTTTGTGGATGTTAAAATTCAAACTGACGCTTGTCATCGTGCTGCAAAGGAAGATTTTTGCAGTTTGAGCAATATAAACATTTTTAATAATTAAAATGAAATGATGCCCTGTCGTGTCATCTCTCTCGATTTTGATAAATTTCGTAAACAAATTTCTAAAATAAATTTGCATATTTTTGAAATTTTGTGTTTTAGAGAACATAGAAAAACCAAATGCATAAAATTTAATAATGATCTGTAATTTTTCATCGTAAACATTTTTAATGGGCAGGTGTTCAGTCAATTAATTAATTAATAAAACACTGAATGGCTGAACAAATTATGAACTCAAGTTATAAACTTAACAAATTGTATCGAAAATAACACATTTCCTTTTGTGTAATAAATTTAATTCATTTTTCTTGTGTGAGATGAATATTAAACATTTGACATTGTCAAAATTTATAGTTACACATAAATACACATATGTACATACCCACTTGACCTGAGACTCGATATAAACGAATGCTCGCTAAAGCGAAGAAATTTCGAATCAGAATTGGCCTAGTGGATGTGCGTTAGTCCGCTAGCCTGGAGGTGCCGTGTTCGAATCCATCTGAATGTAGCGTAACTTACAGAATTAAAAAACACATATGTACGTATGTGAAATAATTGAACAGAAAAACTTTTGCCATGATAGCCTAGTGGATGTGTGTTAGTCTGTTAGCCTGCAGGCACCATGTTCATGTCTGATTGCCTGCACCGTAAGTTAAAGAATTAAAAAATAAATAAATTAAAAATAATAATCTTAAAAATTGATTTTGCTCCTGCGATATCGAAATTTGTTCGATATTGACTCAATTTTGATATTGCTAACCTTCGAAGTCGAATGTTTTTTGAAACAAAACTGAGCGACAGGTAAACTTTTTTCGATTCATTTTCGAGTGTCATTCTCGATAGTTTTACACGATAAATGTTCGAGATATACTCGAAATCGATATCGTTAAGGAAAGTTATGGTCAAGTGGGGATGTACATACATTGAGTCACACATGCATATTCTTGTATATGTCCACGTAGGCCAAGTCTTCGAGATATCATCGATGCACGTGTGCAACATGTATATATCACTAACGACGAATTGACGACAGTCCAAGCTAACTATTGACGACATTTTCGAACAAAGGGCACATAAGTCGTTGATGACAACGTTGGCAGCATACTACTAAAGATGTCGTCAATGTAGGAATATATAAAAAAATTAAAAATGTAAGAATAGAATCGAACCCACAACCTCCACATTGATTAGCCTAGCACGCTACCTATTGTCCTACCGAAAAAAAAACTTTATACAAAAGTTCGATTTTTGTTGGCAACTTAAACTCTTTTATGTACATAAGTGGAAGCACGACAATTTCGATATAGTTGTTACTCTTGTTGTCGGCAATAAAACCGCATACACGGCAACTTCAATGCAGTTGTTAGTCTTATTGTCGACAGTTATTATTCTTGTTGTCGGCAATAAAACTGACAGACGTCATATTGCGTACAGTTTGTTCTTCATCTTGTTGGCAATAAGGCTTTGCAGCACTAATTTTCATAATCTTGTCAGAACAAATTCTTAATACACGAAAACGTATAATACTTATTTCTATGTATATGTCTATTTCTATGAATACATAATTATTTTACTGTATATAATGTTCCTAATATGTATTATAATCTTCAACATTTAATTTCCTTAGAATATGAATTTTTCATTTGAATGTCCGTAGTTGTGCATGAGTTTTTAGCTAAAAATATCTGCAAATAAAATACTCGTGCATAATACAAATTTCTTGTATAAATATTGACTGTTAGAAGTATCGCGTTTATTTATTATTTTCATTCTTATTTATTCTTAAGAATGAAAGTTTCCAGCATTCAAAAATGTTTTTTCTTCTTTCAATTTTATATTTAAATGGAGCAATTTCGTGTTGTATTAATTATCTGTTATAGAACATAAAACCGTTACCAGCGAAGAATTAATAATATTCACACCTAAGTGTTAAGTTGTTGTTCACAATAACTGATTTTAACTGTAACCAACCGCTTGTAATTTTTTTAAACTTATCTATTAATGGATTTTGTTTTTGCGGAAATGGTATCACGACGTATTTGTATTTTTAAGTAAACACAGTTTTTTTTCGGATGTATATGACTGACTGTAGTAAATATTAAATTAAATCAAATATTTTTTTATTAAAAATTTTTTTTAACCCAAATGTTATACACACACTATTTTTATAAATTTTTTTTAATAATAGCATCTGACCGAAACCAGTTTTTTTTTTGGGTCGAGCCCGAACCTAGTTTCAGATAAAAAGAAAATCCGAAACTTGACGAAATTTTGTAGCATTAACTAATATTGATATTTTTAAAACCTTATAAGAACTAAAAAACTCATATATTTTATTAAGAGCATTTTTACATACACTCTAAAACACTTTTTTGAAAATTAGGTCGATAATAGTCGGCAACACTTTACAGATTATTATCGAACTAAAATTACACACGCATTAATTTTTCATCAAAATGTTTTTACTAAAAAAACGATTGGCTGCATGCACGTTTGAGCCGCGACCTCCTGACTGATAGTCTGACGTATCTACCATTCAGCCATAGCCGTATTTTACTTTATGTTAAATTTTTTCCACTTGGACTAAATATGTTTAATTTGAAAGGTTTTTTCTTTAATAAAATAACTACAAAATCGATGTGATTTTAGATAAGGAGAAATTTTCAACACAAATATAGACAATATGTGATCGTAAATTTGAAGTAATGTTGTAGAGTGTACATACAGCGTCAGTCAAAATAATAACACAAATTGCATATATTTTATTCCATCGAGCAAATATAAAACTTAAACATTTACGAGCGCATTACTAAGAAAAACTTGGCATGAAGTTAGATAAATGATGAATGGAACTGGAATATTGAATTCGGTACACATACATTTAAGAATGTTTTATCACTGCCTATTGATGACGTCAATTTCTGCTATATATGTGTGCTCTGCCTATCAAAAACTTGAGTCGGAATAAGTAAAAAGATCGATGCTTTACAATAAGGAATTTTTCTCGACATTATTGAATTTATCGTGAAGATTGAAAATGAGCTTTCTTAATATTCTGATATCATTTAAAAATAAATCTATTTTAAAAGACCAATAATCAATTTCAGTAGAAAGTCGCAGACGTAAGTTCAAAAACAAAATCAATTTTCAATTGGAGTCAAAATCGGTTTCCTAGTTTGTGCTATATATTTTGGCAACAAACTGATGAATAATTTATGGTACTATATCTTTTGGTTGCTCTTTATAAAACTCAGGCTGAGCCCACACCGAATAAGACAAAACAGTTTTTTGTGACTTATACGACAACAGAACATTAGTTTTTTTTGATGTGCGTTATAATCATACGAGTGTTTTTGACGTATAAGACAAAAACATTTTGTCGTTTTTGGTGTGTTTTCAGTCTAAGTAAAATTTTCACTCAATTTGTAAAGATATGGGACGGAAAAAAACAGATTCATGGTGGTGACATATTTGAAATTCGGAAAATACTATTTAGATTAAGTTCTTTATTTATATAGAGTAAAAAGTTTAGATTTCGGTACTCGGCCAAAAATTTTTTCTAGAACGAATATAAGCCGAAACTACAATTTTGGCCTAATCCAAAACCGAAACTCAATATTTGGTCAGGTCTATTAAATTTACATATATATGAATGTGTTTTAATATTTGTGTTAATCAAATTAAATTTGTAAAATATACCATTTGATGTCTTAATTTGGTTGTTATAATTTATTAAGTGTTTTAAAGGAACGAAACAGGATTATTTTATTCGTTGAAAAAATGTTTTCACGCCCTTTCTTCACGTAGAAACCCCACCCCATAACAAAATTTTTTTGAAATTGAATTATTATTGAAAAGCATTCTGTAGCATGTATATTACGTACACAGAAAAAAAGACTTGTAAATACAATTAATTTTTTTGTTATATCAATTAAATAATTAATTGACTTTGAACCTACAACGATTTTTGTAAATACAATTACGAAATTGTAAGTTAAAAGAAAATCAGAAAAACTTTTTCAATGAAATATATCAACAACGCAGTTATTGACAACAATTTTTTAAAAATTTTTTTAGATTTCAAAATTATTTTAATTAGGATTATTGTTATATGAATGAAATGTTGATTTTCCTAACCAATTTTAATTATCATAATTGTTGTATTAACAATATCTTTTTATACACCATCACAAGCCTCGAAGCGACTTTTTGCTTGTCTGCGAAAAACACTAAATGTCTTTGGGCGGAATCGAACCGGTGACCTCTGGGCTAATAGACTAACGTTCTTACCTCTCAGCTAAAGAGCAATTCATTAATTCGTTATTATATAAGCAAATAATGAATACGCACAAAACTTGATTTGCCTTGCTTCATTTACGTGTGTACACTCATTTCTTATATCAACAATGATGATTGTTAATTTTGTCACAAGTTTCAACAAAATATTTAGTTGGCATTTTTAATAAGAAAATTTTTTTTTTTAAAAATTGTTGAATTTTTTCTCTCAGACATTTGGCAGAGTAGCCGTAATTTTTCTTATACAACGTTTCTGCACATTTTTCGAAATATCATTCGATTAATATCATATTACACATTATCTGAAGGCAATTAAATTTCCTTTAAGACATTTAACAAAATTGTTACGCTTAGCAGTCAATTCTGCACATTTTCAAATTTTACTTTTCCTAATAATTATCATTTATCTTTTGATAGTTTTCCGAAATTCGGCAGACATGTCGAAAATTTCTTTAGAATTTTTCTGGAAAGTTCTTCAGAATTCGTAAGGAACTCTTTTGAACTTTTTGGCAAGTTCTTAGTCTGCTTTTTTGTCCAATCACTCATATAATATTCGGTACGTTTTCGTACCGACTGCAGCGTATTGTGCAGACTTTCTGACCGACTTCGGGCCGCAGACTTCTCCATTTCTTGTGCCATCGTTTTGGCTGTTCTAGGCTCGATTCTTTGTTCAGTGAGGATCTGGTTGATAACATATTGCTATGCTACTCTCCTTCTCCCTCTTCTTCCTCTCATACATACATACCGTTTAACATTAAAGAGTACTGGTTTTTTATATCTTTTTCGTTTTTATTCTTTTACGTTTCTGTCAAAAACTTTTGAATACTTATAAATTTTTAAAATAAACATATTAACAGCCTAATATCGATTTAATTTAACAATTTTCCAATGCAACTTTAACTCAAATAACATTCATTTGAGTTTTTTTTGAAAGAAACTAAAGTAAATATTTAAACAATTTTATGTTTAGTTTAAATATTAACCGAGTTTTGACTGATGTGACAATCATGGCGACATAAAGACACATTTAACAAGAAAGTGTTGTTGTACAACAATTGTGCCTGTTTGCAGAAATGATAAAAATAAATAAAAATTTAAGAAAAATAAATATGAATAAATGAATTTAATTTGTACATTTTTGTTAATTCAATCGTACAGATAAAAAAAGACGTTAAAGAAGCAGAGAGCATAATATAACCTAAAAATAAAAAGCATTAACAATATTCAACATCTAGTGTTAGCAGCTTTCAATCCTGTTGAAGCAATTTCTTAGTTAAAACAATAAAAACATACAAAACACGTAAATAAGAAAAATAAATAATGTCCTGGAAAATAAGTTTTAAATAAGAAAAACAAAGAATAAAAAGAAGAGCGTGTAATGAGACAACATTTTTGTGGTGGAGAGTGTATAATAAATTAATTTTATTGTTTTATTTTATTGGAAAATTAAGTGTTGAATGCGAATAAGGAAAATAAAAGTTTTCATTTAAAATAATTTTTTGCAAAAGCACAAGTTTAAAACTTTTTCTGTAAACAATTTTATTGTACGCTTTTGTGAACTAAATAATTTTTTTTTTGCTCAATCAATAAACTCTAATTTAATTTGCGGGGAAAAGAAGAAAATGCAATTAGCTTGGCTGAATTTTTGGGTCATTATTTGGGTTTTACCCGCACATTTTAATGTGTTTGGCCAATTGTTATCAAACGATTTCGAAAAATATTTAAATAATACTGATCAAGGATCTAATTTGCCAACTCTAAAGAGAGGCAAACGTTATTTGGATTTCACAAAAGGAACTCGTATGTCAGTGAGTTAAAAATTTCTTTAAATAATCAAAAAAGTTTTTAAAGTTTGTTATTAATTTTTAGTGGCGTACCACTGTTAAGAATAATATTCTCAAAGTAAATACACTGTGGGGCTATGGTTTTGGCTTTCGCGCTAATTTTCCATTTCCCGATAAGGCCGATCGTAGGAGGCCATTTTTCAAAAGAGATGTTTTCCAATCACTGACTGATGTTTTAGATGGGTAAGTTTCAAGGAATGCTTGCAGTTCTAATTGAATTTATTTTATTTTTATTTAGCAATGGTTTGGATGGCCAAGCTTGTATGTTGAAATCATTTTGCACGGCTCATTTGGATGCGGAAAGCGAATTAAGTAGCGGAATGCTATTCAAATTGCTGAAATACGTGTTTACGTAAGTTGAATAATAATGTAAGAATGTCTTTGGTTGAAACAAAATACGTGAAACGTAGATAAAACGAACTTCGTTCGATATAACGAAAAACTTAATATAATGATATTTTCTAAGTGCCCTGAAAATCCTTTTTATTGAAAAGTTTTTCACACAAAAATTCTATAACGGAGAAATTCTGAGCTATAGAGTTTCTTTACAGCGAATATTCTTCCAAAAGCCTTTATTGAACGAAATCAGAATGAAGCAGAATTTTAAAGTCACGTTATCAAAACAACGAATTTTAGATGTGTTTGCAAGTGCATGTGTAAAGCGAAGTATTCATTCAAAAGCCTCTATACAACGAAGTTAGAATAAGTCAATTATAAAATTGAAGCAAAATAGTAAAGTTCCGTTGTCAAAACTATATTTATAACGATTTTTTTTCGAATTTCTTCAAATTTTGTTACACTAAAGTTTCACGTAAACTGATAAATATGTACAATAAATCAATAGCTATAACGAAGAATTTTCCGAACCCCTTCAGATTCGTTGTATTGAAGTTTCACTGTAGTAGTAGTACTACTACTTCTACAAGTTGAAGTGCAAAATTTTCTACAAATTGTCTTTGATATTTAGGACTTCCAGAGATAATCGTTGATATTTAGAAATTAGTATCGTACGCTTAAAAGAGTTTTTTTAATGCAAATTTGCTGCAAAACCTCTAACTGATTACTTGGTAAAATACTAAAACGACTACCAATATGCTCCAGAGGGAGGAGAGAGAGCCTGTTACAAGACAAGTCATCTGACTGATTCCCAAGGACTAGCAACCGGTTCGAACTCTGGAATCTTAAGGTACTTACTGTACTTTAAACAAATTTTTTGATTTGGAAAAAAACCTGATTGTACCATGAGGGTATTTTGTTAATATTTTTGATCTAGTTAAGAGCTATGCTCTTTTTTTATCACTCACAACTGGGAAGCATATTTTATATTTTATAGTTATAGGACAAGTACGTTGAACACAATTGTTATAGAATTTTCCGTACGATATTTTGTCTGGAAACAGACCTACAAAGAAAGATTTCTTAAAGAGCAAAAAAGAAAAACTAAAGTAAGTTAGTATCAAAGGGTAAAAATATAATTTTGGTACTTTTTGTTAATCGTTTCTTCCCTAAAGTAATGAAGATAGACATTAAATTTGAAATGCATTCTTCTCTGATTATTGTATATATTCACCAAGAAGGGGTTTTTTGCAAATTTAAATTGTAAGGGTAAAAGGGGTACAAACTGGTAAGATCGGTAATCTTATTTCTCCGAATCTAAGTAAGGTAGACATATAAGGAAATAGGGTAAAAACATAATTTGGTACTTTTTTGTTAGCCGTTTCTTCCCTAAAGTAATGAAGATGGAAATTACATTTGAAATACATTTTTCTTTCTTTGCGAAGCCATCAATCGAACACATTTTGGTACTTTTTGAAATCCATATATATATAAAGGGTAAAAGCAGTAGCTCCTTTTGGTACTTTTTTTCATACAACTATTTCTTATACATATATTTTGTGTAGAAAAACACTTTGCATGTAGGTTTTCATTTCGATCTATGTATATGTAGGTCCACTGAAAAGAGATTTGAAATTCAATTTCTAACGGGTAAAAACAGGTAAATTCGGTAACCTTATATCCCCAGATTTGTCTAAGGCAGACGTAAAATTAAAAAACATTATAATTAAATAAATGCAATTTTTTAAAAAATTTGCAACACAGACTCCTTTCGTCACACAAATCTTAACTGACGTAATGCATTTTTGAATATGGGCAATAGAGGGAACATTGGAGATTTATTTAGTATTTTTTAAGGTGTCTTTACATGGTAATACATGTATTACGATATGTCTAAAAATGAAAAAAATTTTATCATGTAAACGCAAAATGTATTGAGTAGGAGATAATACGGATACAATATCTGACAAGCGTTCGGTAAATGTTTATTTTCTAAACCATTTTTGAAACTTATGTATTATCATCATACCAGAGGTGTAAACATGAAAAATACTTACAACAGACTTTTGTTCACTTTTTTTAAGCACGAACAGAGTTTCATAATATTTTGATTCTAGAAAGTCTTTAATACTTTGTATTACCATGTAAAGATAGCTTTACATAGATCATTTTTGGAAGAGGTACTTTTAAAAAAAGAACTTTTTGGTAAATGTGTTTTTTAGAAAAGGTTCTCTTTCGAAAATATATTTTTTTTGGGAAGAAACTTTTTTGAAAATGTGAAAATATACTTTTGCGAAATCATACAATTTGAAAAATATATTTTTTTGAAAACGTACCTATGTGAAAATGTAGTTTTAAGAAAAGGTACTTTTTATAAAAGGGGATTTTGTTTTAAAAATGTACTTTTTGGGAATGGTACTATTCGGAAAGGCTACTTTATTGAAAATGCACTATTGGAAAAAATTGTATTTTTTAAAGGTACTTTTGTACTTTTAGGAAATGGTACTTTTTGGAAAAAGACTTTTTGCAAGGGTACCTTTTTTAAGATGTACTTTTTTGAAAATTTACTTTTGGGATATATATATATATATATATATATATATATATATATATATATATATATATATATATATATATATATATATATATATATATATATATATATATATATATATATATATATATATATATATATATATATATATATATATATATATATAAAAGTACCATATATATATATATATATATATATATATATATATATATATATATATATATATATATATATATATATATATATATATATATATATATATATATGTTACTTTTATATATATATATATATATATATATATATATATATATATATATATATATATATATATATATATATATATATATATATATATATATATATATATATATATATACGTAATGTCCATGGCCGGGCTTAAGGATTTCTTACACTCGGTATATCGAAAAGCGGTTTCGCTGAGTAAAGATTTTCGCAAGTAATTTTAATATAAATCTGGAGACATTATACATGCTGCTATTATGCCGTTTATGTTATATATATAAATATATATATATATATATATATATATATATATATATATATATATATATATATATATATATATATATATATATATATATATATATATATATATATATATATATATATATATATATATGTATATATATATATATATATATATATATATATATATATATATATATATATATATATATATATATATATATATATATATATATATATATATATATATATATATATATATATATATATATATATAAAAATGGTACTAATTGGAAAATTTTTTAAAGGCACTTTTTGAATTTTATTCATACCCACTAGCCCGTAATATTAAAATTTGTAGATGGTACGCAAGGTTGGGAAGGAGGAGTAGGGCACTCTATCAATCAGCTGTATTCGAGCGAGGTAGACGACAATCATAAAAGCAATCAGCGCAACTCATTTTTCTTGTAAAGTTTTTGCGGGATTTCAATAATTAAAAATTTTAGATATAACATTTATGTTCTTACAAAATTAAATTATATGGTGTTGCAATATATAGTAAAGGAATAAAACCAAATACTTCTGGCTTAAACATTTGAGTTGCCGCTAACAAAGTAGCAGGTCAGCTGCTAGTCTTTCATAAACGTACATCGAATTAATTCACATCGTAATAATAATGCACTTTAAGTCTTATTAGTATTTTGACAACAATGCATTCGGTGATTATTGCTTTAATATTTTGATTAAAAGTAAATTAAACGAATAGAAATAATCCGATTGTAAAAAATAGTTTTAAGCTTTAGGAATGAGCTGTAATACATAAATGTGCTAATTAGAATCATAATTAAAATATAAAAAATTCTTGGTGTCAGTGTTTTCGGTAGATCATACACAATTTCATAAAATTTTGTTGTTGTTTCACTAATTTGGCCTACACGTCCCAGTGGTAAAACGAAACAGTATAGAGGCCTTATAAAAGGCATAAGCTCCTTGATCTTTTAGCAACTTTTAATTTGATTGGTATCGGTTCAACAGTTGTTGACAAATTCAAGCCCATTTTTTAACATTTCACAAATTTTTTAGTCCCTTTATTTATTCAAAAAGGGCATATGTGGATAAACAAAGCATTTTAATAATACATGGGATAAGTTTTGGATCGAGTTATAATAGGCCATTTCTAAAAACTGTAGTCTAATAGATCAATGAATTGCACCTACACCATCAATTTTTTACTTAACTCCGTATCTTGTATTCAAAGTAATTCATATCAAATATTAAGACTATTACTGTTATATCTTTCCAGTTAGCAGGTAATTATTGATTAATTTCTGTGGGGGGAGTACCCCTTCATTTGCGCCTACCCTGTCAATATTTTACCTTACTTTGAATTAGGGAACGAATACCGATACCGATACCGATATATCGGCGATACTTCAGATTTTCCGATACATCGGTATCGGCGATATTTTACTGTCGATACGACGATACTTTTAAAAAAATTTTCAGAGTTTTTTTCTGACAAATTATTTATCTTTTGTTAATTTTACCATGAACTAAATTCATTTCGTTATTTTTTAAATCTTATTAATATAAATTTTAAAAATTAAATTAAATAAATTAATAATATTTTATGCTGTTATTTTGTAAAAAAATTATTTATTTTTGTTAATTTTACCATGAATTCAAATTCAATTCGTTGTTTTTTAAATCTTATTCCAGCAAAAAAAAGACACTCCAAAGAAGTCATGAAAATGTAGAATTCGCGATCCGAAAGTTTTGCTAATTTGGACAATTTCTAATTAATTTAACATATCCTTGCCATTGCAAGAAGCTCTGTTTTTCGATTACCAATCACCCAATTGGAAGCGATGCTAGGACAAATTTCTTTTTCCGTGTTCTATAATGATTTTTCCTCAAGGAAAAAGGATAAAAAATTACCCATTTTCACAATTTTTTTTAATGCGAATTCAAATTGAAAACCGTATTTTCATGTAAATTTAAGTGAATAAATATAAACTTTTAGAACACTTTTAGTAATTAAAGATATTAAGTTATTTAGAAGACTATTAGTTGATAAATGTCGTTTAAAAATCGATTTTTTAAAAAGCATGGAGATTATTTTTTAAAATTATAAAGGAATTAAAAATTTTTTCTTGTTTTTTTACTAATTATCTGCATATTTTTAATACAGATTTTTTGGAAGCAAAGAAAATGTAGCTCCTTAAAAATTACTTCCAATTTTTTATACTGGGTTAATATCAATTTTAAATATTAATGATCTCTTACACTGTAATTTTGTATAAGAAAAAAAATTGCACTTGAGTTTTGTTAATCTAAACTTGAACTCAATTGCAATATTCGTATCGGTATCGGAATCGGTATCGACGATATTTATTTTTAAATATCGGTATCGGTATCGGATCGGCAAAACGGCGTATCGTTACATCCCTACTTTGAATCTTGCATTTAAATTATCTGCTACCAAATTTGAAGATTCATACTTTTATAACTATCCAGATAAAGGGGCCCATACACTACACCAGTATGCACGCGCAATCATGTGTTGGCACCAGTGGTTTGGCCGTGTATGGGAAATTGGTGTGATTGTACGCTTTGTGTAGCGATGTCCAACTGAGTTTGATATTTTGCTGATGGTACCAGTTTCTGGTATTGTGTATGGTTAAATTAGCTCAGTTGAGAAAAATTGTCAAAGAGTAAACATCATTGTAAAATATATTTACTTGAATAAATTGATCATAAATTATGAAAAGTAAACAAAATAACTATTGTAAAGACTTTCGGAAATAAAACAAGTCATTTCCAATAATTTTTTAATAAAAAATACGCGTTTTTCTTAATTTATATTTTTAAATCAATAATAAATGCGGATCGACAGCTGATCCGTACAAAATTAAAAAAAAAATGAATATTGCACCAGTATGCTTGTATGGTATGTGTTTCGAGCACGATTAAACATTACTTGTTTGTGCCAGTATACTGGAGTAGTGTATGCTCTGCTTAAGGTTTAAAGTTGATCGATCGGACGTCTTGAAAATGGTGAAAATTTAGTACACCATTTTATACTAATTCGGACAAAATTAGCGTTCTTTGGATAATAATTTTTTAGTAATTTCTTTAAAATTAAAAAAGTGCTCCACGAAGACTCTCAACTTTCTCTGACTGACTTGCTTTTCTTGAGCCATTTTGATCTTCAAAAGCTTTATTTCTCAAAAATTTAAATTTGCTAAAAATATAGTAATTTAACAAATATGTTTTGCACCGTAAGTATAAACAGTACAGTGGCCTCGAATACATACCATTTCTTAAAGACTACAATCCTACTAATTTCGCAAAAAACATCGCATGCGATTATCCATGATATTATGCGAGGAATGATAATTTCTTTCTGATCAAATATAAACAAATCTAATTTTTTTCTAAAATTATATGAAATATGTGCGTTTAGCAGCATGCCACGTCCACTATTACAAGTATTTTGACCTAGTTTTTTGGCTACCTTACTTAGTTTAGATATGCAAATCGATGACAGCAAAATATTTAGGTTTTGGCCAACGAATTCAATTTCTGACCAACGTGAGCCATATATTTTCATACACTATACAATATGATTACATTCAAACGATAGACATTTTCCTAGAGATTAACAGACTAGAAAAAATATTTATGACTTTAAGATCCAGCTTCGGGTCCAACAAAAATAAGAAAGTACACACATTCTGTACTTCCATTCCGATCGTTTTGCTTTCAATTATCCGTTTTATATTTAACTTTAATAAATATTTTCATTGAAACAACGTATGCGTAAATTAAATCAACGTATTTTTGTAAAAAAATTAATGAATTTAGGTCAAACAATGTCATTCGTTGAAATAGATTTAAATAATTTTTTCTGTGTACATAAACTGTTCCGTATTCAGTAGCCTCAAATTAAGAAAAATTTAATTACATGTTCCATACAGCAGTTTTAGTATTGCCCTGTGTATTTACACATGTAACTAACTGCACACTTGATTTTTTTATATTTTTCAAGTTTTATTGAACTTAATTTCTAATTAACATCATTAACAACTTTTTCAATGTTCTAATGAAAATAAAGAAAAAAAAGTATTCCTTCTTGAGAACTCAAAGAATCTTATCTCTTTTCAAAACCGTTAACAAAATTTAGAATACAAAATAAAACTAATTCACGTTGTCAACAAATTAATTACAGTTTTTTTTTTTCTTAGTTTACGTTCGACGTTGATACTGAGTAAAAGAATTTTTCTTAAGAATCAAAAAAGTAGAAAATTAAATAAAAACTGATACTGAGCTCGTATACGAAAATAAAACAAAACACCTTTAAAATGTGTTTTTCGGTCAATGGTTGTGTGTTTCTTGTTGTAGCTGTGTTAGTTTCCACTTCTTTGCACTTGCACACAACAACAAGTTCAGTAAGAGCTTCTTTGTTGGTTAAAGAACAGGCATCAAGTTCAAATAATATTGCGGATAAGGAAATTGCATTTATTTCCTTTAACGGAAACCTTCTAAATGATAACAAGCCAATAATAGCAACAACACAGTATACAGACATAAATGCAACAACTGTATCTACAGCAAGATCTGAATCATTTCGGAAACTAAAAAGAGGCAAGAGATATTTGGATTTATTAAATACCAGTCGCATGTTTGTGAGTACGAAATGGACAAATTAATTAAATAAAAAGTATACAAATCTCATTCATGCCTGCAATTTTCCTATTCGAATAATTTAGTTTCGTGTCAATGCAAAAAACAATATTGTGCCAAGGCCTGTCATATGGGCTCATGGTTATGGTTTTCGATGTAATTATCCCATAGAAAATGATAAAAGAGTTCGACCTTTTCGACGTGATACTTATGAAACATTGGGAGATTTAATGGACAAGTATGTATAACATTCGATTATCTTCGATTGTATTTCAACAATTGAAAATCTAAGTACATATTTGAAAGTCATTTAAATAAATGAACCCAATTTGTATTTATAATTCCAACCTAGAAGTGGTTTTGATGGTAAAGCGTGCATTTTAAAGGCTTTTTGTGCTGCTCATATGGAAGAAACTGCGAATGTAAACAATGGAATGCTTTTTAAATTGCTAAAATACATTTTTACGTAAGATTTTAAAATGGAAATTTTTAATTAAGTATTCTTACGGCGTGGACTTTAACGGGAAGTTCGGCATACAAAAGTTGTCGTTAAAGTCAACGTTAACTCTTAATAAAATTAAAAAATTTTCACGATGAAATATTTCACGAAATTTCTAACATGAAACTTTTTTATTTACTAACGGATTGGAAGAGAACAAGTTGGGACCCCATTTTCTTTTATGCGCTTGCAATAAGCAAATAAAAAAAGTTTCATAAAGAAAATTTCATGAAATATTTCATAGTAAAAATTTAGTACTATTTGTTTCTAATACATAAAAAAGTTTTTCATATACACATTTTTATTTCAGCTTAAATGATGACGACAGAAGACATTTTCCTTATCTGAAACATGAGAATTGTCACCAAATACTACACAGTCATTGTCCGCTGAGCTTTAATAACATTTCGCCATTTACTGATGATGTGTAACTTTAGTACGATTTTAAATAAAATTATAAATTTTCATTAATATAATTATTTCGAATGTATTTGCTTGCTCGTGAATTCAAATTAATTCTTAGGCTGGGAGCCCCCTTAGGGGTGGAGAAAAAGTGCAAGTATTTTATAAGAAAAGGTTTGGGACGAAAAACTATTAGAGGTCGGTCATAAATTTTACACCCCTAGTCTGGACTCCTAGGCAGTTATGGACATTTTTTTCAGTATATTTTTAGTCTGCATTGTAAATTTTGTCTGCCACGATCTTAGACGCGCGATAATGGTCGGCCATTTCCATTTTTCAATTATAATAATATATTTTAAAATTTCCAAATGGCAGACGTGGTCAAATACATTTAAAATTACTCAAATGTTGATACCTGGCGTACCTGTTCTGCAGCCGTGGTAGCCGTGCTGGGCTTAGTGAGTCCCCACTTCCTGTAGGATAGGTATAGGGAAATCACTGTACAAAAATCCAGCTCTGGTCAACTACATACGGGTTGCCGGCTACTGGCTTTTATATTTACTATAAGGGAGAGAAGCAATACTATCTCTTTCAGGTATAATTTTATAAAGAGAATTTCCATTTGGAACCACTACAATTAGAAACTGATATGAAAGTCTACACAACTCAACGTACATCCGTCGAAGCGATAGATGTAGCCAAAACCACAAAAAGTTGAGTTAAATACTTTAATAGAATTTTTATATTATACCTATTTACATTATGTTTTATCAAAAGTCCACAGATATGAAATTTCCATATAATATTCTATTCTATATCCATAAGGTTGCACTCATCGAAAAAGCTTTACACAACAAAAACTAGAACAATCGGCCTATAGTTGAAGGTTGCAATAATAATCATATTTAATATAAAACTAAACTTTAATATCAACGTTCGACGATATTGGCAATCTCTAAATAAATAGCAATTAATTGAATTTTTATATAAAAAACATTTTTATTTTAGTTTTGTAACGTGCTTTTTCCAAATTAATATTTTAATTTTTCAGTAAATATTAAAGTTTTTTTTAAATACAATTGATTATAGAGGGGTATTAGCTAGTTCCTATGCTCATTGGGGCTAATACAAATCGTCAGGGAACCTCTACACAAAAATCTCATAGAAAACTAATTCCCAAAAAACTTTTTATAATATATTTTTGCTGATTGGCACACGGACAGGGCAGCCTTTTAAACGATTTCAATCTATTACTATTTTCCCCCAGCATGACGTTTACGGAATTACATTAAATTATTGCAACTTCCATAATGACCAATTTTTCTGAATAGTGAATAATATTCTTATGGCGATGAAGTCCATATTTAATGCGAAGAATAAAACTAATAAGATTTATTGAAATTTCCTTCCTCAAAATTCGAAAAGAGTGTTCATATCTTTAAATGGGTCCTTTCAACCGAAATTCTTCTAGCACTATAATTTTTTGAAGGTTTAACATGAGCAGCATTGACTACCATCGCCGAAAATTCGACCTTTTAACTTTTTTCCAAATCGATTTATGTAAGTTTTTATATATAAAAGCTGTAATAAATATGAGAAAATTTGTAAAAAGCACAAGGCACTACTGAAAAATTTAAAAAGCACCAAGTTAGTGCTAAAAATTTGGAGTTTCGAGACATCAAAAAGCACTAAAAATAGTGCCAAATCAGTTTAATGTCATCGCCGATTCCCATGGCCCCAAAATGTCGAGATCTGATGATAGAGGTAAGTTAAGTGGAATGAGGAACTCATCTTTTGAACAAAGGCCTATTTTGAGGACCTTCCAAAATCTTACTATATGGAGGCTTTAAAAAATTTCTAAAGTCGCAGGATGAACTGTATCGAATTATAGGACTTTGTTAAAAAAATACCTCTCTCGCTCTCTGTCACACGTATTTTATTAGAAGCTAAAATTTTTCAACTCCTCATTAATATAGGATTATACTAAAAAAACAATAAATTTAAACTATTATATACATAAGTCATTTAAACAGTTTTTATTAAAACAATTTGATATCTTATGTTTTTCATTTTTTTAAATTTAAACAGAGAAGTTCTTTGTCCTAATGAAATATTAAAAAAATGCAACTAAATATTAATCAAGGTTTATTTATACAGGTGACATTATAAGCACAGCTGTTCTACTTTTTTCCGCAAATTTGAAGCTTGCATGTCAAAACTTGTATATATTGACATAGGGGCTGAGAAGCCAAATGTTATTGTAATGTTTTAATTGTTTTAGAATCAACACCACCTGATAAAATTTATTCGCCTTGATATTAATGTTTTGTATAGTAGCCATCGGGTGGTGTTGAGTATTTGCCAAATGCCAATTCCAGTAAAGAGAAACCACAATCATACTGTTCGGAACAGTCGACAATTGAACGAGCTTTCCGATAGGCTCGATCGTACAACTCAATATCAGAGCTTTCTTCTAATTCCCGCGTAAATATTCGCTGTTTTGGCAAACTAAAAAAATATATAACAATTAAGATTAATTTTAGTTAAACAACTCAAAAATATTTTCATAAGCTTGAATATAAAAAAATTACAGATTTTGTTGAAACAAATACATACATACCTAAAAACTACTCTTAACATTTCTCCAATCATGCTCATTTTTGTTTTCTGAAAATATTGCCGGCTCTCACACAGAGCTCGTAATATACAGTCGCGTCCATTGTAGCCCATACTGTAAGTATAAAAATAAAAGCAGGTAAGTTTTAAATAAAAGTAATTTAAGATATTCATTAGCTCACTTATCAACTACATTTTCAATTTCTTTATACAAAGAACGCCTAGATCGTCTATGCCAAACGGCCACAGGTATTGGTCGTTTGGCAAAGCCATGCAAATGATTTAAAATCCAACTTGTGTTGGGCAAATCGTAGGCCACACCCCAATTCAGGCCAAAGCTCATGTAGTTATATCTGGGATTACCAATAATTCCGACTGTAAAACAAACAGCAACCTAGAGGCCAACCAGACAAGAACAAATTACAATAAAAACACGGAGAATATTATAATGAAAAAAAAATTTGCAAAGTATTTTTAGCATGTTTTCTTAAAGACTTATACAATCCTACAGCATCCTTAATTGCAAAACAACAACATTTTAAGAGAATTATTAAAAGTTAGAAGAAGACAATAAAAAACTGGAGTATCTTTTTCACGTAACTAAAAATTAAAAAAATTAAGCTTTGCAATATTTCCAATCATCGAACTGTTAGTTGTTAAGGTGGTGGCACTTATAGTGAAAGTGAAAAAAAAGTCATAGCCTCTCACGAACACGTACACAAACAAGTATAAAACACATGCAGTTATACAAAATGCAGTAACTAACCCACTACCACTATTATCAATGAGGTTTTTATTTACAAACATACGGAAAATGATGATCCTTCAGGAAATGAAAGATAACGTTTTGGACGAAAAAGCAGACGTTGCTGTTGCAATAATAATCGCGATGACGATGACGATGGCGATGGTGATGGTGATGGTGATGATGACAATGACGTTTGAGACAATGATGAAGATTTTGCTTGAGACAGAAAAGATGATGATGATACATTTTTAGTCATGTTGGTAATGGTTTTTGTCTCAATGTCTGTGTTCACCATGACCCTTGCAAGTTTCAATTTGACTAAATTCGTCTTGTTGCCACTGCTATTTTGGGTTGTTAATGTGGTGACATTTGTGTCACACGTTTCTCTGTCACAGTTGGTGGTTCTAGTGCAATTTTCTATTGATAAGGATAATAAATCGTTATCGTCTGCATAGTCTGCATCGTGTGCTCTTAGTTGCAATATGTCAAATATGATTTGATTTTTGTTAAACTGATTCCCATTGAAATTGTTTATGGCCGAAACATCATTGTCAGCGGCAACATGTGCTATCATAAATTGTGAACTTTTATTTGCCGTCACACTAAAAGTTTTTTTCTCTTTCACAAAATCTAAATACATTATCATCAATATGATTATTAAAGTCTTTATTACACAAACTCTATTTAATTTGAAATGATGTGACATGTTGGTAGTGTAGCAACAATAAACAGTTTAATGAAAATTTAATAAATGCATGAATAACAGGAAATGAAATATGTGTGTTGTTTGCTTGTTTGCACTTTGTTGAATTGTTTTAATTTTTTACTCAAATTGCATTTGAAGCTTAAATGCACGTGAAAATATTCGTACGTCTGTTTACTAATTGTTTAGTGTGTGTGGCATGAAGTATTGAACTCTAAATAGAATTCAATTAAAGAGAATAGATAGATACATGCAGCATACAAGTGAACGAAAGAATGAGTGAGTGAGTAAGTGAGTGAGTGCATGTACAAATAAATAATGAAATGATAAATGAATGAACTAATGAATGTTTTGTGAAAATGACATGAACATAGATTGTGTTAAAGTTTCAATATTTAGTTGTTGCAATGTGTTTGTCTCTTGATTGTTTTGTGGTGCAGTTTGCAATTGAATTTCTGTGTTAAAGTTGTCTGTTTGATATTTTACACAAATTCACACTTTCATAAGTTTACAAGCACAAACATACTCGTATGCATGCAAGCACTGCTGTCAGCATGCATGTGTAATTATACTAACAAAGTTCTATCTGCCACAAAGTAAACAATTGATATCGCAATTGTAGTAGATATATTTGTGCATGTGCATTCGTATAAATTTCTAGGTGAGTTAAGTATTCATGAAAATAGAGTAGATACTAAAAATAGTTACTATCAGCTATTTTTCCAACTTCGGTGGCCATTATGAAAGAGCCAAACGTTTAAGAAGTTTTATCATATAGCGTATTTGCAACTTACATAAAAAAAAACTATAATTTTATTTTCCTTCTTTAGTCTAATAGACGTAACTTGTTAGTATTACTGCCGTATGCAGCAAGCAAACTTTGTCTAAACCATAATCTAACTCATTTGTCTTAATACCACAATATGTTCACATTACATACTCAACCTCACATTCACACTCACGCGTGGCAAACGGTAACACATTTACATCTTAAAACCGCATAAGATTTGAATGTTACAAGAAAGACTTTCTAGTTGACATGCAACAATTGTAAGAGTCATCTTGGTTCCATAATGCATTTGTAAGTAGCAAATATGCATTCAAGTACATGAAGGTTGTGCTGCATGTACGTACACATGTGAGTTTATACATACGAATAATAAGATATCGCACATAGAATATGTTTGAGTGCACAATGGGGCATTTTCCACAGAAATTGTATTAAACATACAACTTTTAAGCTAATAATTGCAATAGCGGGGAAATTATACTTTCAGAATATCGTTTGCGAGGATACGCAATATAATTCGTGCAAAAAATCATTGATATTAAAATTTCTAGCCTTTCTGTCAACTGATATTAGCATTATGATATGCAGCATAGAAACTTTTTTAGCCCGCGTTAATGTCAATTGAACTGATATTTGATTGTAATTGAAATATCTTAATTGGAATTACTTTTCATAGTAATTGAAAAAAAATCAAGTACAGGATTTTAACTAAAAATTGCCAAATATTCATCACAAAAAACTGTAATTATAATTATAAGTATTTAAAGAATTAAAAAGTTATTGTAATTGTTTTTTTCTAATTACAATTATGGACTGGTGAATAAAATACTATGAAATTTTAATTATAATTATACGTAGCGGAATTGTAATTGATTTTTACTTCGATTTAAAATACACTACTACGTAATTAAAAAATTTCGATAACAAATTATGTGCATGCAATTTCGTAATTCCATGAATAACACTAGTTCATAAATTTTCCAAATTTTGCCATAACCTCAAAAAGAGATATTTTCTAAGCTAACTTACGGTCGCTGAACTCCAATATCGTATTCATAGTTTTTTTTAAAGAAGCGTTTTCGAGATATTCTTGAGTAACGTGTTTTTCTGCACCTTCAGTTATATAGGAGTTTACGTAATACTTTAAAACTCATTTAATACTCAACAACTAAAGAAAACTATGATTTGCTTGTAAGAATTAGCAGAATTCCAAAGAAATTTTATTTGCATAATTTTTTTCAACATTAGAAATTTAGTTTTAAATCTAACATACGATCCGATCCGATATCTTGACAATACTGGACCAAAGCTTTAAATATACATAATTGTTTATCCAAAAATATATTTTTTTACCTTTTAAGTTTTATAAGGACACACACAATTTTTGGAAGCAGGCGAGATAAGCGGTGAAAAATGTTACATGTCCGAAGTGCACTGCTTTGCACTTCATTCCTCTGCTCGTGAGCAATACAGGAAGCTGATTCTCTAATATTTAATCAGAACACTCCTCTGCTATCTTCATGTGAAATTATATACTGATCGGACTATTGGTTGGAAATGGTTGATATATTTTCAAAATATTTTGATTCCAGCCCACTATCATTGTTCTTATTTGTACTCCATACAAAAATTATTTTTTATTAAAATTCAAATTTGGATGTTTTCTTATTCTCTGCCAGATTTTTTTTTTTGCCTTAATGGAACGACTTAAAACCATAAAAATGAGTATAATTCCAATGAACAGTTCTCAAGATAAACACGTTTTTGCGAATATCTCAAAAATGTTTTTTTGCGAATATCTCGAAAACGCTTCTTAAGAAAAATAAGTTAAAGTCATATTCGTTTTCAGCAAGCCCAATTTATCTTAAGAACTTTAATTTTTGATGTTTATATTTTTGTTATATAGTGTAATTAATTATGAAATGTAATCGGAACTCCATAATGCTAATATTCATAACCATTTTGCGAAAGCCCCACTGTGTAGTGCTGAATATATTCAAATATGTGTATGTAATTTTTGGGATTATGTTTGAATAACCATGTGTAAAAATATATCGATATACATATATCGAAAAATTGATATTTTTATTCGATGTATATCAATGCCGATCGATATTCAAAAATATATCGATATCGATATATTTTTTCACTTGCCTTTCTCTAAAAGTAGAATTTTTTTTTATTTTTCATAAAAAATCACATTTGTGGATAACTAAGAAACCATTAATTTGTTTACGTAATTATATTACGATAGTTCGGAAGTAATTTTATCATGCATTTGTGGCTGTTTTGTTGCTCGAAATCGGAAATACTGTTCTCGAGTTAAGGTGAAATATACTTTTGTACCTAGTGGAAATATTAGATATGGCCATTAAATAAATCTGTAAGTGATAGGACAAAGCTGAGAATATAGTATTTTTAGCACGTCAAACTGATTAGAAAAATTTTAGTTTTGTTCAAAACGGAATTTAACTGTAAGTCTGTGTTACTCTTTACTGATTTTTTTCTTTGCAATTTATTAAAAAGCATTTTTGTAATGATCTTAAATTTTTCGTACATGTTAATTAACCTTAATTATGAGAAACATATTCAGAAAAATGCATTTATGTCAGTGGCGGCCATTCTTTCAATCTCCTATGCAGTCGTGTATAGTTTGTATATTTTACTATCAACACACGTACACTGTGTTTGAGACTCACACACAGCCTGTGTATTTAGCCGCGAAGCAAATAAACACATACATAATAAGATAGTGTATGTTTGGACACCACTGATTTATGTATGTAGATCTTGAACAGATTTTATTTCAGTTTTCTTTTTATTTAGCTCTTAAACAGAATATTAAATATAAGAAAAAGGAATAAAATACATCATTCAATTTTTATTTATTAGTTATAATATAAAAGCCACATGTAATTCCAATATGAAAATGTCATGATTTTTTGTATTGATTTTTTATTTTTTTTTTTTTAGCAATTTAGGGAATTTATGTCACAAGCCATTTTAATACACGTGCACCTGTAAGCCTGTGTCCTTAAATTTATATATACAACACACTGATGCATTCAATAACTTCGTCAATTTCCATTCAATTTTGAATGCAAACTCAATCTCTGATAATGACAACATCGAAGCCAATGACAACAATGTCGCAAGAGTGGCAATTCAAGTTAATTGAGTTGCCAGTGTCAGATATTTCGTTTGTTACATTTTCCATGAGCTCTTTCAATGCAGTCTGATTGATGTGATTTGAGATTTTCTATGAACAAATTTTAAATTTGATGTGTGTTCGACAGGTGGACAGAATCATCACTACATCCAAAACTTAATCATAAATTGAATAACAACAAGACAAACAAAACATATTTGAGCTAATAACGAAAAATGTTAATGAAGTTTACAAAATGGAACAACAAAAATTGTCGCTCAAACCGATGCTTTAGCATTCTTGGAATTTATTCTATTTGATTAAATGTTCACGTTCACATAGAGAATTATCACAGTATTTATTAAGTAACCATTTTTTCTATTTGAGATAAAATATTTGATTTAATTCACAAATAATGACAAACAAGTTTTTGCAAAAGTTATTATGTACTTTTCATGTATTGTGATAACTTGGAAATAATAAAATTTATAAATCATAATGGAAATATATTTCTGGAGGGGATGTCATGTTATTATTGTTTTAGGCGGCAACGATTGCTATGAAAATTAAAATTTAGTTTATCTATTTTTATTATTGTATTGAACAAATAAAAGCAATAAAATAATATTTTTTAAACAGTCGATCATATAATAGCAAAAGTTCTCTAGAAATACGAATCATTTCCAGTTCTTTAAAGACAATAAAAAGTCTACTCTCATGTGTTAAATTTTGTGTAAATGTTGCATGAAATATGTAGAATAGAATGTTTTTGTTTTAATTAAAAAACCACAATTTTAGCATTAATGAACTAATTGCAAAATAAAAAATTACAATCTTAAATATAAAATATTTTTTGTGGGGGGCCTCACAAAACATACAATAGATAAAAACACATGCAGTATATTTTCATTAAATTTTTATTTATATGCCTTTGGAAGTGTTACCATTGCCATGCAAATGTTCTGGAATACACGTTATAAAGGAAATTGAAATACACGAGTTTCAAATGTATCGATAAAAAAACAAAAATTTGGTAACATTGTTCTTCATACATCGAATTGTATCTATTGACCATAAAAACCACAACAAAGTAAAAAATATTGGAAAAGATTATAGTAATTTTAAAGCAATTTTTTTTGTTGTTTGCAGAGAAAACACAAAAAACCGAAGCCAATTTAAATGCCAATAAAATGTTGGCCGATATTTTATTGTAACAACTACATATACGTACATAAATACAGTTAAACATATCCCAGTGGTAAAAGGGAACAGGCCTGCACATTTCAGGCCTTCTTAAAGGCCTGCAAGACCGATACACATGCAAACTGTCGTCTTGTAGAAGGGAAGATGGAAGTAGTACTTATTTTTTATAATTTTTCGTTCGATAGACATTCCACATTCCCTTCTTTAAGCAGGGAAGATGGAAGGAGTATTATATTTTTAAATTAAAGCGTAGTATGCAGCTCTGCTTGAAATTCAAGCTGCCATAAAAAGTATGTGTAAAAAAAACTAACTGAAAAGCAGGTTGGTAAATTTCTTAAAGAAATTTCCGTTTACTAGTACGCAGTTCCAAAAGAAATGTACACGGAATTTTGGCATTTGTTGTCTATTGCAGGCATGTTATAACAATAAGTGGATAATTTTTTCCGTCAACTAAAACAAAAATTAATGTTCAGACAATTGTTTAGACGCGGAATTTTTGACATTTCAAATTTTTCGTTTATTGTCATTAATTTTTAGTGTTTAGAGTTTAGAGTTATACACGATTATTTTTCAGTGTAGAAATAAATGCAAAACTCCAAACCTGAATTTCAGTGAGAACTGCATACTACGCTTAAAAAGTAAAAAAAGTGCTTTGTATATAACAAACATTCTCGTATTCTTTTTTCGCATGTAATTTGTATTTAAGACTGAAATTTACATATAAGAGACATCACATATGCTGCTATTATGTCGGAGCTAATTCATTATTCCGCGGGAAATACATCATATCCAATTCAATGTATAAAAAACAACTTTGGATGAAAAGAAATAGTTCGAAATAAAAAAAAAACACATATGTATATCAAATCGAAAGAAGCCGCTAAGAAAAAACTAAAATAGAAAAAAAGTTCACCTCCATTTGCTTTTAGCAGACCTTCCTTAGATAGCCTTGAAAATGGCATGCTAGAAGAGGGCTGTAAGAATCCCTACATTGGGAAGCGGCTTGGAAGGCCTACGCCACAATGACAGCAAGGGTAAAAATGAAATGAGGAAGGAAATGTGAATTGGCAGGCATATTAAAGGTCTCAAAATGGCCCTTTACATGACATATGCTATGATTTTATTTTGCATTATTCTGAGGTCAAATTTTACAGACGCTATGTCCGCGGACGGTAAAATTCTTAAAAGAATATATGTTAAGGGTAATGTTGTGCCCTTTCACATGACACCTTAATAGAATATCTGGGATAAGTAGTTTTAAATACATAGATATTTTTGTAAAGTCAGTTTAGACATTTTTGATGAATTTTCCTATTCTAGAGTCGCGATATTTGGCGAACTAGGTAAAATAGTGAACTTAGAGTTTGCAGAAATTTTAGTTTTGCCAGAAGCACCATTCGTATCAAATTTTATCAAAATGTAAAACGGGAAGGAAAACTGGTTGGTTGGTTTTATGTGTTTTAACACATAGAGCAAATTTAAACACGTTTGGTGAGGGAGCTTTTTTGACAACAGCATAAAAGTATAATGGTGTTTCTTTATATTTTTCATGGCTATTTTGAATAGGGCATGTCATTGTTACACATGACATTTTTACACAGGGGTTTCATGCAAATGTACGTTTTTTTCCTTACGCCGGATTATGGCAAAACCGAAATATCTTTACGAAATAATGAATTTGCTTAAAAATGGCATAGATTTGTTAGTACATATTTTTGCATTTTTGTTGAAAATTCATATTTTTATATTTTTTTTGTTATCAATGCATATTTTTGTGTCATATGTATTTTGTGAAAAAATCAAATATCAACAAAATAATTCTTTTTCATCAAAAATTTTTTTCTCAAATCAAAATCTAAGGCAGCAGTATTTAAATTTAAAGAAAAGTATCCTGATTCAAATCTAAGAAGCTTTCTATTACCAAATATGTGATTACTTATTTCCAGTATCATATCGAGGCGTAGGGGTCATGCAAATACATGTTTTTTCCCTTAAGCCGCATTATGGAAAAACCGAAATATCCTTACGAGATATGAAATTTGGTTGGTTGTGCATATATTGATGAAAACTCACATTTTTATATATTTTTGTTATAAACGCATATTTTTGTGTCATATTTTGTGAAAAATTCAAAGTTCAACAAAATAACTGTTTTTTATCAAATCAAAATCAAAAGTAGCAGTATTTAAATAAGAGTGTCCTTATAAAAATCAAAAACCAAAAAAGCTTTCATTTGAAAGTATAAAGCAAATTTTACTTTTACATGTAAAAAAATAAGAATATATTTTAATTTCTATTTATATTTGGGCAATTCAAAGTGGTGCCATATCAGTCCTATTTTTCATATTTCATATTATTTTATGCATGCATAAAATTTTACTGAAAATTTTCAAACAAAAAATTCATAAAATTTTACACATGAATGGCATGCATGTGTCTTAAAACAATTGTATTACATATTTTATAATTTTCTTTCAAATGTTGATGCTTAAATTAAAATAAATTAAATTAAAATGTAGAAATAAGAGTGTAAAAACATCGCAGTTTAATACGTGTCGATTTTAAAATGAATTTTTCGGGAAAAATTAAAGAAATTACAACCGTTATGATATATAAAATGTTCAAAGTATCGGGTAGTATTTAAATACAAAATACGGGATAGAACAATATGCAAGCTCGCTTTGAATTGCCCAAATGTATTTTTACATACTGTACTCACGTATTTATTATTACCTTATGAGACCGAATTAAAATGTTATGTTTTTGTTTGAATAAAAATTTAAAAAGAAAAGCATATTTTTAGGTTTTTAGTCCATATCTTGTGTTTTTATGCCATATTTTAGGTGCCTAAAACACCTTTTTGTAGTGCATGAAGTCTCTGTCCCTGGTTAAAACCCTAATGTACATACAATATTTTGTTTGAACGTAAGTATTTGATTAGAAAAATTGTATGAAATGAACTAGACTAGTGTAAATAATAACAACAAACAATTAAAACATGCAAATATGGACACATTTTGTGTATGTGTGTTTGTGTTTTTGCACAAGCCCGCACAAATATCATTTGCAAAATAAACAAAACAATACGCTCCCAATCCTTATTGAAAAATTTATACTCTTGGGAGATATTTTCTAATGAAAGCTTCTACATAACACACACACACACAAATGCTTTCACATCCATCCTAAGAACATAAACAAATACATATTAAAATATACTCAAACATAAATAGAAATACAAGTCACTTGAGGCATTATTTCTATTACTTCCTTTCCACTCGTAGATATTATTTTCATAAAGTTTATCACAACGAATTCATACAAATTGTTTTGTGAGCATCACTCACTTTTCATAGCTTTTATATTTATTCTCTTTAAATGTTTGGTGATACACAATCCATAAATGTTAAATTTATAGCAAAGTCTATAGATATTCATCAAGAAGGATATTTATGTACGTCTGTTTGTTTGAGGATGTTTGTATGTGTTGTTAGCTGAAAGGTAAATCACATACTTTTATCACTGATACTTATTTACAAATTTATTTCATAATATAAAAATAACTCCATACATATTTATAATAAAACTAACAATAATACTTGTAACATTTTCGGACGCTTCAAGGAGATAAAATCAGAAGCCAACAACAACAAGAACAATAAGGAGAAGTATTAAAATGCCTATTGAAAAAAAAACACACATACACACAAATAAACATACCAAATAGGAAAAGTATTGCATGTATGGAGTGTCGGGTGGTGCGAGTAGTTGCCATAAATAAGAGGGCCATAAATATTTGTCAAGTTGTGATTGGCAAACTACTTAAACATGTTAAATGCACGATAACAAACAAGCAAATACGGAGGAGGACAGTTTTGTGTTCATTTTGCACGAGTATATTTTTGGTATTTGTTTCTGTTTTTTCCATCATTCTCTTCTATTGTGTTTGTTTAACTATTGAGGCTCTTAAGCAAACAATTATAAATGAATGCGAAAAAAACTCAATTTATCATATTTATTATATTAACATGCCAAAGTGGTTAAATTCAAAGTGAATATTTTGTTATTTTACACTTGCAAAACTTTTAACAAATTTTTTTTTCTTAAAAATTATAACTCAGTTTTCATGTTCAACTCAATATATTTGTACAAAAACCTAAAAAAGTTTAAAATATACTTTACAAATTTAATAGTATTAAAAATTTTTAACCATTTTATATAAAAAAAATTATTTTCTATACTCTGCTTTTTAACCAGCTAGAATACGTATTCTGTTAATTTTTTTCTCAGTGTACTCTTATAACAGAGATTTCATGAACAAAATACATAAATATATTTTCAACTCACCCATTTATAAGAGTTTCCACGTTACCATACAAATCACGGCGATGTCTACGTTTGATTTGAGGACTAACGTTTTCTTCTTGATCTTTGGGACCATACACGCTGGCATGCTGCAACACCCATGTTGAATTTGGCAAATCGTAAGCGAGACCCCAATTTAAGCCCATACTCAGATATTCAGTAGCTGGATTCCCAATAACTCCAGTGGTCATACAAACGGCTGTCTGGACACATGTCGAATAGAGAAAATATTTTAGTTACTAAATTATATAAAAGTAAAATTAAAAATACAAAGCTTTCGGCTATGCCGCCGAATCCTATACATCCTTCAGCACGGTATGAAATAATTAAACTGTTCTTAAAAGTATATGATTATGGAAAATAGTTACTAATTTCACAAGTATTCAAGGTTTTGGACGAAAGCAATGGAAAATTGTTTTTTATGTTTTATGTTGTTTACTCGGTTTCTTCAAATTGGTTATAGCTTTCGAGATATATACAGAAAAAAATAGACAAGAATTATGTTGAATAAAGCATGTTATTGAAAAAAAAAATACATGAAAGAAATATAATTATTTTGGCTTGAGTTCGGTTTTAATTTAATTTTTCAATTAAATTATATTTTTATTTAGAGATAAATGTGAATTAATCGATTTTATATTAGAATTTGGATTTGATTACAAAGGTGGCTTAAAATTTATTAAAAAAAATACATATGCGAAATTCTAGAAATCTGCCAAGTTGAATCGGTTCATATTCACAGAATATTTAAGTTTAAATAAAATCGTAAGAATGGTGAAAATTTTGTTACTACCAATTAAGCTATGAGAGTGTTGCATACTTACATCATTATCGTAAAAATAGTCATAATAGCTTCCTAGGACCCCAAAATGTCGAGTTATAATGAAAACTGGATTTTCGAAAATAATTTTCCTTTTTTATATTGCGGGAAGCTAAAAATTGTTTTATGTCCAAAATACATTCAAACAGCTCTTTAAATAACCAATTTGTTTGTTTATTTTTATAAGTTTTTTAAAACTTGATAATAAGACTCGAAGTGCTGTATGATTGCCAGTTAGTCCAATATAAAAAGTCTCTATTTCGCTAACAATACTTTATACTGTAAGTATAACATAATGACAAACTTGCCTATATTCCTTTTATTTCTGGTGGCTTTTGTTTGTTTTATTTATGGTTTTAACTTACCGAAAATGATGAGCCAACTGGAAAAGCAATAAAACGTTTAGCTCTGGAATGTTTTGCGCCATTCCTGTTGTCTTTGCTGTTATGTTCTCCATCTGCTTTGTCACCAGAGGCATTGTAAAAATCAATGCCGTTTAAACTTTTTATCGTATTCTCATTCACAAATGCTTCCACTTGACAAAAATAGAAAAACTTTAAAAAAAGAAATAGAAGTGGCAAAGCTTCACTTAACAATTCCAACACTTTCATGGCCTTTAGTATTTTAGATTAAAACTGTGTAAAGAAAAACTTTTATCATCTTCTTCTGTAATTCAAATTTTCTTCTACGAGTATATTTTTTTCTTTATTTTAATATTTTGTGCTTAAAACAATAAGAGTACGACCACTTAAATGACAACTGTCTTTTACAGACAAATTTTCCTGACGATTATGGAAGAGATGCGTTGTTATGTGGTGGGGTTCAATTGGTTGTTTAAAGTACGTTTGTTTAACTCGATTGGCTTTTCTAAAATAATCAAGAATATAAAACTTTATAAAAAAAAATTTAAAACAAACGATTCAGTTTTACTGTTTTTGTAGCTTCTGGCTGATTTGGCCGAACTGTGTATCATCATTTGAGGGCAAGTTCTTATTTTCCCATTCTTTTTTTCAGTTGTTAATTAAATTAGTTTTTAACACAAAAACATGGACAAAACCAGTTCAAGTAGATAATTTTTGTTGCTTTTGTTCTGAATTAGTTTTGTTTTGAAAAAGGTTTGTATGATGTACATACATAAGTAAGTGTACATATATATGATTCGTCTGTGCGATATAAAAATACCCGCTGTTCAGAGTTTGATGTCAGAATGATTATTTCGGTTTGTTTTATTTTTTTATTGAAGAGATTTTGGTATGTTTTCAATGTTTAGTAAAGTGGGTGCAAGTAGTATTAATTGCAGAGTTTGTGATTTGAAATTAGTTAAAATTTTTTTTGTTCGCTATAAATTGTACGTGTGTGTGTATGTGCGTGGATTTACTGGTATTAAAGTCGGAAGTTTGTATCTTGTTTATTTAGCTAATAAGTACCCAGCGGGAAATGGAAGAAGTAAAGAGGCCTTCTAAAAGGCCTTATTTAGCAGTTTATAGTACTTCCACTCCCATTTATACCTTTTTTACACGTGATGTCATTGCGGACCAATGCCTTCCTCGACCCATTACTCAACAGGCCTAATTGAAGGCATTCTTTAGCAGACCTAGTTGCAGGTCATACGAGGCATGCCTGATAGAAGGGGTGGTCTGGGAAGATCCGTTAAAAAGCCAATGGAGGTACATTTTTTATCTGGGTATTTTTATAGCGGCTTCTATATTTTGGATTATCGTGATTTTTTATTTCGAACTCCTTCTTTTCATCCAAAGTAATTTTTTATACATATGAGGGAGGCTAAATATCGTGTACATATTTATTAGGAACGAATTGGACATGATGTAGTAGCTGCAACATAAACGACATACATATCAGTAAATTTCAGAATACGAGAATGTTTGTTATTTCTAAAGAACATTTTTTATTAAACAAAACGAAAAATCTAAAACAAAACGAAAAATCTAATACTCCTTCCAAAAAAAAAACCATTGTAGAGGCCTTCTAGAATGCCTATCCTTAGAATGCTGAAAATAATTAGTTTTGGAACTTAAATTCAGGTCTTGGAAGGCTGGTAAAAAGGACTGTTTAGTGAATGCCTCGTAAGTTTTACCGCTGGGTAGAGTTCACTCTATTGCTTTCAGAAATAGTATATCAGAGTTAAAAAAGTCCATGTTGCAAATATCTAGTGTCAACATCATCGACTACATATTGCACTCAATGCGGTTTTTAGCAATTAACTACATTTAGTTGCAAACAACATTTGGAGTTGAATACACATTTTCATCTGTGGACACATATATCATCATGAAGATATTCATTTATTATGTATTTTTAAGTGAAGTTCTTAACAAATGCGGATTTCACATCATCAGTTCGTCGGCAAATAACAAGAAAACTTTTTTAATGAAACATAAAGCAAACGAAATATTTCTTAGAAGATCGAAAAGATATTTGATATTTGAAAAAGGGGCCACGCTAACTGTGAGTCTTGTGAATTTTTAAAATTCAATAGAGACAAATTGGTTTTTTGATGCGTGTTATAAAGTAGTGTGTGGCTACATTTCGTTGGTACTAGTACAAACTAATCAGTAGACTTTTAACCATTATATTTCATACTCGTGTTGTTATATAAAATCTCTCTAAAAGGTAATGAGAATTACAAAAAAATAGTCATAAAAAGTTAAAAAAAATTAGCAAACAACACAACAATCTCAACTTATGTTCAATATGAATCTATTTATTTAAGAATTTTAATGTTTATATTTTAGTAATTCTCATTTCTGCTTTGAGAGTTTTCATAACGATTAAAGCAGGTGCGAAGACAGGGGAGGGAGGAAACGCGATACATCCCCTTCCCCAAAACAAATGAAATATCCAACTTCCATTGAGTTTTTAAAAGAGGTTTTACAAAATAGTATGTTTTAGTTAGAAGTTCCCCTACCCAAAAGCTAAAGCTGGATCCGCATTAAAAGCATAATGAAGAGTTGCCACTAGCACCAATGAAATACAGGCATGTCGACTAGCTTTAAGCCCACAACAAATTATATTTTTTTCACAAATATTTTTCAAACGTGGTAAAAGTGAACAAAGGACGCCTGATGATGACAGTGTAGCAGCTGTCGCTTTTAGTAGTACTAATCCGTTCTGCTAGTCTGATTAGATATTCTAATATTCCACTCTTAAAAATAATTTGAATTTACATTAATTCAATTATTGAATTTAAACCAAATAATAATAACTTCCGACTTAAACAAATATTTTTATTTTAACAGTTTATTATTTGTCTTTTTAGATTCAGGGTAATATTGCTAAATCAATAATTCCCCCAGCACCAAGAGGTTTAAATACTATTACTGAATATACTTTAAGTTACGAGTTGCCATCGGATTTTCATGTATTCCAAAGAAAACATAGCAAAGCTACAAAAAGACCTTTCACTACAACGACAACTTCACCTCCCCCCCACCAACATCACATGGTTGTTCCCTACAATTATGATTATTTTCTTAATGGGAATCCGCAATATTTGAATGCAAATTTTATCCAAAGAAAGTACTCTCACTCCAAGAAAAATAAGATTTTGCAAAGCAGCTGTCTAAAGAAGAATTTCTATGATTACAAACGAAAATATTCAAATGTTTGTTTAAGTCGAGGCAAACGTAATGATGATTGGAACCTTTCAAAATTGACCGTCTCTCAAAAAATGTTTTACGATCTAATTGAAAAGTGGTCATTGATGTAAGTAAAATGTGCTTGAACTTATAGTGGTGCATTTTGTTGTCAAATTCCGTTACTTTAAGCCTTAAACAAGGCTTTGAAATATTATTATCGGCCATGTCACAGAGTTCCATTCCGTTTCCTACCCTATTTTTGTAGCAGCTGGTGTCTAAAAAAGAAAACTAAAATACATAAATTTGTCAGGTGTGTCTAGACTGTTTGCGGAGCTGGTATGCTGGGGTATGTTCCTTCTAGGGCTTACCATCTTATGGCGGACTGAATTCCGTTTCCGAACGGAACTGAACTCTGTATATTTCATTTTGTCTTCTCTAAAATTATCACACTAATTGTTAGATTTTTTTGCCTGTGTGTGAGAAAATATACTGTATAGGTAAATATGTAGTTAATAAAACCACCCATGATTTTATTCATAATTTAGTCAAAGAACTTTATTCACTGAAATTGCGATTTCCATACAATACAAATGCACATGCAGAAATAATTATGTTACTGTTGTATAAAAAAACGTAATTTTTATCAATTGAGTTTTCTCACTAAATTGTGAGTAAAATCAAAAGCTGTGGAACGGTTTTCGTAAAATATGACTTGTTTTGTTTGCAACATATTTATCTACATATTTGCCATTGGAAAATGAGTGAAATGTTTGTCGTTTTTTAATTTTTATAAATTTTTTAATAATTTTTTTTTTTGCACAAGCTCTATGATATATCTGAAACTACATAGCAGATTCAAAGCCATGTTGTGACGGCTTACAGATAACATTTAATTTAATTTTTTTTTTAATTTGAAGAACCGAATTCAGCTCCCTAAATAACATAAGAAAAATATTTCCGCTGCTCAGCCTATTTAGATAAAATTTGTGACATTGAGCGCAGTTTAACACAAAAGTGATAAAATTTTGTTAATCAATTTAAAGTTGAAACTAAACACAAAAATTTACTTGTTCGGTTTCGTCGACCACAAATGGAAAGTTCAAGTAAATATTTATCTCTGCTGTTCTATTTCGGTGAAATAAATGATGTTTGAAACTAAATCAAATAGATCGGTGTTGATGAAGTACTTGGTCGTATAGAAAATTTACCATATACTTAGTTGACCTAATTTAACTTTTCCTTTCTTCTTTGTAAATTTCCGCCTTAATTAAGAATTAAGGAAAAGGAAAAAAATTAACTTAAACCTCACTTAAATATTCATTGAATTTGCTTAATTTAATTTTTCATATTTTATTTTAGCCATGGCTTTTTACCACGTTACTGTTTCATGCGAACTCTGTGCGAATCATCTGAATTGTTGCTGCCGTATGGACATTCCTTGCTACATGACATTATTCATATATTTTTGGGGTAAGTGTTAGTTGGTTGGTTGAGCGGTATGAGTTGGAGCTAACATTGCTTTGAACGCATATGTGTTTTTGTTATAAAAGTAATAAGTTTGAATTTAACTTTAAAATATATTCAAGCTTATTTATGTAAATGGATATGTATATATTAATGTGAATGTGTGTTATTTTATATTTATTTTCAATATTTGGTTACAGGTACACCAAGCCTTGGGCTTTCCATCATAAAATATTTGGTCGTTCATTAAGGCAGTGGTATTCTATCAATAAATGTGCTAAATTGTATGGTCTATATTGTCCTGTAAGTTGGTTGGATTTTATAACCAACATGATTCATGATGGCTCAAGGGCTACTGATTTAATGCGTTAAATGTAAAAAAATAAACGATTGAAAAAATTCACTTGATTATATATTTGTTTGTACTTGTATGCATACAACATGTTGTTTATGTGTTCTATATGTATGTATGTGTTTATATGACATGTGCTTTAAGTGCATACAAGGATGTAAATAAATACATGTGGATGTGTGCGTGAGTGTGCACAAGTGATAATGAATTTTAATAAATTCTTCCATTTATTTATCGAAAGCATTTTTGTTTACTTTTTCGCTTAAAAGTCTTTCCTGGCTGTTAAAAGTTTTGCAATTATTTGTAAAATATTTTTCATGAAAAAAGATGGACATAAATTACACTTTTTTTTAAATTCATTTCTCTCTCATGTCCTGCCCTCCCTTGCATATTTACATATTTGTCAACATTTTAAATGCAACAGAAAAATATTGATGTTATATATTTAGTATGATATGACTTTATATTATTTTGCAAACATTTAAAATTGCTGGCAGGCAAATTGAATATATAATTTGTTTCTTAATAATTTGAAATTTGTATATACATATGGGTTTCAACGTTTTGAAGGGTTTGAATAGTTGTAGGAATGTTTCTTAACTTTGATTCAAGACAATCTGTTAATCCATTTGTAGACTGTAGTTGATGCATAGATGTGAGTATTATCTTCAGAATAGAAGAGCATACTAATCATGAAATTATGCTGGACCATCTTATCTATTTAGTCAGCGAGTAAATGTGTCAACTTTTTCTTTATGTTGTATAGCCAACGGACGATACAATCGGCTCCTACAACAATTATGCAAACGTCATAAAAAATGTCTTAAAAAATAGGCACACAATAAAGGAATTCACAAGGCCGTCCTAAGTGTTCTAACTGTTGTAGGTACTAACGTTATACAATAGTTGTATGTTTGTTGTTGATATTCTCAATAAAAAATAATAATATGACACTACAACTTATTTAGATATGTTTTTATGGTGTGCTATGTGTTCAGCTGAATAATTTTCGCATAAAACCGTTTCTATTTTAAATTTTAATTTTTATATTTTTATTGTATTTACATAAATATTTTTGATTTAATATTTTGATGTTTAGTTTTTGAAGTTTTTATAGTTTAGTATTTGAATATATGATAGGGTAGTCAAATATGTCCTATTTGAAATGTTGTGCCATGGTAGTACCTAAGACAGTAGTACACCTTGTGAATTCCTTTAATATATAAATAACTGTAAGAAAGTAGTGATACATAGTAACTTTCCTATATTGAAATTAAAAAGCAAATGTAAAATTGGGCCTGCCAATCCGCATTGTATACTCATTTCATTTTTACCCATGCTCTTTTTGCGGCGCAAGACTTCCAACCCTCTTCCCAATGTAGGAATTCTGAATGTTTGTCATATCCAAAGCCTTTTTTTACTTTTTAATTTAAAAATAAAATACTACTTCCGTCTTACCTGCTTAAAGAAGGGAGAATGGTATGTCTATCGAACGAGAAATCAAAAAAATATAATACTACTTACACCTTCTCATCTACAAGAGGGCAGTTTGTATGTGTATCGGCCTTGCAGGCCTTCAAGAAGGCCTACGATTTGCAGGCCTGTTGCCTTTTACCGTTGGGCTGCTTTAAATTAATACATACATGCATGAGTACTATGTGTGCATGTATTAATATCAAATTTAAACGCTTATAGCTCCCAAAATACTGAACCGATTTTAGCAAAATATAGATTGTGCACATCTGTCAACAAATATATATATATATATATATATATATATATATATATATATATATATATATATATATATATATATATATATATATATATATATATATATATATATATATATATATATATATATATATATATATATATATATATATATATATATATATATATATATATATATATATATATATATATATATATATATATATATATATATATATATATATATATGTATATATATATATATATATATATATATATATATATATATATTGTTACAAGTTTTGTCAAAATCGGCTGTAATAGTGTGAGCATAAACTGCAGCACAAAAACTAATTAATAAATAGGTTACCAGTTTTTTACTTCTTAGTTTTGGCGAGGCAAATAGATGCGTTTTCAATAATATTATTAATAATATACATTTTCTAATTTTCTCTCTTACAAACCTACTTCGGCGTACGGAAGAGATGATGCTCTTATAAATGATGCGCATGAATATGCGTATACTTTTTACAATTTAACATTAGTTCTTCCACATCCCGACTAGAAATTTTCATGCAAACACATTTGGGATCTGACTGGGATCCCAATTCCGATGTAACGCAGAAACGTATTTGGGACCTGATTGGTTTCCTGTGGGGAAATATCAAAATGTTGCAAAAAATGGCTAAAATCGGGGAAATATCAAACTCTAATATTGAATTAAAATTGCTGAAGCTATCTAAGCGACAAAAGTGTGTAGCTATCACCTCTGTGGAAGATGTGCAAAAAATACGATTAAAAACTTGTGTTAGATTTTTCCCAACAAGTTCCCAATAGTTTCCCACTTGGGAAGAACTTATATTAAGTCACTAATTTGTAGATGGGCTATCCCAACAAGTTCCCGATCTGATCCCAAAAGGGGTAACCCTTTTGTGTTTGCCACATGCATTCCCAATCGGGCTCCAATATGAGTATTGGGGAAATTTCTAGTCGGGATGTATGAACTTTTCTTACTGGGTTGTATCGGGCATACACGGGCCATTACCCGACTAGAAATTGGCCCAATATACATATTGGGGCCCACTTAGGAAGGATTGGGGCAACCCGAAAAGGTTTATCCCATTCGGGATCTAACCGGTAATTTGTTGGGATAGCCCCTCTACAAATCAGTGATATAACATTAGTTTTTCCCAAGTGGGAACCTACTAGGAACTTCTTGGGAAAGTCTAGAAGAGATTTTGATTAATCTTGTCCCTTTAATATTTTTATCGATTTTGAATCACTTTTAGAGTTTGCTATTTTTTTCATGAGATCAAGCTTTTGGGAGTTTGGGATATATTTACCACTTTTCGCGTTCTTGACAATCCATACAATTTTCGCCAATTTCGAAACATTGTCAACATTTTAATTAACTCCTAAAGGTCCCAGTTTTGGCATGTTCTCGCGAGTTTTCGCGATAGTACTATTTTTGCGCGTTTTTGTCCATTTAACCATTTTAAGTCTTAAGCTTGGAGTTTTTGAAAAATTTCCGTAATTTTCGCGGTATATGTGTAATTATATAAAATATTTGCGGCGAGCTTAGACCGCTTTTTTTAGTGGTTAGTTAAATTTATGGCTGTACTTTAATATCATTTTTTGTAAATTTTAATAATAATAAGTTCAGTTCTTTTTGTTTCCTCTAGAAATAAAAATTTTTAGTTTTCAAGCAACCTTTGAAATAGAAAAACTTCAAAATTGAAAAAAATTTTAATACTAAAATATTAATTGAATAAAATTAAAATGTCTTTCTTTTTCAAAAAAAGAACATAAATGATATTCGTATACATATATGTATGTATGTATGTAAGTATGCATCTACATATTTGTTTATGTGGCATCGTAAAAACATAATCAAAAACGAATCTTTCATTACAGCGAAACGTGTTGCATCGAAATAGAATACGTGTGACAAATTCTAGTTGGGATCTTATCGGGATTTCCTGGTGGGGAACCTAAAACGAGAACCCTATCGGATCCCAAATATGTTTCTGTGTTACAACCCAATTTGGGAACCAATTGGACAACCCAGTTGGTTCCTAATTGGGCTTGCACGAAAATTTCTAGTCGGGTAGTTGTTGAATATACAGATCATACCTTAAAAAAAGAAAGAATACAGATTGTTGTATGCATGTTCTTTTTAATAATGAGTTTTTTAACGCACTCTTCTCACGCTTACTTCGCCTTGCTCTATTGTTCTATTTTAACATAATTTTTAATTTTTTAGCCACTTTCTATGTTTTCCAGTTTCTGATAGACTGATGGTATTGATCTATTGACAATCCTTTAACTTAAAATAATGATGGTCATAATAATTTCTTTGTTTTTATGCCTTCAAAAAGACGAATGAATGTTTTCTCTGCAGATCTTGGTACTACGGCTGCCAAATTTTATAATTTTTTGGAGCTGAAAATAGTCTGTCGATGATTACTGAAGCTCTCTATCGAACAAAATTGGTGAAAACTACCACACAAAACACGATGGAACTAACTGGACAACCTAAATCAGAGCGTTAAGCGTCGCTTAAGCAGCAGGGTTCGCTTTTACAATACATTCAAAGTAAATATTTTGTGGTAAAATGTACTGTAAATACGTACCCTGTTTCTTACGAGACGCTCAACGCTCTGATTTAAGTTGAGCTGTAACTATTATGTTGGAGCATTATGCATCAGCTGATTACCGCTTGTTTCTATTAATAGAAGAAAACCTGTAATAGAGACGCTCCATTTCATATGAATAGTTACTAGCCAATATCGACTTTGGGAATCACTGGCTAGAACAACAACTGACGTACATGCATAGTTGTTTTGTGTATGAACAGTGAGTGAGTTAGTGCACTCTGACTGTATAATGAATGAGTTCGAAAATGAAAAACTTTTTTATAAACTTGTAAATACAATTTCTATAAGCAGAATGAAGTTTTGAGATAATTTCATGTTTATATGCGTATCTGACTGTCTGTCTTGTATATTGTTATTTTTTCCTTTATTGCTTTCAATATTAAATGTGCGAAGAATTTCAATTAAATTTTAAAAGCTTTTAAAGTGATAATTTTTCAAGTAAATAAATAAAATTAACTTTGAAAAAAGCAATTATAATGATAGAATGGTTATTAAGATAAAATATTTGTTAAAATGAAGCCTTAAAAAAGCCATGGAGTTGCATATTTTTTAAGTGTTATCAGTTAAATAGTTAAATTGCATTGTAATAAACGGTCAGATAGTTAAATGTCTCCTTAAGAGATCATGGAGTTTTTAAAAGTTGTAGTATTTTTAAATTTATTAGTCATTTTAGCGTTTGCCGAAACATATCACAATTCAACACAATCTTTGAGCCGCCGAAAAAGATATGTTGCTTTTCCGGAGGGTTCTTCTGTTTCTGTAAGTCTTGGATGACTTGACTGCCTAAAATATTTAATTTAAATGTCCTACTTTTGTTTCTAAGGCCGCTATTTGTTTGACGATTGGTGTTGTGGGAAATCCTAATGAAGATTATTTAAGTTGGGCCTTAAATTGGGGTGTTGCTTATAATCTGCCAGATTATGGCTGGGCACGTAAACATGCTCATGGATTTAAGAATGCAACGAAGGCCATCATTCAAAGGCGCTCCAGAAGAGATCTCTACGAAAAACTCGAATTAATGATTGACAAGTGAGTATTACATTTATATATAAAATAAATTTATGAAAAGCTGAAATATAATTTGAAACATTTCGAAGCATGGGCTTCAGTGGCAGTGACTGTATAGCTCGCACTCTATGTGAAAGTGCTCAAATTTTACAATATTTACGCAAACGCCGAGGAAACATGTTTGAGGAAATTGTTAAAACTATTTTCAGGTAGGTTTTGCGTTGCTTTTGTTATGCTTAAAATAAAACTTTTTAATTAATTTTTTTAAAGTCTACCTACACCTCCTGTGGAGCAACATGAGCCAGAGAAACATCATGTTTATGATCGCGTCTATAGAGAAGCTAAGCGTTCTGATATTGATTGTGCCATAGAATATTCTTCCTGTCGATTTTCTTTGTTGGAAATGGCATTTGGCAAATACTCGGTTGGATCAGCGAAATTAAGTCCAGGCTTTGTTTTCATGTAAAACAAAATTTTTGACAAATTTTATAAATTATTTTAGGGCTAAAAATTACATTTAGTTCTTAAAGAAACTTTATATTAAAAATATGTTTTTCCATAATATTTTCGAAAGTAAATCAAATATTCTACGAACCTCTGATAGAGATCTTTTTTATCCAATTAAAAAAAGGAGGAGTTTATCAAGAACAAAGAAAAATGTTATCCATTCATCATATATTTTTCTATGTGTGTTCCCTTAGAACTCGTACATTTATAAAGTAACTTCGGTTTATTTTCTTTAACTGAAAGGATGTACTTCCAGATTGGCCCCGTTGCAAAGTGGAAATAATTAATAGCCCGCATAGTGGCCTTTGATAACAAGCAGAAAAATCTTAGCTCAAGCATTGGCAGTTTTGTTTTAAGATAGAAATCGTGACATGTCAGATGGTCCACTTCCATCAAGCTCCCAGTCCAAATCCATTCCACTTCAGTCTTAAATCAATGAAATTAAGTATTTTTGTTGGATTAAAACCAATCCCGGCCGGCCTCATTAATAGATAAAATTAAGAATTTTCAGCTTGATTCAAACGTTCATTTGACATCACTTTGGCTGATTTAGATACGGATGACTTGATTTATTTTTATTGAGTGCGCGAACGAACAAGGCAACAACAAACAGTTAATTTTATTACGATTACGATGGCTAGCGTACGATCACTAGAGTGAATAATCTGCAAATCTCAACAATGTCAAAAGACCGACAATCTAATCTTGTTGTTGTCTGGGTGTGCATAATAACAATTTCGATGAGTAAAGATTATTGGCTTTTCAGGTCTTCCGCTGAGCTGAAATATTTGCGCTTTTGTGTATGTGATTATTGGCTTGGTTGAATTAAAATTTCCTGCCTAAAGCTTTTCTCCTCTGGGTTGGCAAATAAAGTCCGAGCATATGTTTTCTCGTAGCATACCAAGAGAAGAAAACTCTTGAGCTTGGCCGACTGTCGAGTCCGCTATCTGACATACCCGGTTTCAGTCCCATGCTAAAAAGAAGATTTTGAAGAATCAAGTTAATTTCTCAATATCTATATAGCAATATTTGAATGTCCAGCCCTGATTTGATTACATGACGTGCCTTAAGCGCAAGAAAATCGTAACCATCAAAAAACAGCAATTTTAAAAAAATAATTTTTGAAATCGAAATCGGTTACAAAGGATTTTCTTTGACTGGATTATGTAATGTTTATAGTTTTAACAAATTTCCTACAAAACAACGCTTTTTTGTATGGGTTAAGATATACTTGCTGTCATCTAATATATTATAATTTTAAGACCATTCATTAATTACTCTCCATATAAAACTGTTATTTAACTGATTCATTGTTATGCTCGCTTCGCTTTACTTGAAAAAGAAAATTTCGTTCCAAAAAATTTTAACATTTAAAAATTTAAAGGCAAAATGCACTTACGATAAAATTGCTTTTGCTGTATTTCCGTAATGGTACTTAACATGATTAACGGCTAAAACGGTTAGCTAAAAAAATTAGCCGGTCAATCGGCTTAGCTGGCTTAATTGAATTAGCTGATTTAGCCAAATTAGCTGATTTAGCCGAGTTATCTTGCTAAATTTCCTAATGGCCCAACAAGCCTAACGGCTAATTTTGTTGTGTTATATTAAATTAGACGTTTACCTTGCTTAGCCAATTAAGCTGGCTAAACCGACTAAAATAGCTAAGCCGGATAAACCAGCTAAGCCAGCTAATTCGGTTAAGCCAGCTAAATTACATAAGCTGGTCAAATTGTACAGCCCTAATCCTTAGTAATCGATTTGCGTCAAAAAACGAGTTTCGAGAAATATATTTGTTACGATTTTCTTTGGGTTAAGGCTCGATATTTCGAAATGTAAGCCCCTGTCTTATTTCATTGACAAAAAACTACACGCAGAGATGGAAAGTAAAAGATTTTTAGTGATTTTTTAAAACAAATTATTTTTCATTTTATTTTTTTGTTCATTTTTTTTATTTAATAATAACGCGTAACATTTATATAATAATTATTTTATTATTAATTTCATTTTTTGTTTGCTTGTTTGTTTGTTTTCTTTTTGGGGGTTTTATTTATTTCTTTTCTATTATTAATTTTTACCATTTTATATATTTTTTAAATTCATTTTTTTCATTTTATTTTTCGATTTAAGTTTATTTGATTTTTAATTATTATTAATTTTTGTGTTTGTTGTTAATTTATTTTTAAGAATAATGCCATAATTTCTTATAAATTGTAAATGATTTTTTTGGTGAATTTTTTTGTGTTAATTTTCTTATTTAGTTTTTCAAACATTATTAAGTAAAAAAAAAGAAAATGTTGTTAATGTTTTCTGTTAAATTATTTACTTTTTATTTATTTATTCATAATTATTATTGAAATAAATAAATTATTTATATGTTTAGTTTTTGTTGTTGTTGTTGTTGTTTAATATTACAAATATTATTTCATACATACATACATACTGGTACTTACATATGTATTAGTCTAAAAAAACGTTTATACACATACAATTCTCATCCTCTTATTTTTTGTTGGATTTTTCTTTAATAATTTTATTAAATGTGATTGATTTTGAAATTTTGGAATTAATTTTTTGTTGCAGTCCCTTTTTTTAATTTTATTTTTTTATTTAAGGTTGGTGTATTTTTTTTATTCTACTTTTTATTCATGACCTTTATAATTTTTGTTTTGTTTATTTCAATAATAATAATTACATATTATTATTGTGTGTGTGTGTGTGTGTGTGTGTGTGTTAAATATATATTTATTCTTTTTTTAAATTTAATTGTAATTGTAATTCATATGTGAAATGTAAATGCATTATTTTGTTTGCCTAGTAAATAATATATTTGTTGTTGTTTCTTCTTTTAATAGTTTTGTTGTAGTTTTTAATTTTTGTTAAAATTACATTAAATATTTATATTTAATTGCTTTTTTTTAGTTATCGCTTAAGAATTTTGTTTTTTCAATGTTGTTATTGTTGTGTGCGTATGTGTGTATGAGTGTGCGAGTGTTAGTGTGTTTGAGCTTACAAAATATTTGCATTTTATAGTTTAAAAATATAAATATATATATATTATATTTATATGTATTGTATATGTAAATGTATGCATGTATATGTTATTATGATTATTTACTTTTTATATGAAATTCTAAAAATCAGCCATGCCATAACAACTGGAAGTACTTTTTTTTTAAATGTGGTTTTCTCAACCAAATAAGCATCAAAAAAATCATTTAATTAAAGTTGAGTGATTTAAATTTTACTTAAATATTAAATAAGAAAATGTATACTCTTCAAAAGATTTTCTACAATATAACAATTTTATGATATTTGATAATAAACCAAAGAAAAAATATTGTAATTAAGTTTTAAGGAATTACATTTTTCACAACTTAAAAAAGTACTAAAAAGTGTGTATATTCGACTTCTATTTAAATAAATCGGTGCCGTATCATTTCAATATCATGCCAATCAGGTTTGATTAGTGATACGAGTGTTACCAGGAGCTGGAGGAAAAAATAAGCCAATTCGGTATTTTTAGAAGGTTAGAAAACGCTAAAAAAAAGCTAAATATTTTTTATTGAAAAGTCAACACATTATAATTATTAAGTAAGTAAAAATACAAAAACAAGGTAATTTTTACACTATGCAATAAGAAAAATATCAAGGATTACCACTATATTTTTCGATGTGTTTTGGCCTTTAAGACGCTTTAATATTATTTTCTTATATACTTCGGAATTATTCAGACCACAATGATGAAAAATTTATTTACTTTATGAAAAATTAGAATATTATTATTTTTTGAAATTTAAAAAAAAATCGAAAAATGCAAAAATTTACGTTTATTAACTTATCATAAAGTCACATATCTATACATATATACATATGTAGTACAAATAAAATAAGCTTTATCTCATGAAAGTCGAATTAAAAATATTTATTTTAAGTCAGAAGTTACTATTTCGGCTTAAGTTCAATATTTGAATTAATGTAAATTCAAATAATTTTTTTAAGAGTGGAATATTAGAATATCTAATCTGACTAGCAGAACGTAATAGTACTACTAATTCCGACAATCGCTACACTGTACACATCATCAGCGTCCTTTGTTCACTTTTACCACGTTTGATCGTGGATACTAGTATTAAGAAAACATCACCTGTTTAACCAAATTTCATGCCGAAATAGAATATGAGAGTCTATGTTCGTCTTATCAATGTAGTGAGCATAAAGTTTCACCTCTGACTATTTATTCCAATTTTCAAACTGTTATTTTATTTTTGGTTTTGCTTGTGCGTAAGCTCCGCCTACGATCAATTATTCATGTTTAAACAGGGTTTCTTTTGTATTTATAGTAAGTTACTGACATGCCTAAATGAGAGCAGCAAGCTGAATGTACCGTAAATACGTACCCTGTTACGCTTGCCGCTCTCATTTAGATATGGCTATTACATTCTGATTTTAGTTGGTAACTAGACAGCAGAAAGCAAAGATGTATGCAAATTTTTTCGCGTGCCGTCGAAGATTTTAATATTTGTACGTAACTATTATTCAAACTGAAATAGGTTTAAATGGGAAGTTACTATTTCGGCTTAAGTTCAATACTTGAATGAATGTAAATTGAAATTATTTTTTAAGAGTGCAATATTAGAATATCTAATGTGATTAGCAGAAGGCATTAGTACTACGACAGTGTAGCGGATGTAGAAATTAGTAGTACTAATACGTTCTGGTAGTCTAATTCAAGTATTGAACTTAAGCCGATATAATAACTTCCGACTTAAACCTATTTAAGTTCGAATAATAATTACGTAAAAGTATTACGATTAATTTTATTTACAATAAAGTGAAATTACCTGATTTTTCGCAAAAAATCGAAAGTCTCCTAAAATATTACACATTTTTTGTGGCCTCCACCAGAATCCTTCGTTATTTAAAAAAAATTGACTTCACTTTATTATGAATAAAATCAAGTAAAAATATTGTTTAAGCGGCTTAAAAATCCCAAATTAAAAAAAACAGATTAAAGAAAACGTATCCAGAAAATTTTAAATTTCGTATGTTTTTGTAGACCGTTTTTTAGTAAAAGTCATGACAAAAGTCTCATTTGGTTTGATAGTGTTATTTAATAAAATGTTACTTCAAGTAGATAATGAAAAAAGGCTAGAATTAAGCTACGAAGCTAATACGTAAATTTCGGGGCTAAAAGACAAAATAAGAAGCTAAAATTTAGCCTCGAAAATGCTAAACTGGCAATACTGCAATTCACACACATCCATAGTATGGCCGGTGATCAATCAAATTTTCCGCCATATCAAACAGAACTAGTAATATATAACGTCATCTCGTCAGTGGAAACCGCAAACATATCATTGCCGACTTATTTAAAAATTATAGAACGGACGCTAAAGGAGGGAGCACTGATGATAAAAAACGGCACTGCATCGAACGTATCTGAGCACTGATAAGTATACATTCCAAAAGCTGCGCTACTAAGCTACTAAATAGAGGGTACCCAATTAAATATGCAGAACTAAGTTGCAATTCTCATTTATTTTAACTCCAGAATGCGCTAGGAATGTGTTGCATGTACTATTTTACATTGAAATTCTGTTTAACAAAATTGTTACTTTGCCAATTCCCAACCAGCCGATTTTTATCAATTAAGGGCTTATTGTAATCGTTATAAGATAAACTTTTTAGCAAAATAAAAAGTGAGCAGGTTCTCAAGCAAAGTGTTGCAAAAAGAGCTAAAAATTTTTAATAAATCCCAAAAAAAATTCTAATTTTCTTCTGCTAATATTTCCACGAAATACATGTCGAAATAAAATCTTTTGAATATACACGGAAAGCTTAAATCCTCCTTTATTCGACACTATTTAAAAATTAAAAATCAGTGCAGAAATAACGCAGTGAAATTTTATGTCCATGAGTTTTAAAAAAAAATCGTTTTTATCGATAGATAACTCTCGATTTAGAGCGTCTATTGAAATTTATGAAAATGGAAAAATGATCTAATCAGACTCTCGAGTTCGTTTTTCACGAGAAAAATAACTGGATATTTTGTAACAGCGTGTAATCATCGGGTCACAAAACGGTTTCAATGATTTGAATTAAATTTAAAATAGTAAAAAAATAAAATCACACAGTTGCAACAAAAAGCACCACAAAAATGAAAAAGGGTAGAAAATGTCCTTTTATAAAAAAGGGTATTAAAAAAAATAATGAGTAAAGTAAAAAAAATTAGACCAAAAAAAGCGTTATGAATTTTCCAAAAAGCGTCAAAATGGCAACGGTAAATGAAACAGACCTTTGAAGAAACTGGACAGACTGAGCATTAAAACTTCAAAAATAGCTGTTTATTATTAAATAAATTGCCCAATCAGAATTTAAGGTTTATCTGATTTTTATAAATCAAAGTTTTCCTAAAAAAAATCGAAAGAAGTTCCTTACAAAAATTATGTCAAAAGTATCTTACAGAGAAGCGCTTTTAAAAGATATCCAGATTAAATTGATTGAATTAAAAATGTGATTTTATTAAATCACTCAACTAATGATTCCATAAAATTTTGTCTTTTATTAAATGTATAAAACTTCCTGTTTTATTTATGGCTGCAGCTGCATTTATTGTGGTGTTGTTTTCCCCAGTGTTGTTAATGAAGTTCTTTTTATTTTCTTTTTTTAATTTTGTTTTTCTATGTTACAATTTAAAATAAGTTTTTAAAAAATTGTTAAAATTTACAACAAATATTTAAACAAATTATCATTTTTGTTTATTTGTTAATGTTTTATTCTAAAACTTGTTTGTGTTGTTTAATTTTTTTTATTTGTTTTTCTTTTTAATTTTTTTTAATAATTTTATTGAATGCATACAAAAAATATATATTATTTGTTTTTATCTAAGTTTTATTTAAATCAATGTACATTTATAGTTTTTAATATATTTAAAAAAATTCTTATTTTAACCTAAATATTAAATTAAGTTGTTGTTGTTGTTGTTGCTTTCTTTTTTACACTCATAAAAAATGTTTAGTTATTAAATCTAAGTTTATGGAAAGTAATAAAGAAATATTTTAAACGAGTTTGAAAGTTTGTATGCATGTAGTTTTTACTTTTTAATGAATGTATGGGTGAGTGTGTGTGTGTGTGTGTGTGTGGGTGTGAGTGTGTAAATGTATAATGTGTGTGTGCCAGTGTTTTATTAAGGAAATTAAAACGATTTCCAATGAAATATATTACAAAAGTTGTAAGAATTTTGTAATAAGTAACTATGGGTTGGTTGGTTGTTTTTTCGCTTTAGTTTTTTAAATCTTTTTTCTTTTGTTTTCTTTTGTAAATCAAATTAAATTAGAAAATTAGCTTAAATGAGAGAAATGAAAATTTGGTAAAAATTTCAATCACAACCCTTAGAAAATGAAATATAGCTAAAACTTTGATAAAATTTACCTAAAAGTACCCGTTTGTTTTATTTATTATTTTAAAATTATTTTGGTTTATTTGTTTATTTAATTGTTATTTTTTTTTCATTAAACTAATTTAAGCAATAGTTTTTGTTTTTCTTGTCTTATTTTTGTTTGTTTTACTAAAAGCAACTATTTTATTGTTTGTTTGTTTGTTTGTGAGTGTAACTTTTTTTTGCAATAATTTTTATTCATTTATTTTTTATTTCATATGAATTATTTTTAAATGAATATTTGATGTTAAATGTTAAATGTTAGTGTTTGTTGTTATATTTTTGCTTAATGTTTGAAATTGAAACCGATACAATCCAGTGCTGTATTTTTCTTTTTTTTTTTATATATTTTTCTAATTTTTCTTTTTCCAACATATACAAAGAATTTGTTGTTATTTATTGCAAAGGATAATTAAAGAAAAATTAAAAGATCACATGTAATCTGTGAGTGATTTTAAAAGGTATTTAAAGTAATCGCAGGAAAAACTTAAAGTTTATGACTACTTTTTTTATTTTGACTTCGGCTCCCATAGAAAACTCAAAAAATTGTTTTTCCTAAAATAGTTCTTTACAAAGATTTATACATACTAAAATTCAGGCTAATTCTTCTTTCAAATAAAACAAGTTTTAACAAAATCTACCGACAATGTTAAAAGTACGACCTAGCCAATACTTCCTTCGCAAATATAACAACACACAGTGGTGAAAGAATTAAAATATTTTGGAAATAAATCAGAATAAAATTTTACATGGAAATAGCAGAGGAGTTCTTCTATTTACCTTTTAAAGAAGAGTTTTACAACGTTCTAAAAAATCATTAAATCATTTTTAGTTAAGTACTTAAATATCATAGTTAGTGAGGCATACACATTTAAAAATTATAAATTTTCCATTTTTCAAAAACTTCGAATATTTTCAAGATATCGGATCCAAATCACAACCGATTGTGGCAATTGTTTCTTTGTTACTGAAACAACCAAATTACATATAAAGAAGTTTTTTTGTTGGAATTTTTGAATTAAAATTAATTTTAATTTAGTAGCGTGCTTTTTCCCATATTAATATTTTACTTTTTAAGTAAAATATTAAAGCTTTATTAAAATAAATTGAGTTAAATTACAAATTATTAATGGAAATTTATGAGTAAATATTTTTTTCGTGTTGGAAAATATATAATTTTTATTTTGAAAATTGTAAAAATTTTGAATTTTTGACAATTTCTGGTTACAAAAAGACGATAATTCATTTTTCTATAAAAAACTTTCTTCAGAAACATTTAATTATTACATATGTATCTTAAAGGTATCTTCACAGAAAGGATTTTAGAACAAAAAATTCAATCAGAGGTGCATCGATATGCCTTTTTCCCAATACAATACCGAGGTAGGTCGCATTTTGTTTATTTGAAATTTTCATAACTTTTAACATTGACGGTCGAATTGATTAAAACTACTTTTATTGGTACGAACAATTTGCCTGTATAAATCTTTATAAAGAGTTAGTTTAGGAGATACTAATGCTTTCAAAGCCTTTACTCACTTATTTGTGAAGTATTCTTATTGTAAAAATCTCTCCCAGACCAAACGTGAGAAGAAATTAATGTTTAAATAAAACGAGTTGAAGTTATTTGTAGGTTTTTCTTATTATTATTAGTATTTACACTTTTTTTATATTATATTATTAAAATATTCGTACTTAAAAGAAAACAAATATATTTTTGCAAAAAATTCTTTCAAAATGAAAAATAAAACCCTTTAACAAAAAATTGTGTATTTTCTTTGAAAGGAGCAGGAAGCGGTTGTTAAATAGATGTTTGTTTGAATTGTTTGTAGCTTGCGCATCAGTGTGCATTTTGCATGTTTAAGAAACTGTATTATGTCTTGTCTTTGTGTGTTAAGTTGCAGCTAAAACTGTATGCGTTTTTACTATTTTTCTATTGCTTCTATTGTCAGGTACTTTAATAATTAATAATGGTTTCAATCGGACTAAAAATGTGTTTTGTCTTGTTTTTTTTTGGAAAAATGAAGTGAATGTCTGTCTATTGATGTTTGATCTTTTAAAAGTTTTAAAATCATGCTTCTAGAGCTTAATAGTTTTCTATTTTGAAATATCTTGACAATTATTAATTTACTATTGTTTTTTTCGATTTGCATCTAAGAAGTTCAATTCACATAAATTTTATTTTATTTGTTCAGTATTTCTAATTATAAGTACCAGGCTCCTTGGAAGGCCAATCAATGAAAACAAATCAAAAGTGTTTCTAGTAAATTAAAAAAAATGAGATAAACATATAAATAAATAATTGAAATTCCTCTCCCATTTTAGTTGTGTGGCATGTTTAGTTAAAAGTTATAATGTCGTTTTTCGCCGTTTTCAATCAATAACTTGATTCAATTTTTTTTTTAATTTATTGATGTGATGTAATAAATGTTTGCTGGTTTTTCTAAAAAAAATTCTACGAAAAGACGACCTTTTATTTGGAAGACTTTTGATTTTTTTTCATGTTTTATTTTTGTTTTAAATCAAGCTTATGCCGCATATTTGAAGTTATTTTTTTAAATATTTTTATTAATACTTTTGTTTTCGTTTTTTTTTTTAATTTTGCTGATTTCTAGCAAGAGAAACTAAGTTGTACTAAAAGAAAAGACAAAAAAATTAAAAACAGAAATATAATAGCTTCTAAAAAAAGTTTTATAAATAATTTGTTTGTAGATTTATTTTAATATTATTTATTTTGGTTCTAATAAATTTCGTTGTTTATTAATGGTACATTAAATTTTAATGAAATAAATTCATAACTATTCATTGTTTTTCAATTGTTGATTATTTTTATACAAGTTTATGTTTTCGATTATTTCAAACAAAGCATTCGCAAATTATTGTTGAACAGTTTCAAATTTTAATACTTGCTAAATAATTAATTTCAAACAATTATGACAGTAAAAAATTAAGCTTAAGCCCCGTTCACACCATGACAGTAATTTTTGTGTGCCATGGTAGTTCAGTTCTATAAGAAATTGTGACAGTTATCGTTACTGTCGCACTATGAAGTCCAATTTGATATTGGGATTTGCTGTCGTAACAGCTACTGTCGTAATTAATACCATAGTGTGTGTGAATGGCGCTAATTTTGTAAGAGAGAAAAGCAATAATTACGCTTACAAACCGGCTTACAAAAGACATGAGTTTTATGTGGAGATCTTGCACTTGCAATTAGGATTTGGGATTCAGGAATTCCCGGGAAAAGACTAGCTGATATTCCCGGGAAATTTTTGAGATTTTCCCGGTAAAACGGGAAATTAAAAGCACACATTATTTCATAAATATATGGACTATATTTGACATATTTATAGCATGTGGTAAGTGAAAGCGAAATTAATTTGATTCGGATAAGAAATTGGTATTATAATCCGGTTTTTGTTTAATATATTATTATAATATTATTATTAATATATCAATACCATTTTCCGTGTTTATTTAAAATATTACAAAAGTCCGTTCGACTGATTATACGTCTAAACTTACGCGATGAAATTGTTAAAGATCTCTTTTAAAGTTGCTACGTATTTCATCGTCCGTTTAATCTAGGGTTTGGGAAAATTCCCGGGAAAATACTAGCTAATATTTTGGGAAAATTTTCAAATTTTCACAGGAAATCGGGAAATTAAAAGTATACATTATTCGATAAATAAATGAACTTTATTTAATATATAATATATCGTAACTGACAGCAAAATTTATTTTGATTTATATAAACAATTTCCTGGTTTTTCTTTAAATCAATAAAATTTTAAGTGTTTATTTAAAATATTACAAAAATGTTCTTTCAAAGTTGCTACATATTTCATCGTCTGTTTAAACATTGGAATTTTCATATAAATTTTTTCAAAATTGTACAAAATAAACATTTTTCCTACCCCGTCTACAAGAAAAGTTATTGCTTGATTCAAATTTAGTAGAGGGTATCCTTTAATCATTGTATCAGAAGAAGATGGAATACTTTGTTTAAGTATCAATGATTGCTGTGCTATAATCGTTTCCTAAAGTAAAGCATTCGATCATGAACGAACGGTGTGCGATTTGCCGCAGAATTAATGAAAACATTTTGGAAAGACTAATGGAAATTTTAAGCTAATAGAAGCTTTAGAAGCTCTAAAATTTATTATAAGTCGACGATATTATTGGAACACTGACGGAAATGTTTTAAGAAATATAAAATGATAGACTGTGACTCAGGGTATGTAAAGTTCGGCACTCTATAACTTGTTTGCACTTAATGGTAAGAAAACTCCTGGCAATTTGGCAAGAAAAATAAGAAACATTACGGCAGGTCATTTATAAAATGATTTGGAGGTCTTAAAATTAAATTTTTAACTAAATACTTACGGTAATAGTCGTAAATTAGTCCTTATTTGCTCTATTTTCCTGAATTAACTTAAAAATTCTTAAAGTCTTGCTTTAAAATTGATTTATATTTATTAAATTAAATTTTATTAAATTTAGAAAATCAAGTTTTCCCGGGAATTCCCGTGAAATCCCTAACCCTAGTTTAAGCCCTAAAATATCCATACATTTTTTTTATTCGTACAAAATAAAAATGTGAACGGTTCAAACTTACACTGAAATTTCATAAAAATTCCACGAAATTGAAGTTATGACATTTTTCCTAACCCGTCCACGAGAAAAATTATTGTTTGATTCGAGAACTACATGCAAGATGAATTTAGAATTTAGAGTGTCGTTTAATCACTATATCAGAACAAGGTGGAGTACTTTGTATAAGTATCAATGATTACAGTGCTCTAATCGTTCCTTAAAGTAACTAATTCGATCTTAGACGATCTTTGAGTGATTTTCCGCATAGAAGCTGTAAAAACTTTGAGTTGTCACCACTTAAATTTATTATAAGTTGACATTATAATTGAAACCCAGAAAGAGATGTTTTAAGAAAAATAAAATGAAAATTCAAAGACATTTAGACAGACTGTGGCTGAGGATATGTAAAATTCGGCGCAACTGAGTATAGTACTATAACTTGCTTGTACTTAACGATAAGAATCCTCCTGCAAATTTGCCAGTCGCCAATTAGTCTTTATACGATCTCTTACTGTGTAATAACTATAAACTCTTATTTACCGGAATTCACTTAAAAATGCTTAAAAATTTATTTTAGAATTGTTCTTATATTAATTATTATAAAAAAAATTTTTTGCATTAATAAAACAACGAAAGTTTCGCCAAATTTTCATTTAATAAATATACTTAATATAAAAAATAAACTTTTCCTGGAAATCCCGGGAATTCACGGGAACGCGATTTTTCTAGTCCCTACTTGCAATGCAACGGGCTTCCCTGAAAACGGGGGAGGTGTACTTACAAAAACCATGAATGGGCTTATAAAAGTGCTTCGGCTCGTTATCTTATTTGAAAAATATACAAGAAATTTGGTAATAAAAGCAACGAAGGCTTCATTTGTAGAGTCGTAGGTAAGAGAAGCAATAATTCTGCTTACAAATCGGCTTGGATGGAGTGTCCATATATTGAATACCTTTAAATAATAATTTATTTGGAAAAATCTAAAATATTATTTTGCAAGTTTGAGCATATGGCAACAAAGCACAAGAAAAACAAGTATACATATATTTAAATATTTTAAGTTGTGTTTTATTTTTCTTTTTCATAATAACTTTTTGTTGTGTTTTAGGAAATCAGGACCTAATTAATTTTATTTTGGTCCTGAAATTTTTACAATCATTGTTGCGGGTCTTACTTAGGAATCTGTTTAGAAGATAAATCCTTCCTGAAATATAACAGCGCCATACTCCACATTCTGTGTAAGTCTTGGCGTGAAATGTAACTAATTTTGGTATCAAAAAATCTTGGTATATACAAACTTTAAACTGTTTAGCAATAATTTGCCTAAATAAAATTCTTTGTTCAAATCACAATCTGTTGTAGCAGCTGTATGTTGTATGAATGTTGTTGTTAATTTCTCCATAAAGGATCGTTTCCACATACAACGTAATTGTCGACGAAACCGAAATTCCATACATTACCCGACTAGAAATTTTTATGCAAACACATTTGGGATCTAACTGGGATCCCAGTTCCGATGTAACGGAGAAACGTATTTGGGATCCGATTGGTTTCCTGTGGGGAAATATCAAAATCTTGCAAAAATTTGCTCAAATCGGGAAAATATCTAACTCTAATATTGCATTAAAATTGCTGAAGCTATCCAAGGGACCAAAGTATGTAACATTTACCTCTTTTGAAGATGAGCATAATATACGATTAAAAATCTGTGTTAGATTTTCCCAACAAGTTCCCAATAGTTTCCCACTTGGGAAGAACTTTTGTTAAGTCATTAATTTGTAGATGGGCTATCCCAGCAAGTTCCCGATTAAATCACAAATGGGATAACCCTTTTGGATGTGCCACATGCATTCCCAATCGGGCCCCAATATGAGTATTGGGAAAATTTCTAGTCGGGATATTGTTACATTACATATTTTTTATTAGTTTAAAAATATAAATAAAATTCTTATTGATTTATTTTTTTAGGGTTCACGGTTTGTTGAAAAATAAATGCTGACAAATGCCAGTGGTCGGCAGACTATTTCTCGCCTAAATTTGATACTGCGTAAAGCGTAGTAGGCAGTTCTTACGTAAATTCAGGTTTGGAGTTTTGCTTTTATTTCTACACGGAAAAATAGTCGTGTAGAATTCTACACAGAATTTTGTTTGCTTACACACAAATGTATATATTTTTTAATTTACAACACCCAAAAACACTAACAACTAATTACAATGTACGAAAAATTAGAAAGGTAACAAATTCCGTGACCAAACAATCGCCTGAACATTAATTTTTGTTTCAGATGACGGAAAAAATTCTCCAGTAATAGCTATAAGCATAGGTTACGTAGGCTTAGTAAAAAATTAATTTGACGAAATTTTGTTCGATGAAGCCAGGGCCGGTTTTATATTCACGAAAATACTACAATTTATCTGAATGGGGTGGTGTTAAGTAGACACATTAACTTTCTTAAGCTGTATGTATAGCCATTATATTAATTATTTTACTTTGCCGACGATTCTGCTAACATTGCCGATGGTGGACGGCGTTGTGATGTACATCTCTCCTGTGCTGTTCTTCTGCACTCAAACAGTTAACACTATGCCACACTAATGCATATCAGAACAATTCAGGCTATTGATGACTTGCCTTGAAAAGGAATCAAACTCACATTCTCTGTCGTGATTTGCTTTGTAGTTAATGTGCTGACTACTTCACGCAACAGCAAACCAAAGAATATTTTGGTGCAGCCTGGATGTTCACCGACACGTATTTAGACGAAAATACGGCGCACAGAGTACGATTGGGCTTATCTGGAGGGACTTAATGAAAAAAGAAAATATGCATTAAATTAAATAATATTTAGTAACGGTTTGGCCACATTCAGCAAATGGGTCTTAGACTATTTGCCATATAGGTCAAGGTTAAGAGCAGACTCCCTGGGTTGCAGAATCAGTAACTATTCCTATCATATAGCACAGTATATTTAGGGGTTATTCTGGACTGAAGACTATTGTGGAAACTAATGACCAACACTAATACTTTCGAAGGATGTGTGGTTCCAAATGAAGCTTAAGCTCTAAGATACTAAAATAGATGTGTACAGCAATTGTACGTCAAATACTCACTTACGGATCAGTATGGTGGTCCGCCATTAGTAAGATATATATGTATGGAATTTAGACTGATGGATCAAGGATGATCTACGGCGTTGGTTCTTCCCTCTTTCTGATGGAGCAAGCATGTTTGAGGCTGAAATATTAGCTATAAAGGAAGCGGAGAGGGTACAGATTAACTATAACTTATGTATTAACATCAGTTTTCTAAAAATTATCAGTCGATTGGAAAACTCAATTTGTTTATTTCAAATTATGAAATGGATGTTTCTTTTCGTACTTGTGCCGACCACTGACAATAAGAACGTAGAAGTTGCTTTATTCTAATGGCATTTTATTCTAAATGAATCTGAAAGTAAAAGAACTGAGAAAAACATAAATCATAATTTTAATTCTTTTATTCGTATTTTTCTTGGGTTTTTCTGAATTAATTAACATGAAAACTTTACAATTGTGTGGCTCTCTACATTTATTACATATTTTTTGTCGGTATATATTTTTTTATTTATTTTATTTTTTCATTTTAAATTTTTAAAAAACATTTAGAATTAATAACGCTAAACCTTTGACACAATATTTACAATGTTAACGAAAAGAAAAAAATAGTAAATTAAAAAAAAGAGAAAAAATGACGTGTTGAAGGGTGAGTGTAAATGAGCTAGTGGGTGGTGGTGAAGTGTGCATGTGCATGTGAGTGTGATTGTGTGTATGTGTTTCAGAAATTATGGCTTATACTTTAATTTTAGTTACAAACTTACCCACAATGTTAACTTCGAACCCCATTAATTTCAATTTTCGAAATTGAAACTTTTTTTTATTCTTTTAATTGTTTTTTTTTCAAGTCGATTCTTGAGTGTTTGTTGTGAAATGAAGAAAGTGCTGGCATGAAATTTTGTGTAATTTGTTGTTTTTTCTTTATTATTATAATATACTTATATTTATATATTTATTTATTTTTTATATTAATTTTTACTTTTGACTATTTTTGTTTCCTTGTCTTTTTGTGGCAGTTATTTTTTGTTTTTTTTTTTGTTTTTATATTTTAATTAACATATAATATTTTTTGTTTTTTTTTGTGTTTTTTTCTTTTGCTTTATTGCACTTTTTTAATAATCCTAAATGTACAAATTAATTTTTGTCTTGTAATGCTAATTTATATTACAAATAAACACAATTTGTGGCGTTTTATTAATAGAAAAAAAAACTATTTAAAAGATATTCAATCACAACAAGAAAATAAAAGCAAAAATGCTGTCTGATAATTATGAATAAGTTTCAGGAAACATTTTAATACAAAGTATTAAGGGCCATAACAATAACAAAAACAAGGCATGAAGGTAGCATCTTCTATTTTTAAACATGATTCTGTTTGTATGTTTGTTTGTTCCCTATAGGAAGCCAAACGTTGCGACATATCGTGCTGAAATATCGGAAAAGTCTTACTGACGATCGGAAAATCAAAATATTCTAATTTATTTTTAAAAATTTTTTGGGAACAGGGTTCCGCTCATACAAATAAATTTTTAATTTCCCTATATCTGCACAGCTATATTAGTGAATCTCTCCAAAATAGACGTGGGTCACTCTCAGAATAAGGCAAAAAATACTAAAAAATTTCCCTATATCCTCGGAACTTTAATAGTGAAGCTCTCAAAATTTTATGTGGGTATCTCTTATAACAAAGTAAAAGTTCCAACAAAATCTTGTGTGTGTAGAAGGGTGAAATGGGTACCCCCCATGCAAAGTAAGTATTAAATTTGCTATATCTTCAGATCTATAATAGTGAAGCTCTCTTAATTTGAGGTGGGTAGCTCTTAGAAAAAATGTAAAATTAGGGGTGGTACCACCCATAAAAAGTAATTAATAATTTTCCCACATCTGAAAAACCACCAAATTTGTTGTACGTTAAACTTTGCAAAGAAAGCTGGTAGTGATAGTAGGAAGGAGAGACTTGCACCCACCATACAAAGTAATTTGTAGCTTCCTATACCTGGAGATTCTCCAAATTTGATTTACATTACACTGAGAACAAATTGCGCTTTTAAACAAAGTCCTGGTAGCATAAGAGGCAGGATACGACAGCACAAAATAATCATGTACTAGTTTTCTTATAACTTCACAAGATTGGGATAGCGAAGCACACCGGGTGGAGCTAGTAAGTGATAAAACTGAACTGGATCTTAACGAGTTGTACCAAAAAGGGATGTACCTTGGTGTGACGAAGCACAGGTGACTGGCAGTGATATACATTTTTTCGAGCAAAAAGCACAATAAAATTTAAAAAAGCCCTAAAAAGCGCAATTTCGAGGTAAAGAAAGTGCAAAAAGCACCAAAATATTTTTTTGTTGTTCTTGTATTAAGTCCCGGTAAAATAAACCAATTTTTCTGTTAGCAGGTGTATAAGGGAGAGAAGCAGTAGTTTTGTTTTATTAAGAAGAATTTCCACTTGGAACTACTACAACTGGAAACTGATATGAAAATTATACCTAAATACCGTTAAATAAAATGCATAATAATGTATTATTTCACCAATATATATATATATATATATATATATATATATATATATATATATATATATATATATATATATATATAGGTATTATAAAAATCACACTTACCCGAACAAAAATAGCGATAATATTAAGAAAATATAATTGGAAATAGGACAGGCCGATTAAATAATTTAGCATATTTATTGCTTCTTCTGTAAAATGATGAAAATATTAGTTAGGGCGTTTATCGTTTCAGCTGACGATATATAGTACATCTATTAATTGTTTTATCAAAAGTCCACAGATATGAAACTTCCATAGAAAATTTCTAGCGTTCACCTGTGAGTTTGTCAGCGAGCTACTGAAACATCAGAACAGTCGCAAAAAAGTACCAAAACTCTATAAACGAAAAACTAGAGCAATCGGACCAAATTCTGAGGCTGCAAAATTTATCCGATCTGATATGACATTAAACTTTAATTTACATTCGACGATCATGACGATCTCTAAATAATTGGCGATTTTCTGAATTTTTATACATATAAACAGCCATTTGATATCCATGATTTCAATGCAATAATGTTTTCGACCAGCATGGCATTTACTGAATTTCATTAATATACACTTCAACCTCCAAATATTTACCGATTTGCCTGAATAATTAATAATAATCTTTACTTAATTCGAAGAATGAAACTAACGAAATTTATTAAAACTTGCTTCCGATTTCTGCTGAATACCTAAAATACTTCATATAAAAAATGTAGCCTATTGATTACTTCTATGTTCAGAATATTTAACATTTACCATCTTATCTCGAAATTCGGAAACAGTGTTCACATCTTCAAATACAGCCTTTCGAAGTAGTGTCCCACATGTGTATCTTGTAGCCCAAATAATCCTAGCATTATATTTTTTTAAAGGTTTATCGGGAGCAGCATTTGCTACCTTTTAACTTTTCGCAGATAGAAGTTATATTAAATTTGTATATATAAAAGTTATAAGATATGAAAATTTGTTAAAAGCACTAAAGGCACTGCTGAAAAAAAAAATAAAAAAGCACCAAGTTAGTGCTTTTTCTTATTAAAAGACCACAGCTTAAAAAATTGCCATTTTGAGACATCAAAAATCACTACAAATGGTGCCATAAGCACTAAGTTGGCATCGTTGGTGACTGGGTCAACTATAATTGCACTCACTGCCTATAATAAAGCACTTACAGAGTACAAAAGGTCTACGAGGCAAACATACTCTGAAAGGATAAATAACTTGCCGGAGGCAATACACTACAAAAGTCTTTGTCATAGGATCACTCGACTGGACTCTGTACACTAAAACGTTCAGATGTGACGTATACAAAATCAACAGAAGAGACATGTAAACTTCTACAAGATACACACTTCCCAGGATCACTGCCAGTAAATTCGATTTCGCTCCCTCCCTCAATGGACAAAATCCCGCAAGAATAACTAGTTTATATTTTTGTATTTATTGAAATTATTTACTTTAGGCTACATTTTTATTAATCGGTTAACTGATCATTAACCGATCCAAATACCAATTAATACTAAGTCACGTTTAATGAGTCACGTTTGCAGTCGACAGTGATTTTTTTTTGTATCACATTGTATAGATTACGGTGAGAATGAATTTATTGCATGTTTTTCTATGGTGTTATGGTATGGTACGACTAAATGAATATTAAGACTCGCTTCATTTGCATCACTTATGCTAAACTCATGCCAAATATTTATTATGCATACGACCGTAAATATTTTTTCAATATCCTATTATTGTAAGTTGCGCTGATTTGTAAAACAACTAAAGTTTTTTTTTGTTGGAAAATGAAATTAATTATTCGTAGAAAAGAAAAAAGAGAGGAACGAAGGAAATAAATTATCATTTATTTATAATTTTTAACTTTTCCGTTTTATTTATCTAAAAACACAACCAATGAGAGCATATTTATTGTAAAGTTTTTTTTTTGTTTAATTTGTTATTTAGTTTTAATGCCATTTCAAAATGTTTTTCATATCTTTTATATACGATTAGTGAGTGTAAGTGTAGTATTTTATAAATCAAATTAATGGGGAAAAAAAGTTATTGTGTTTTTTTCTCTTTCTTCCTATTCTGTTATTTTCTTATTCTTCAAGTAGCGTAATGATTTCCCGAAAAAAAAGATAAACAGACAAAAATGGTGAAAATCAAAAGTTAAATATTTTTTATTACACAATTTGTGTTTTATTTAAAAATTGGAATAATATTTTATATACTTTTTTGTTTGTTTTTTTTTTTAGTTTGTTTAATAAATGTATGTAAGTATGTTTTGTTGTAGTTGTTTTATTTTATTATTTCCGCTGATTGTCTAAAGTTAAAAAACCAATAAATTAACAATCGAATAAAAGAAATTAAGAAGCTCAAACTGAAATGGTTTTTTATTTAAAATTTTGTTATAGTATTTTTTTAATTTTAAATGACTAATTTTGGTAATAAAACTTATTGTTTCTTTTTGTTTTTGTTTTTTTTAAATTTTTATAATTATTTACAATTGCTTTGCATTCTGTTTGCGCATTGTTGGGTGAAATTGTTGTTGTTGTTTGTTGTAGTTTTCTTTAATACAATAGATTATTTAGTAGAGAATATTTTTTGTAGTTTTTGTTGTTGTTGTTGTTGTTATACTTATTATGGAATTTGTAATTATTTTATTTTGTTTCTACTTCAGCCTTTGCTTAAATTTATTAATTAAAAAAATGTGTAGACTGTTGGAATTTTTTATTTTGCTTTTTGTGTTTCTTTTTAGCAACAATTCCTGGCTTAAAAAAGTTTTTCCTATGATTTCAATAAGTTTTGCTTTTTTTTTGTTTGCTACTGTAAAATCTTTGCTGGTGTAAAATTGTTAATGATTTTCAGATGTTTTCATCAGTTATTAAGCTCAATTTTAATAGTAATTTTTTATATTGTTCATTTTATTTAACACCAATTTCAATTCTTTTTATTTTAGTTTTTGAATAACAAAAATTATGATTAAATTTAAAGAAATTTTTGTGTGTTTTAAATTTATTTGACTTTTATTTCATGTGAATTTGATTTTTTTATATTAATTATTTTATTATACATTTTTGTTTAAGTTTAATTTTTTTTATTTGTTTAATTTATTCAATATTTTATTTTAAATCTAGTTTTTTTATTAAAAAAATGTTAACTTTTTGTCCACTTTACTTTTGCATTTACACTTAAAAGGTAATTTAATTACTTATTTCTTTATTTTTTTACTTAGTTGCTTTTTTCATTTACTTAATTCTAGTTTTAATTTTTTCGTTTCAATTTAATTATTTAATTACGAAATATTTTTATTTCAAATATCCATTTATTTATTTTTTATTACGAAAAACACACAAATTGTCAATAGAAAAGAAAGAAAAAGAAAATAATTTGGTCAACAAAATGTTCTAAATTTACCACAAACAGAGTTTGAGATGTAGTAATTATACAGGGGAACACTGATATCTTTGCATGTTAATATAAATCATAGCCTAGAAATTACTTTATTTGAATTACTAACAAGCTAAACAATTGTATTAAAACTTAAAGAGGTTAACCGACGTATATTGGCATATCCCGATTCGATTTGGCTAACTGTCCATCCTAAGATTTCGTACAATTGTGTTTAATACATAATTTTATAACTTGTTTTTACTTTAAACGTAATTGTACGAAAGTAAGAATTTTTTGATATCGCGGGACAGGCAAAAAGTCAAAACTTAAAATATCAGCATTCAAATTTTTTCAAGCCGTAAATATATAATTTTTGATCTTCTGAAAAGTTTTGGAGATATTTAATTTTGTGCTAACTGATAAGCACAAAAGTATTTTAGCATTTAAAATGTATGAAAAGGAGATACACCTTACAAATGTAACATACATTGTCGCAGCAGTTAACTACCTGTTATTCCACATACTTACCGCTGTAGTAGGATGGGAGGATTGAACCATATCGGAAAGGATGCAACAAGCTTTAAATTTAAGTGACAAATGATGCAAAGATAGAAGGTTGTCAAGACAATCCTTTTACCAGACAAAGAAATTTTAAACTCGTAAAACGTGCCTTAAATGATTCTATTATCAGCTTCTCTTGTGGTCATTCTTGACAAGTCGCAAAGTCAGTTGTAATCAACATGTTTCCTATACGGCCAACATGGCTATCAGGGCATGTCATGCCTTCCAAACTTAAAATGATATATTGGTCATTTACCACTATAATAAAACGAACTCTGTCGTACGCTGCCCTAGTGTGGTTTCCAAAAAATTAACGGGTCACAATTAAGGTACTACTTGATAAGATATACCGCCTATTATGTATTTCGACCACCGATGCAATGAAAACCTATCCTGCTCTGGATACCATTTTGCACCTTCCCAATTTGCATAATACGTTGATGGAGGAGACCTGCAGGAGTGTAATTCGATTACCAGACATCTCTACTATAAAAAGCGGAGTGATAAATCAAGTAACTAGAACCGACATTAATCTCGAGCAAAAACTTTGATGTTCAAACTCTATGGAAAGTAGATGTCGGACAGATCTGGTTCATTGACTGGTACAAACAGTAAAATGGAGATACAGAGCAGGAATATAAGGCCCAAGCTTCAAAGAGCTATTCGCATGGGTAAATACCCTACAATTTTCCATTAACAAGTATATGTCATCCACCTTTAAGATAGAGATTGTAAGGGTATTCGCATGTTCTTGGTAGCAGATATACAGGCAGCACCCAAAATCTTAATCTCCCATGAGATAAGGCCGGGTGTTGTCATGGGAGGTGTTACGTGTCTTAATGAACTTGGCGCTTAAAATAAACTGATGTTATGCTAAATTCCTGGCCACGAAGGACATGCAGCAAGGGAAAGGGCTAACAAAGCCTAGCTAACATAGGAGCCCAATGTAGGTTTATAGGAGAGGAATATCTTTTTTTTAAATCAGAGCCTAGCTAACATAGGAGCCCAATGTAGGTTTATAGGAGAGGAATATCTTTTTTTTAAATCAGAAATTGATGTTACAACGACTTGATAGGAATTGGGTATCAAATTTTTCGATTGTTTATTTAATTTAATCGGACGAAAGATTTTCAAGTTATGCTGATATGTGTAGGTCGTTTAACCTCGTTAGTTTTTGATAAAATTGCTTATCTCGAAAGCCAGAGTAAATTAGAAATAGTAGTTAATTGGCTCTGAACCTCAGTAGCATATACAGCAACGAAAAAACTCATGTTGTAGAGCCGTGATGTTTACTGACGCTATGAGATATATTTAATTTCGTAATACTTAAAGAAAACATACGACCACAAACAAAGTAAACAAACTGAGTCAAAAATATAAAATTATTCACAAACCAAATTTGAAAACTTATTTAAACACTGAAATAAGGAATAAAATAAATTAGCATTTATATTACTTGTAATATCTTTTTCATCTGGCAAACATGTCTAAAATTTCATTACATTAGTACCAGTTTGTTACAAGTATGAGTGAGTGAGTACGTGTGGCTGTATACAAGTTAATACGCACATCCTAAAACATTTTGTTAAACAACAATAAAGTGCATGTGTACTCCACCTCTTTTTTAAAGTTTTATTTTTGCACGATTGTAGCCTTTGCTGGAAGAAAGTCATTTATTGCAGAAAAAGTCAAACTATTTTAATTAATTTTTACTAAAATGTAAGAATGAAAATAGAGAAAAAAATCGATTTGGAATTTTTAATTATAGTTTTGCCACTTGAAATTTTTTACACTTAATATTTTAAAGGGGAAGGAACACTGAAACCATTGAAAAAAAAACTAAAAAAAAACTGCAAAACAACCAGAAAAACTCAGAACAACTCAGCACAATTCAGCACAACTCATCTCAACTCTTGTGTGAAATTTAGTTTTCACTATGATAATGACTTTTAAAACATTATTACCTTTTTTTGTTATTTAATGTGGACACAATTATATTTTCTTATGAATTACACATGTTTTCAGTACATCGCGTTCCGGAAAAGTAAATTGAGAAGTTAAGTGAAAAATTAAAAATTCGACAACAAAATAATCTTTAAGGCTTACAAAAATTATTTTTAAGTCTGGACAGTAGTTTTGGCTACATAATAAAAATTTCCGCAAAAAAATGTTTTTTATACATTTTTTTTAAAATATTTATTTTTAAGACTTTATAACAAAATAAAGATATAACGGCCCAGTTGATCCCTTTTTCATTGAAATTGGTGTATAACTTTTGATGGTATTCACAATATAGTGACAGCAGTGAATTGATAACATTTTAATTTCCATACAACAGTAGCAAACACAAACACAAAGTCAGAAAATGTTGTTGTATGAAAATTTAGTTTTTATCAATCCAGTTCTCTCACTGAATTATGAATAAAAGCAAAAGTTGTGCACCAATTTCAATAAAAAAAGGTCTCAATTCTTTTGGAATACATTTAGCTACAATCTACCAAATCAAAAATAAGCTCGTTGTTTTATTTTTATTTTTATGCATTCTTAAAAACAAAAAAAAAATCAAAATTGCTTATAAAATTTTTATTTCTTTTGGGTTAAACTTTTATGATATCTCTGAAACTCTGAGAAAATTTAGAAACTATGTTTGCATGGCCTCAAGATTATTTTGTTGTCGAGTTTCGGTTTTTGTTCTTTACTGCATAGGTAAACCCCTTCTCAAGTAATGCTACTATATGTGGTGAAAGTGCCTTTATTTTTACATAACGCTATATCACGAAAACTAGAGCTGATGGAATAAAATGGAGTGCAGAATCGCGCTCAGCATTCCAAATAACTAAAGAACTTCGATTTCTAGCGAAGAAAAAAGTTTTTTGAAATTTGTAAACATGTGTTATAAACCAAAATCAAGAAAATAGAAATAAACATTTTTTGAAATATACAAAATAATTACACAGGTCAACACGATTTCTAAGGTACATGATTTTTTAGTCAATTTGCGTACATATGATATTGAGCTCAATTGCCTATAAATTACTATTTTTTAATTGACTCTGTATCTCGAGATTTTCCGATATAAAGAAAAAAGAGAATGATGCACCACATAATTTGCATTTACTCGAGAACTAGTCCTTCGATTAAATTAAAAAAAAAAAACACAGAACGATCGGAATATGTGCTACTACTAAATTGTGAATAAACTCAGAACTTGTAAAATGATTTTAATAAATTTTACCTCATTTCATTTATCTTCAGTTTAAAATTTTACTGTCTTAAAAAAAATTTGTTTAAAAAATTTTTTTGAACAAATTCATTTTTTTGATAAAACTTTCTGAATATCTCCGAAACTATAAGGGTGTTAAATTAATAAAAAAAATAATAAATAAGGCAGTAAGTGAAATGTAATTTTGTTTCTGATCCTGCTGAGTTTTTTTTTAATTTAATCGAAGAACTTGTTCTCGAGTAAATGCAAATTATGTGATGCAGCATCCTTTATAACGGAAAATCTCGAGATAGAGAGTCAATTAAAAAAAAGTCATTTATAGACATTGATGCTCAGTACCAAGTGTATACAAATTGACTACGAAACCTTAGACCTTACATAAAAAATTTCATTTTGATGGTCTGTGTTATATGAATGTGTGTTAAAAAACTTTATTATCCTTATGAAGTACGACAGTCGTTTCTGCTCTTAATGCATGAATTTTAGCACACATGGCCACATGCACACTCACTAACCCACAGAAGCAATCAAATGCACATGTGGTTACACACAACATACATTCATGTCAGTTCGTATGCCGAAAAATTACAAAACTTTTTCATTGTTTGCATTTATGACGATTGTTTTTTATTTGTTAGCAAATTGATGAATTTTTCAGAAACAACTTTTTCATTTTTATATCTGGTGTTAAAGTGTTTGTACTAAAATATTCCAGATATTTATTGTTTTTGATTGTTTTTATAGTTATTTATACTATTTTCCACTTTATGATCAGATAAAGTTGCGAGGACTAATACGAAACGTCTTTTACAAAGAAAATTAGGACTCAGTTTAGATTTAGACATCAAGTAGATACGAATGCTCTTACATTTTTTCCTCAACCACTCTCTTCCATAAATAAGAATGGCATAGATTTCTGTATGGAAAATCGTGAAGTATTTTTTTACGATATAAACAGCCGTTAATTACACTGTACAACAAAATCAAATTTTGCTCTAAGCTTTTTATATTCCTACTCACTGATATTTACCGTGGCAATTGGTAAAAATTGACAATGAACACTGCCGAAATCACTACTGATAAGTTCTGTTATTCTGATTAGATATTCTAAATTTTCTATTCTTAATAACACAGGTCTGCTATGAAATTTTTTTTTACTTAATTACATATAAAACATGTAGATGTTGGTCTATATACTGCAACTGGTTCGATAAAAACAAATATCTTGTATGAAAGGCTACGCGTCGAGTAGTGGCTAATTGGGTTTGATCGGTTAAAAAATGCCTGAGTTATAGCGGATCGAAGTTAAGATTTTATAATGTTTTTAAAGTTTTTCGCCAATTGTTGTATTTTCGGAAGCAGTTTGTACCACAAATAATAAAAAAAATCCTTTTTTTATAATTTTATTGAATAGTTCATTCGATTATGAAAATTTGAACCCATATCTCTTTTTGGTGCCCTCTACTAGAATCAGTCGTTAGAACCTTACCAATTTTTTTTGTGTTGTACAGTGTTATAATATTTTTCTTCGAATTGGCTTTGGCTCTAGCGGGAAGCCACGTTTTTGCATTTTTCAAAATGATTTTTAGGAATAGAAACTAGTGAATGAACATTATCTTCATTTTGGAATGAACATTAGCTTCAATTGGAATTTTCCATTGGTATTAAAGCTCGCCAACACTACAAAGCTTTGAAATGAAATTAATTTTATGAAAAAATAATATAAAAAAGATATATGTACTTAAGTAAGTGCTTGAATATTTTATTCTCATTTCTTTTCGTGACTGGTTCTTAGAGAGCTGGTTTTTGATCGAGACTTTTAAAACTTACAACATATTTCAATCTTAAGAAACCGTTGATGTGCAAAAGCTTTGAGCTTTTTTCATTTTCTTGATTTAAATAATTCAATATTTAACTAATTTATTGCAAGTGTATGGATGTAAATGTTATTGTGAGAGAGTGTTTGTAGAGGCCTGCTTAACTGTGACTAAGTTTGCTTTCATTAATTAAAACCTTTTCTCTCGACCAAAATGGCTTCTCTGCAAGCCAGTGTTCTCTCTCCCTCTTCCTGTTTTGGTATTCAATTTGATAAAGGAACTCATTTTTCCCCTTTAATCTGCTTTGTTGGAAAAATTTATTATATCTGATAATAAAAAAAAATATATAAATAAAGAAATTCAAATTGAATGCATTTCGTACCTTTTTTTAGCTACAAATTATTCTAATTTTTAATCTTATTTATATTTTTGTTTTAGAAGAATTTATGAATCAAAAGTGCTAAATTTTGTTGGTAATCTTGTTAATTTGTTTTGGAATTTTGCGAGTATAATTTTGTGTCTGATGTTTATCTTTAGTTGTTGTTGTTGATTTATTGATTTTGTAATATACTTAAGTTTTTCTTTCTTATTGACTATTTTGTATTCTTGTTTTTGTGGGTGTGGCTGTGGGTGTGTGAGTATTTTTGGGAGAGTAAGCAGGCTTTCTGTCGGTTGCTATTTGCTCACTAGTACAAAATTATGTGAGTTCTTTTGTTGATGTTCTGTGATTGTTGTTTAACTACAAATCTTGTAATGAAATTGTTTTCCTACTTTGTTGTTGTTTTAATATTTTCTAAATCATACCTGGATGGCTCAGTATTGTTTTGTTTTTTGTTAGTTTGTTTTCTTACATTTAATAATATGCTTTCGCTCTCTTTTTAAAGACTTTCTTGTTTGTGTCTTGTGTGTAGATATCATTAAGTAGGACATTTTATTGTTTTCTAACAACTTCTCTTAGCTTTTGTTGGTATTATCCATCTTTCGATTTATTTTCTTCGTACTCAGCATTCTTATGACCTTTGATAAGTTTACAACTACTTTTTATGTATATTTGTATTTTTGGGGGGTTTTTCTTAAGACTTTATTCTTCACTATCAAATTCTATTTTGATCACTTGCTCTCCGACATCCAAATTAAATGTTTCAGTTCCTGGATCTGTGTTCACCTCCACAATGACAGCTGGATATTATCCACGATCATCATCGCGTGCAGCGAACAGGGTTCGCAAAGTTCTGGTAATGATATTCCACCAGCCCTCCGCGAACCCAAGTGGACGCTATAAACTTGTATCACTGCCCATTTTTAAAAGTTCGAATTTCTTCTTGGCGATTTTCGAATACAAGATATCGATAGGCTGCGACTGATCATATAAACTAGGGGCTTGTAATATAATCCAAGCAGTGCCTACCACACAAGATATGGTAAATATCCAAAGGAACAAACGATCCAATACCATGGCCACATACTTCCAGTCTTCTTCAACCTTCAAATATACAAAGGAAAAAAAATAATAAGAACAAGGGAATGAAATAAATCACACAATCAAATTAAAACATCTCAATTTTTAATCTAAGGACGCCAATTTAAATAGAAAATACGACAAAAAAGTGCTAAAAAAATAAAGCGAAAAGAACATATTATATGAACACTTATATTTAGTAGAGAAATAGAGCATGGCAAATCCGTAAATAAACTTTTCGACATCTCTATCAATTCATTCGTTCATTCTCTTTCGATTTTGATTTTTGCTGTTTTTGCTAAATTTTAGTAAATTCAATTTGCATGGAAATTGGTCGCTACATCAACACCATTCCAAAAAAAAGCAGTAATAATAACTCAACCTTTAAAGTGGGCGAAAAAGTCTCTTGAAAAATTAGAAAAAACAAATCGCAAAGAGTTTACATTAGATTTGATTTTAACGAGATTTACCTCAATCATCAATACAATCAATATGACATTAACACACTTACATTTATTCAATATTTCGTTCGTTCTTTGACTGTATGTATGTTGAATAAGTGAGCGTGTGTATGACTTCATTCGTATATTTGCATCAATGTTAAATGTATGAATACATCTATTATGCAGTATAAAACAACTGAACCGAGTTTTTAATAGTACTGAAGCGGCTGCTGATTTCAATGGTAAAAGGGAGAGCAAATATTACTTGCTGGCTAATGATAAGTTTTGTAGATGGTACAAAATTGGGTTACGACAAATCAATAATGTTGGCGATGGAGCAAATAATGACTAACGGTCTTGGTAGTGGTGGGTAGCATTGGTTTAGTTAAATTAGCAGGACCAAGATGGTTTCGGTATTGGAAGCACTTTGATTTTATGCTTCATTGAAATTTTTATTTTTATGTCTTGATTAGAGAAAATCACAGATCTAGTTTTATACAGCCACTGCTTCTGCTAATGCTATCAAAAACGTACGAATATAACTAAGTTTACACAAACTATTATATCATTTTATTTTACAGATTAAATACAATAACAAAAACATAAGGATTATTACGCTGGTCTGTAAAAAATAGCATTTAAATGTTTATTTATGAAATATCACAAATACAATTAAGGTGAAGTTAGAAAGCATGCGTTCAATGCGCTCATGCGATACAAAAAGTTTAAATAGTCTGTTAACATGAGACAAGTTACAAAGAGATGTTTGCGACGCGCGTGCATCGCCAAAAGAAGATGATAATTGTTCAAATTTCACGTGTTGTATACAAATGACAGCCAGGGTTGTCAAATTTTTTCCGACCTATCTCGCCAAATTGATTTTAAAAATCGCCAAAAGTCGCCAAAATTAATGGATGTCATCTAATGGCTTGCGGAGAGTGTGTCCAAGCCAACCCCATTTGCGTCTTCTTATTTCCACCTCAATTGGTTGCTGGTCTGTGCCTGACCAGAGTTGGACATTGGATATTACGGAGGGCCAGTAAACACGCAAGATTCTACGCAGGCATTTGTTAACAAACACTTGAAGAGACTGGGTATCGCGCAGTGCCATATTTCACGTCTCGCAACCGTACAATAATGCAGATTTAACATTGGAATTGAAAATTTTAATTTTGGTGCGCCTCGATATGTTAGGCGATTTCAAAACAGGGCTAAGTTGGGCAAATGCATTGCGTGCCTTATTAATGCGACTGGCAACATCTGCTGATGAACCACCGGATTTATCGATTATACTACCTAGATAGCAGAAGGATTCCACATCATCAATTTCCTTGCCGTGAATTAGGAATTTTCGCGCTGCGTTAGCATTTACCCTGAGGGTTTTGGTTGTAGGGATGTTTATCTTCAACCCAGCTAGCTTTGCGGTTTCGCTAACTAGATTTAGCTTTGACTGCATGTCAGAGAAAGAATGACTTAGTAAGCATATATCATCCGCATAGTCCAGGTCTTCTAATCTATCTTGCAAACCCCATGTAATCCCTCTCCTATGTACATACTAGATTATTTTAAAATAGCCGTTGAAAGTTGCAAAAACTTCTTAATAACGACCAGCTTCTAATTTAACTGTATTCTTTAGCTTCTGTTGGAGTTGAGGGCGTTGGACCAGAGATAGTGCCATTGAAAAAAATTATTTAATATTATTAATAGAAAACCAAGTTTCTGGACTACAGGTAAATGAAGCAATGATTTCAGAACAAATTGATATACTTTAAGATGAAGAAGGAGCAAGTAGATGAAGGTGATAACATTCTTAAATAGAAATTTAAATGTCAATTATTTTTCTATTTCTAATTTACATATTAATATTCTTTGTCAGTACATAATAACATTAAATACCTTTTTATTACAATGTACTTGTTATATAAAAATATTTTTTTTTTGTTGCAGTTAAGCACATAAGTTTTATTTTCTTCCATAATATATGCAAACATTGGCTCAAAATTTTTCATATTTGTCTAAAAATATGGAAGCATGTAGGGGCAAACTGCCAAATTGACCCTTTTTAATTTTTGGTTACTAGAGCTATTGCTATATAAAAAGAGGAAAACTGCAATATCTTGGCCTTTTTTTTATAATTTTTCTTATAAATAAGAACGTTTAGATGATAATGTAGGTACTGAAATAGGTAGACCACCAAATTTCTCGAGGAACCCGGCAATCTATAAAGTCATAAACGTTATTTGTATGCCGTATAATCTATGTAAATCTTAGAAACATGATTTTAGACTGCAGATTGACCCTTTTTACGCAACTGCGTCGATATTGTAAAATATTAAATATTAAACAAAATTAAAGGAAACTCTATCCCTTTTACTTGTTGTACTTACACTTTCAAATTTGTCCTTGTTTTTCATATGCTGGGCAATAAAACGTGAACCTTCAATTGTTTTTTCCATTTCACCCACGTATGGCTTGTCAAATGTAGGACTTAAGTCGGCCTGACAGCAACTAGGACTCAAATCACCATTGATAGTAGTCGGGCTAAAGAGATCATCATCCGCGCCAGGCAGTGGCAGTGTTGAAGGCAGGGGCGGATCACCAAAACATTGCGCAATACCCGCTGTTCCGGCAAATTCGTTAAAGCGTTGTGCAGGCAAAGCTGATATATAAAATATTAAAATTTTTTATGTTATAAAATAACAATAAATTTTATTTATATATACATATATTGTATATATATACATACACACACATATATAAATAAATATATATATAGATATATATATATATATATATATATATATATATATATAGATATATATATATATATATATATATATATATATATATATATATATATATATATATATATATATATATACATATATATATATATATATATATATATATATATATATATATATATATATATATATATATATATACATATATATATATATATATATATATATATATATATATATATATATATATATATATATATATATATATATATATATATATATATATATATATATATATATATATATATATATATATATATATATATATATATATATATATATATATATATATATATATATATATATATATACATATATATATATATATATATATATATATATATATATATATATACATATATATATATATATATATATATATATATATATATATATATATATATATATATATACATATATGTATATATATATACATATATATATATATATATATATATATATATATATATATATATATATATATATATATATATATATATATATATATATATATATATATATATATATATATATATGGGAGGAGCTTAGTGCATTGGCCCATAATACAAGAATATGTAATTTTATTATGCATTAATAATTTAAGTAACAAAATACAAATTATTACGTTCAAATTTTAAAAATATTTAGAAACAATAACAACAATTTATGCATTTGCCTAGATGATAATTTCCCTTAGTTTGTCATCTGTTTAAATATTAGAAATACATTTTGACAATATTTCTTAAACCTTAAAAGGAAATGAAATGTAAAGCGGACAACCAAAAAAGAATTTGGGCGTAGTGTAAAATAAAAAAATTAACAAATAAAAAACTCAACACAACGTTAAGGAAACAAAGTACTTTTTGCATGATTTTCGTCAATTGCAAGAGAACTTGCAAGCTAAAGGAAATAAGACGTGTCTGGACTTGAAAACGGAAACGGAAATGCGACTACATTTTGCAGATATGTATGTATACAGTAGTAGTGCTTCATGTTGTAATATCAAAATACAAAAAATAAACAAAATGGCAGCATAAACTTTATATATTCACAAACACAGACGCACACATACATAAATATTTATATGTAGTCATGTGCCACCCTACAGATAATATTGAACTACATTGTCCATTTTAGCTGAAATAGAGTAGTTACAACATGGTCCAATGTAATAAAGTCATGGGCCATGTTATTTGCAAGCAATAGCTTCTAGTTAACTAACAAGCAGTTGAGTTTTAGTGAGTGCAATAGTTAAACCGCGAACATTTGGATGATCTATTGAATAGTGACATAGAGTAGTCTTCAGACTATTCGGATGTAATGCAGAAATGGACCATGCCATTTGCAAACAAGAGCTTGTAGTTAAGCGACAAGTGCTCATTTTAAAAATTTTCAACACGATGACTTGAGTGCTCCATCAAGTAGTAACATGGAGTAGTTTTGAGACTACACCGATGTTATATAGTCCAGCCCTAGGACACCGTAATGTTAAATTGACCATGATTTTGTCACACATTTGGGTTACCTTTGGACTAGTCCTAGTCCGCTATGTAGTATACTTTACATGCGTGTTTGGACTAGTCGCATTATCTGCAGGGTATATACAATGCTCAGTTAAGTCTCTGCCAGTCTTTGCTGTTTTGCTGTGGCTGTGTATGTTTAAAGCAATTCATTTGCTTTTAACTCAAGTCGGATTAAGTTTCAGAGCGCAAAGCTTTTTTCTATTCGTTTTCAATTGCTTTAAAATTAAATACGCGAAATTGAGGTAAAATTGAAAAACGTTTTCATCCAAATAGAAACATGCATGAAGCAATGCACGCATACGTTCACAGATGTGTATATTAAAATTCATCCACATGCATACAGTAAATTGCATATAATTTTCCAAAATTTTCTATCACACACTCAATTTAAAATTGCAAAGTTTTACAAAAAAATTTTATTTGAACTATTTAGATTACATGTACACGTTTCAAATAAATCTTTTTTTGCTGCCACGTAATATAATGAGTATTAAATAAATAAAATCTATATTAAAAATATATATATAGTTCTGAATGCGGGTATTTAAATGAAATTGTTTTTGTCATAAATTAATGATTTTGGGAAATATTAAGAAATTTCCTTTTGATATGTGCAGCTGAAGTATAGACAGATTTGGAAGGGGGAGAAAAAGAAATAATGCTGGCAAACCCCATGTTTTTTACAGCAACTTTGTAATGAAAAGAATTACATTAAAAAAAAATATTTTAATACCAACTTTGTAAGCGATAATAGTTTTTGTAAGCGATTGAACTAAAAATTGCATTCGATAAGCATTTGCGGGGCTACTTTTAGGGGTTTTGCGTCATTTGTCCCCGAAATTTACGGTTGAGCTTTTTATAAGCTTCGAAAACGTTAAATAATTTTTTTCTCATGTGGAAAATTTTTTTTGTGTGTTATCTTTCCGCACTGGACATAAAAATCTCATTGAGTGAAAAAGTTTCTTTTCATAATGTTTCGACTTTGCTTTCGCTTTTATACGTTTTCACAAAAGCAGTCTATTACAAAAACCTCACAAAAACTTCAGATGTAAATCTTTTTCGTTCGTGAGACGTATGCAGTTAATTAGCAGAATATAGTACATTTTCTGTGTTGCTATTGTTTTCAGATCAGATTTCGGTGAGACCTGAATATGGTACTCGAATTGGAATGCTAAGTACCACAATTGCACAAATGTTTGTAAGACCTAGTTTTATGATCATGCCTCGTAATGCCGCCATGCTTTCACCACATATTTCGTTGTTATGTCTTTACTTCAGTGCCTTGATATGTGCCTGCGTAACACAAAGGTACAAAGTCACGCAGAAAAAATTAAGCTTAATTTTTTGGATTTTACAGTTAATTTCAGCAAATGCTTGTTTAAAAATCAAATTTGAAAAATATTTTCTGTGCAACGATATGCATACCATTTGCCTATCTCTGTCCTTGAAGTAACCCTGGTACTGGTACCAAAAATAAGGAGTAGTGAATGGTGAAAAAAGACATATTGTGTAAATGGTTACATATTAACCATTTTGAGTAAATTTAGTTGGTACTCCGGCTAGTATTGTAGTAAACGGTACTGAACAAATTCGATGCACCTGGATCTAAGGCCTATCATATAGTATCTATATAATATTACTTGTCTCCCTTCAATGAGACTGCCATGCCACTCAGGAACCTGTTCCGTAATTATATTCAGATATTAACTCCAGATTAACTAGTATTTATAAAATTGAAATATTAGTTCCCCTGTGGTGGAGTGGGTAGTGTATTAGCCTGTCATGCCGGAGGTTGTCGGTTTGAATCCTATCAAAAACACCGCTGAAAATTAAAATACGATTTCAACTTGGATTTGTAAAAATAAATTAATCGATAATTACAGCTGAATTTTGGAATAATATTTATATATAACTTATATTATTCTACACCGATTAGGACACCATAAGATAGTACAGAGACAAGTTACAAGGTGCATACAAAGTATAAATTAACCCCATACTAGGCCATCCCCATATAAAAGTGGCTGGTCCGCTTCATAGGAAGTGTTAGAACTCGGACTGGTCCCTATCACCTGGGCATCGGTCACGTGACTTGTTTTGTGTCAGTTCCATTTACCGTAGGGAATCTACGCAGGTGGAAGTAAATTTAAACCTTTTTTTAGTCATATCCCATACAATATTCATTTTAACAACTAGTCCATAACTATGTTTAAAGATACCAATAGTTTATACCTATTTAGTAACTACCCAGGTAAAGCTTGCTAGTGTGTTGTCATTACTAAACAACATATTTTTCACCACAAACTAGATATTGTCTGCATTACTTTACAGTGTTAAATCAGTTCTGTATTTCATGTGAAATTAAAATGTGCGGAATTATCAAAGCACTGTTGTTGTAAATTAATATTTATACGTGGCCGATTATTTGATATTTTCTGCGCAATTTGCACTTATTTTCCTCAAAATTTTTCATAATTTATAGTAATTTAATTTAGAAATGTAGAATTCCAGTAAATATTTAAGTTTTGGTTTATTTTTTCTAATATAATTTTGTATTTATTTTTTCATATATTTTTCTCTTTCGTTGTTTTTGACAACAAACTATTAACATTTTTATTTTCTGTTTACAAAAATATGAAAAATTTTGCTGACAATGGCAACAATTGGAAGAGAGTTTAAACAAAAATGAGGAAGGAAATGCAATAAAATTAAAATAGATTCTATTTTCTTACGGGTTTCTTGAAACTTTTAAGTTGTCAAATATTCATATAAAAAAAAGAAACGCAACCGGCACCGTGAGGCTGCTCTAAAGCCTTAAACCAGTTTTAGCATTTCTGGTTAATGTAATTTGTACTATAAAATGAGAATTATGTTTGGCAATTAAGTTTAAAAAATTTAGTTAAACAAATTTATCTAGTGAATTGCTTCGCAAGTTGTTGACTTGTTCTCTTGAAGAGCCTTCAAACTCTCATACTTATTCAATTACACTATGAAAGCAACCACTACAGTCGTCAGGAAAATATTAATAAATCTTATACAATCTGAAAAACAATAATTCTTTTACGCATAAATAAACATTTAAAATTATTAACGCTTCAAGAATTAACAGCATGACTTACTACAATGTGCATCATGGTGAAAATAATGAAGATGAAAATGAATTACAAAAATGCTTTTTACAGTGACAAAAAATTAAATTTGTTTTAGAATAATTCAAGTTGCACTTTTTTTATTCGAGTATTATGATCCATGTTTCTATTGCAGTAACCAGCTCAGTTAAATATGATAAAAAAACCAAAATAAGAAACATACCTGGTATACCATAATCTCCGCTAAACCGTTTTGTGTCGTAATTAACAAATTTATCGACATCGGGCGGCAGATGAAAAACATCTGTTAAAATTTCCTGAGGTTGATCATCCTCATCGTCATTTGATTCGTCTTTTTTGGGACGTTCAATGCACAAGAGTTTCGGTAAAATTTCTATGAAAACCTTTTGAACCCATGGGGCCATTCTATGTGTTACAGGAGACCTTAAAACAGAATAAATAATTAAAAATTAAATAGATAAATTTTTTAAAGGTGTAGCCCGAGGAGTTAATAATTACCTAAAATTAACATTAAGTACCGCAATGGTAACTACGACTGACAGCGTAACTAACATCATGGTAAATAGTAAATATTTTCCAAGCAGAGGCACCGTTAAGGATGTGGGCGGTATAATTTCCGCAAGCAGTAGAAAAAACACAGTCAACGACAGCAATATACTTATACACAAAGAGATCTTCTCGCCCGAATCACTGGGTAAATAGAAAACTAAGACGGATAGGAATGATATACCCACACAGGGAATAATAAGATTCACAGTATAAAAAAGTGTCTTTCTGCGTAGCGTTAGATTAAATACAATATCCAAATATGGTTCTTCACAGCAACTGTAAAATTTTTCATTACGCACAGCCGGCACACGCATTATGTCCCACTCCACCGATATATAGTAGTCCTGCAGATCGATGCCAACTTCAATGTTGTCCGAATCCGGCGTTTGTTTGAGATGTCTCAAATCAACCTGTAAATAAATGATATGGAAGAACATTATTTATCGCGTTCTTTTTGTAATTACCAATTGTTGAGAATATAATTAATTCTACATAAACGAATGATACTTTAGAGTATACCTTATTTATTTACACACAATGTAAAAACATATTTGACAATTTTGAGGCGAATTTGTGAAAGAATTATAATAAATAGCAAAAAAATTGCGTAAAGCATTTATTCCAGATTCTTAGTCGGCATGTCTAGGCATGAGAAGTCACGGGAGGATTTATTTTCTTCTTCTTAGCTGTGGAGTTGTGTAATCACAACTCAAATGGGCGTATAATAAAAACATTTCAAAAATTTATTTTTGCCAAATGAATTTAGGAAAACTAACTATATAGATAATAAATATTTTATATTTGGGAGTATATGAAATATTAATGGCAAAACATAAATCATTCACGTTGAGCAACAGTTACAGCCCTATTGTCATTAGTCGGAATGACAGAGTGATAAACAAGCGAAGATATTGTTGATTATGTTCATTTGATTTAAATTGAAATTTAAGTTGTAAACCCATGTGCTGAAACACAAATAACAGTGATTTAAAAGCAAACATCCGTCATTTTGCTTTAATGACAGCCATTTTCGTCGTGCTTACTTGACAGCTGTTATGTTTTATTTTTGCTTTTCAAAAAGTCATTTACTGTTGTTAGTTTATTAAACACACACACACTCACGCGCACACACTTTCAAGTCACCCACAACTGAGTGCTTGTGATACCCCATTGCGTATGAGTGATACATGATTCATTCAACAAAGTATACGCACCAATTGATGATTTGCAACATGTATTCTGATCAAAATTTGTTTAAGTTATTTATATCGATTAATCGAATAACTCGACTAAAAATTTCATGTAATTTTTTTTAAATAAGTTTTTCTTAATAAAAACTGGCAAAATTTTTGAAATCATATGAAATTTGGTGTTCAGTTCAAACTTTATTTCATACTAATAGACCGCAAGAACCAAGAATTAAATAAATTAAGCAATAGAGAGAAAGGAATAAACTTCAAATATATTGTACAAAAATTCTGAAATATAACCATCACGCAAAAATTATTTGAAATATAGAAGAGATTTCGGGAGCAACTAGTTAAGTAGATTTTTCTTATTAAATTATTGAAGGTAATCTAAGGAAAGAATTATATGAGAAATTGAAAGTATTTATAAAATCAAAGAGCAAAAAATTTACTTTTGTCGTACAAAATATTGCTTTACGCATCTAGAAAAAACATAAAAATTGATCCGGTATATTAGAATTGGTTTTTAATTCACTTTTTTCAAATTCTCCAGCGTCTACGATTAGTGAAAAATCATTGTTAATAATGTCAGAAATGTTCAATCGAAAAATATCTATGAAATGACGAAGAAGCATATTTTTTTAGGACAAATGTATTGATTTTGTTCGATTCTTTAATTAATTATGCTGTTCTGTTCTACGTGTGAAATGAAAATGTTCGGAATTGTAAGAGCTTTGTTGATACCAGTTAATATTTTTACACTCACAAGAAAAATCAATCCATCCGTACATAAATAAATTCCAAGCGGTATCAAAAGTGCGGTAATATTGTAACAACAATATTATGACAATTTCGATTATTACAATTAACTGCCTGTTCAACGATGTCGAAAAAAGATGTTCATGCGCATTCTGAGCGAAAGAACACTGATGATTTGCGTTCATGAACAAAGTCATAAATATGTTTCTATACGAACGATAACTCGAAAAACAAGTAGAAAGAAAACGGAAGTGGTTTCATACGATATCCGATTCAACAATGTCGAAGCAATACGACTTGCGACTGGTAAACAATTTTGCATAAAAGTTCATTAAATTCTTACAACTCGTAACATCTCTCTTTATTATAATATTTTTTATCATTCTTATTAATTTTTTTATTATTTATGCACATACTCATGATTTTTTTAAACAAAATAAAAGCCACTAGCACATTCAAAACTTCTGTTTTCTTTACTGTGCAAGGCCCATCAGACAAGGTAGTCGCACCTGTACAACAAAACTAGAATTTGTATTAGAAAATTATAAAAATTTCATGTACAACTGCGAGTACCTTACAATGGGCTCTCTTGTCGTTATGTTTGCTTGTATTTTTCTTCAAACAATTTAGTAGTATTTTCAGTGTTTTAATGAAAATCGTCAAATAAACTAGAAATTTACAATATGGCATTATTGTATAATTTTAATACTTAAGAGAGAAAAATTGACACAGGTGAGTGCAAGAAAACAAAAGCTGTCGATATTGTTGAACCCAAATTGACTAGATTTCGAGACAGTGGCTTACGATCGCTCAGGTTTTCCTTCGACATCGTTGAACAGGCAGTAAGTTATAAATTTTATTTCTCGAACTGTATGGGTTAAATCCAAAGAATTTGTAATTATTTAAGTTTAAGTTCGTTTTCAATTAACTTTTCACGGTAGGTTGAACTTACATGTTGCGAGACCTCCCGGTTATCTCAGCAGAGTTCTTCATCGCATATACATCACCACCATTATGGCAGTCCGCCGCAGTCAACCAGTTGAATGCCATCAACTTTAACCAATTCTTCCTGAGTCACATTTAAATTCTGATTATTTTTATTCCGCATTGAACACAGAACAGGTCTGAATATTATGCAGAATTTTTTCAAAGCGAAACATTTGAATAATAAAAAGACTATTCTAAATGATCCGTTTATGCTCTAATTTATGTAGAAATATTGTTTTTTCTTTTGTTTTTATTTTTAAAGCACATAAAACGCGAAATACTTAATTTGTTCTATTTTTGTCTACAAAACTCGAATAAGTTTTTAGCAGAAACGCTTACTTAAATAATTCAAACGAAATAAAAGTTTTACTCGGTTGTTTAATTGATTAATCGGACCATTGAAAAGTCGAATAAAAAGAATACCCTAATACATACATCTGAGGTCATAACCCTTAATCGCCTAAGTCGAGTTAGAACAAAATTCAGTTTTGGTGTGATGGAATCCATTCAAATCGCTAGCAAATTTTTGAAGTATATAACTTTTTTAGGACGACAATTATCTATAAATAAGTTAAAGAAAACCAAACTGACGACTGATTGAAAGCGAGTTTTTGATACTTTAAACAGTTCTCCCGAAAATTTTTGAAAACGACTTAGGCGGTTAAGGCTTGTGACCACAGATATATGTATGTATGTATGTAAATACATACTGACTTTTACAAAGTAGACTTTTAGTTATTTTGTGAAGGCTGCGCTGCGGTCGTGTTGGTGATTTAGAAAAATAACAGAAATTATAAAAAAAATTTAAATTTGAAATTTGCTTTGGGTTATAACAGCACAAACAAAAAATAGATAGCATTCACGTGTCAATGGACAAAAATAATATTTTTAACGTCAAAGTTGCTCTTTAAAGTATTTTTTGTTTTTTTGTTTTTTTTTTTTAATTCGACTTTATGAATTCTTTCGCTTGTAAGTTTTGCGCTGAACATGTTGGCAAGAAACACAAAGACAAAATAGCAAAATATTGAAACAGGAGACATATCCACGTGTGTGCATATGTATGTACAAAGTTCTTTTCTCATACAAATATGTAAATGTGTTAGACTCGCTTTGATAAACATTGCTAAAAAGTTATTTTCACAAATAAATCTGACAGCTAAACATAAATGCACTCAATCACAGTTACGCACATACACTTACATTTAGACGCACAGTCATTTACTTATGGGAACAGGACCAAACAAAAAATAGACATTTACAATGATTTAGTGGTTATAAAATTGAGATTAATGTCATGTTTATTTCTTGTAAATTATAAAAATTGCGTAAATTTATTATATTTTATTTTATTCTTCATTGTTTTCTCCTTTGTGTTTATTATTTCTTGTTTAATGCTGATGTAGTCGATTTTTCTTTTCATTTTTAAATATAAACATAATATGTGGAGAAGCTCAAGTTAAAACTTACCATGTAACCATCATAAGTCCATGAACCGAATTTCATGAAGCATGTCTGCTCATCGAATGGAAAATATTCAACATCGATTTCACAAAATGATTTATAAATGGCAGGAGGCTTCCACACTACTTTGCCGGTATGATGAAGAATTGCTTTTGTCATTATTGTCACTTCATAATTACCATCAGCACTGTAAATTAAAAAAGAAGAAGAAAATAATTAATATTTATTTTTTATTTTTCAAATATGATTTAATTTTATAAATAATGCGCTGATATAATTGTGATATTGTATCAATAACATTATACGAGTATGTATGTTTTTTATATAAAGAGAAGTAATACACTCTGGTGTCAAGTAGAGGCATTCATTTGTTTTTGTGTGTAGCCATTTAATAGTACTTTTGCTTCGCCAACGATTCGGCTATAATACCGACGAAGGAGGATATGCCAGTATTAATCGCTGCCGGTACTGCTAAAGTGATTAGTGCTATGCTTTCATCACTTTAACAGTCCAACAACAATCAACAAAACGATACACCAATGCGTATACCAGAAAAATTCTTGATATTATTGGCTTGCCGGAAACTAGTCTTGAAGTCAAGACCTCAGGGTTTGTAGTCAACGTGCTAATCATCTCAGCCAATAGCACCCAACAGTTATTAAGACTCGTAGTAAAAGTCAACTATAATTATATTTGAGAAATATAAATTAAAGAATTCAAAATACCTTTACATGCTATCGGTAAAATAAGGAGTTCCCATTATAGTAATCACAAAACGTTTTTGTAATTATAATATAATAAAAAATTTTAAAAACAAAACAGCAACAAGGTGTTAGATTTGCAAATAACAATGCAGCGGAACAAGTATTATAATTTAGTTATTGCAAAGAAACTATGTACCATAAGCCAGGCATGGATGAAACTGCCCGCTTTACTAATAATAATACTGTATTGTCCTGGACAAATAATGTTTCTGCCACGTTCTTTAAGAATCTATTAAATAGTTGAAAAATAATATTTACATAATTCATTTGGTCGTTTTTCTGCCCACTTTTCTGTTCACAATGTTGTATTTTTATGAGAACAAAATATATGTGCGAAGTTTTAGAAGAATTGGTTACGTAGAAGTATTTGAAAAGGAATATTTACTTCGTATTGGCATGGCACTCTCCACTTTTCTAATTATAATGTTGTATTGCCCCGAGAACTTAATGTGTGTGCAAATTTTCATTAGAATTTTGGGCGTGGCACTGACAATTTTTGTAACCATTATGTTGTATTGTCACGATCATTAAATGTGTGTCCAAAATTCCATCACAATCGGTTTAGTAGAAGCGGTTGAAAAAGTATATTTACTTAGAATGGGCGTGGTACTGCCCACTTTTTTATAATACATAATGTAGTGATATAAGGCTTACTTAATATGTGTGCAAAGTTCTATCAGAATCGGTTAGGTAGAAAAAAGTAGTGAAAAAGATATGTATTTAATTTGTAGAGGCGTAACGCTGCACACTTTTCTACAGGACTAATCTGGAAGTATGTCCTTTTAAATAAAGAAAAAAAATCCGAAATCGGCTTATAAATGGCGGAGTCCCAAGGAAACCCAAATAAAGAAAAATGCTAGAGGAAATGATAAACTTTTTTTGAAGTCGCAAAAACATGATTGATTATGGAGCATATTTTTTTTTGAAATATCATTAAAAGTGATCGTTATAGAAACTAATTCAACTGCAATTTTATATGAATGTAATTAAGTTTAATCTTTAATTTCAATTCCAATTACTTGTACTTTTAACTAGAAGTACCTCCACTGCACATTACATGTATGTAGTTGTAAAACTGCGCCATAGTTGAAAATGGACCTAGAGACTGTCTTGAGGATTCATCGCCCCTCTTACTCCCATAGAATTATAACCTTTTTTAACTTGTTCCTGACATTACGATTCTACTAGAGTTTATACAAATCTATACATACAAGCATAGATATCAAAAGAAAAATTATAAAATGCGACAAGATTTAAAGCACTTAAAAATCAATTGTGGTCTGGTCTGTCTTAATGTCCGGAATTGTATGTGAAGTTACAACCATGCTGTTGGAAGAGTAATGTCTTTTTTATCTCGGTCATGTACGAATAGTATATTTACTCGTAGTTTGAAAGTCTTTGTCGAAAGCACATTTTTTATATTATTCGATTACATAAAAATATCAACTCGTATAAAATGAAATGAGCCAACACATGAACTTATCCACTGATAATGTTGTTTTTGAAGTTATTTCTTTCATTTCCACTATCCTTACAAACACATCAGCTCGCATACACACCCAAACCAGAATTTCTGGCTGTTTGCCATTTTAAATATGTATTTTCTTTTAGTTTAAGACAGAAGTGATTGTAAAATATAGTCGATTTAAGTCTGCAATGTTTCTTGTTAAAAAGCCTAGAAAAAAGAATTTTATTTAAAAGAAAAACTAAAAGGAATAAAATGAAAATATTTCTTAGCAAGTCAAAGGACATTTATATGCTGCTTAATTCCAGCAATTAATTTTTATGATGATCTCAGAAATTAAAATTCACTTCAGCCAGAAAATGAAGAAAACGGAAAACAAACATGAAATGCTACTTAATTCTCATGTTTTCAGTTTTGAAGACTCAAGCAACCGACATTTTTATATCTCTTTTTTTATGAATTCAAATGAAAGCAGACATTTAAAAAAGTGTATTGAAAAGTAAATAGCATTAATGAACTCATCTTACGTGTCATTGTTACAATTTCAGCTCTGTTCTTCTTAAAAGTGGGTGTTTACGATGCACATATATTTGTTATATGAACTGTTGTTAGTTTTAAATATGATGAATTTATAAAAGTCATTTGTGCATTTTTTAACCCATCGTGTAACCATACAAATCGCAGTGTTATCGTTCGCTTATTTCATTAATAACTCATTTTGTCCTCTTGATAAGTTATGAAATTCTCGTTTGCAAATTTCTCATAAGATTATTAACAAAAATTGAAATTGAAACCTAACAAGTGGCGATGAACGAAAATACACATGAGCAGAGCATTGGTGATAAGTTAATTTTACCTTGTTTCCTGGAACTTTGATCATATCACGTTACAAATTTTAGCCTAATAAAATCACTTTGCGCTCAAAACCAAATTAGTTTGATATAATCACATTAATATTATTATTCCAATTAGGTTTTAAAGAGTATATTTGCAACATTTTAACCCAAGATTTGTAAGAACCATTTTATAAACATTTTTTATAGTTTTATCTTCTTAACGATGAAGTTAAATGGTTTTTGTGAATTTTTTTTCTTCTTTTTATTACGGGCTTATGTGGTTTTTTCTATTAAACAAGTCCTTTATGTATATTTCAAATGAAAGAATGTTTGTTTTGGCGACATATGGTCTAAATATACGAGTATTTCATTGGGAAATGAATTAAGAGATCTCTTAGATAATGAACTTGTCAACAGCAAACATTTTAATTAAAAACTCAGAAAAAGGAAGCAACAAAAATAAATCATATAAAATACTTGAGGGAATTCCAGTTCATATATAGAAATTTAAATAAACAAATGCATACTCTTACATATCGCTCTCTTATTTCAAAATCATCGTAAGTCATATAAGTGGTTTCACAGGAAATGAATTTTGTTTTTTATTTACTCACACTCTAAAGAAAATATATAGCACAATTCTCATTTCCGTAGGTAAAAATATTTTTGCAAGAGATGAAAAATTAATTAACTCAAAAATCATATTGTTAGAGTTACACCCATCTTGAAGTAAATGGTCGACATGTTTGCCAGTCATTTTTTTAAGAGCCACAAAATGTTGTTAAACCAAAAAGTTTTAAAATTTTTTAAATTTCAGTGGTTTAGTCTTGAGGTATAATGTTCATTTTTTTGGATAATAATTAGCAGAATGGCTGCATGATAAGATGATAATAAGCCCCAAAAAGCTGTTTTCGGTAAAAAAAAAGTAAACATGGCACCGTACAGTGCTGCCCATACGTTATATAGTATAAAACACTTTTCTTTGTTATGCAATAAAAATCTAAAGTCAGTTGATTACAATTAAATCATGTGATTACACTATGCAACAAGAAAAATGCCAAGGAGTACCATCTTGTAGGCCTTGCGCTGCCTTGCACTTCTAAGTAATATAACACGGTTGACATTTTTGTATAACATTATAACCCTCTTCAGAGTATGGGTCGTTTTGGCCCATAAATAAATAAAATTGTTGAACATATCCTACATCTTAATCGTAAGCCCTACAGGATATTCTATGGCGAGTCAGTATAACTATGTGCAAAAGGGGGTAAGTTTAACTCCCCCCCAAATAAATCCCAGATATAAATTTTCAAAGCGCCGATAAACGTATGATGTTTTTTGGTGACTTCTACCAGAATCAGTTGTAAGAACCTTGTTATTTAAAATAAAATTGGTTTTGCTGATTACAGTGTAAATATCCGCAACTTTTGCAAAAATTAGGTGACTTCAATTAGTTATGAATAAAATCAATATTTATACATCGATTTTCATTAAATAAAGCTTATTTTATTTGTAATGTATATGACTTTATGATCAGTTAATAAGAGTGGTAAGTTTTTGCCATTTTCGATTATTTAGAAACTTTTAAATAATAAAAATTTTTAAATTTTGCATAAAAAAATATATTTTTTATCATTGCGGTCTGAACAATTCCGAAACCATTCAGTAAATAAGAAAAATAATGTTAGAACGGCTTAAAGGTAACTTTATTCCAAGTTTTTTTTTCGATTTTCTTGTAAGGACATCGGCCTCTTGAAAAATCCCAAATTTTAGAAAAAAAAAATATTTTCATAGAATTTAAAATTTCGAATGTTTTTGTAGTTTTTGTAGTTTGGCTGGCACTTTGGTCTGATCAGACCAAAACTGGTAGATTTATTTTATTTTTAAATAAATTGGTATCTTGGTCGGTTTGTTGCGTTCTTACCATTTTTTCGGACAAAAATAAATTTTGAAATATTTTAACTGGAGTTTGCTTATTTTCATTAAAAACTCTTAGTAAAAAATAATAAAATACAAATAACACATCAAAATATTTGAAAATCCTGGCTTTAAGTATTCTTTGAGCGCATATAAAAAGGGATTTTATTCATAATCAAATATATCTCTCAATATTTCCACAGAAACTTGACTTTTTGTCACATAACGTTACGAACCATATAATCCGATTTTTTCTTTTCTTTTACTAAATGAAGAGCTACTTACGTTCTGCATAAATACATATCTAAAGCAGTAAAGAAAACTTAAGTAAAATGAAACTTAATTGCTTTGTGACGCACATGACAAAAAGCGAACTTTTATTTGGAAATCCCATATGCAAAATTCATAATCTAAAAAAATTTAAATTCTCTAGAGCACAGAACAACTCTTATGACCAATTGTGCTTGAAAAATATTTAGAAAAATTTACTAAACCGATTCTTTTGAAATTTTGCATACACATTTAGTTATTGTTATAATACAACATTATGGTTAAAAAAGTGGGCTGTTGCACGCCCATGAAAAGTAAATATTCATTTATACCACTTCTACTTAACCGATTCTTATGAAACTTCGCACACAGTTAGTTCTCGTGAAAGTACAGCATTATGATAAAAATTATGGGCAGTGCCACGCCTATTTTGTAGTCGGGTTTTTTCTGCAAGAATTCCTTTTTAACTATTTTTTAAAAGGCATAGTGAGTGTTTTCTGAGATTGTTCCGGAATTAAAAATTTTTGTATGACTAAGTTATCTGCATATTTTCTGCATAGATTCTTTGGAAGCAATGAAAATATAATTCCTTAAAAATCACTTCCAATTTATTTTACTGGATAAACTAACTAATCAAACAATTTTCTATTAATTCTAGTTGAAATTCAAATTGTATATAAATTGCAATAATAATGCATAAAGCTTAACGTTTTTTCATTTGAAATTATAAAACTAAAAATGAAATTATTAACAATGAAAAATTTTTTGTTTCCCACTATTTAACAAAATTAGTTGTTAGTACAAATAAATAAATCTGAATAAACTTGTGCAAAAAAAAAATTAAATGGATTTGCCAATAAGGATATGTCAAGGAAGAGAAAGAGTTAGAAGAGGATATCCAAATATAGCATGAATGCATTCCAGTATAAAGAAGAAATGTTAACAATGAATGCATAATAAAATCAACACAAAGCTCTAATAAATTTGGTTGACATTCAATAAGCAAGCAAAAGACAATGAAAATATTTGTACAAGTTATTGGAAAATAAAAAAATATAAAATAAATAATTGAAACAAAATTGTATAAAAAAAATCAAACGTCGACAGCCAGTGATACATAGATGTACATTAGGGCAATCGCCAAATTTTGGGCCTAGCACTACAAGTTGGGCAACAATTATATTATTAACGAATATAATCAATTCGGGTCACTTTACAAATATAAAACGAAGTACTTTCAAATAAGCTAATTCAATCTATTGGTCTCTTCCATTTTAGTCGTATACCTTTCCCATAACAACACCAATTCAAAGAAGGAAAAATGTTTCATTATTGTTTTCCTTGCAAAAGCAAAATCTGCAAACACACATTTATGTGTTGTTTATTTTTAAGCTTTAAGTTAATATTGGAAACAACTATAAGCGTTTGATTATAGTTCCCAAAATACCCCGATTCTAACAAAATATTGTAGAAAGTGCATATCTGTCAATAAATGTCTTTAAAATTGTATGCGTTTTGTCAAAATCGGCTGTATAATGTGAGCGTAAAATTCATGACAAAAGCGAGTCTTGCCTATTAATTATATAGATAAAATAACCTAAAATCATGATTGGCTTACATGCTATCGAGAAATAAGATGGTATTGTAGCTATCAAGAACTTGGTCCTTATTTTGATCTCAGTACTTTTTTCGGCCGAAATTTTTGGATAGGAACATGGCCTTATTTTCACATTCATGTTTTTTGCGGATATATTTTACACTGTCACGCACACAGATTTCAAGCTGGATTGCAATGCGTGCTTGTGTGTAGAGGATTTTTTATTTCACCAATACATTTGCAACAGAATGTAATCTCGTGGTAAACAGACACAGCCAAATAACAAATAAATACATAAATATTTAAATTGTTATAAAATTTATAAAAATGTTGGATTTTTTCCCTTTTTTGTATCCATAAACAGAGAATTTTAGCTGCATAAATATAAAACAAAAGAGATTTTGTTGTACAAATATTAATTTATTGCTTTACTAAGTGCTTGATCAAGCAACAAAAACAAAAATAAAAAATAGGAAAACGAGGCGGGGAAAACAACAACTTTTTTTTCTATAAATGATGAAATAAATGAAACTAAATGTTTATAGATTTTTTTTCTTTTTTCCAGTAAAAATGTAAAACTTTATTCCTTTTTTTCTGAGAAACAAAAACTGTTGGATGAAGAACATATAGATATGTGGATATTAAGGTGGCCCTAAATTATATTGAGAAATACACATTTAAATTTTCGTTCACAATTGCTAAAACAAATTGAATAGATATTTTCCAATAAAAACAAATTTTGAATAGGGATATTCCAATAAAGCTAAATATCTCTATGTTGAATAAAATATTCTCACATTCAATTTTTCATTTCTAGTTGACGTAAAACACTTCTATTTACATAAACTTGCATCACATAGAGAATGTAGGAGCTAGTTAGAATGTGTAGCGGCTTTCGAAACAGCATGCAGTTCCATTCTCTCAATATTGTTAGAGCAATTAGCTTTTCTTCATTTTTTCTTTAAAATATTGAGGTATTTGATGGAAATCGAGGTCGAAAACGAATCAATTTTAAAGGGTATTTAATATTTCTTTATTAAAAAACGGGAATTTTTAAAATCGCTTTATTAATGACGGAGAAATCGGTGAATATAGAAAAAAAAAATACATTACATGATGAACATATAGTCGGTTAAAAAGTATTTTATTACAACAATTATAAAAATTTTATGAAAAGTGTATTAAAAAGGGCTTTTAAAATTGCTTCGTTTTCGAAATCGATATCCATCACATAAGTATCTGATTATCAAATGTTCAAAAATTCTGATTGAGAAAAAATAAAATGGGAATTGTGTGGAGTTATCACCACTTTAGATGTGATGCGATTGTTGAATAAGAGCTGCGATCACGTTGCACCCAGTCACCTAGAAAGTGGTGAAGATACAGATGAGGACTGAGGACTGGAAATATTGATCAATTCGAGTTCTCTCTAAATATCACGTTAGGAGCTTCTCCTAATAAAATCACTTTGGGCTTAAATATAAAATTTTCATAGTTCGAGTGGCGGTACGATAGATATACTTCATAGCCAAACACTTAAAAAAAATTTGTTTGTTTGACTGTCGGATAGAAACCCCATAAATAAAAATAGTTCATAATTTATTAAAAAAGTTTGTTATTAATTCATCTTCTCTCCCTGCTTAGTAAAGTGTTTTTAAAAAAGGAAATTCTTATCTTTGATTTTAAAAATACTTGTGTATGGTAATGTAGAAACTAAATTTATCCAACATCTTATTAGTTACTAGAATTTTTGGCTATATACGACCCGCTTATTTTAAAAGAGGGTTAAAAAAGTGATATCACTCCTTAAAAATTTAAAGAAACTTATTATTTATTACTGGTTAACTCACTCTATATGCCCACAGTTATATTTGAAAAGGTTTCATATTAAAATCGTCGAAAAGAAGCTTAGTTTAACATTTTTCGGCAGAGATTTGGGTGTTTCATGTGAATTCAACATGATTTTATAATAACCTTCAGAGAACATTTTTTCTTTTGAAATAACTATATTTCATGTTGATTTAATATTCCAGTAAAGTTATATCAAAATTAAGTTCACACTGAAATAGTACGGAGATGCATCAAAGTTATTTCAAGTTGAAATAATGTGAATTTGATACTGAAATAATACAAAGAATCATGTGGAATCAAAATTATTTCAAGTTGAAACGACGAGAATTTCATACTAAAATAACATGAAGAATCATGTTGAATCAAAGTTATTTCAAGTTGAAACAACATGAATTTAATGTAATAATTTTTTTTAAATTATTTTACTTACGTAATGTGTATTAGCATAGGCATCAAAGAAACTTCTGTTGCAGTTGGCGGCTGCCCCAGCCAAAATTTGAGCTCGGACCAATTGCTTGGTAGTCATTGTGCTAACCAATGCACATCCACAACAGCCTCAAATTTAGTTTAATATTAATACAATCATAGGTAACATGAATTTCGATTTAACTCAACATGATTTAATTAACGATTTAACATAAAATTTGTTTGAAATTAAAGTTCTAGTCACGTTGATTTAAAATTAAGTCTAACGTTGATAACAATGTTGTTTTAATATTGAAAACTATTAAATCAAAGAGATTTAAGCTTGCATTTATAGTTTGTTGTTAAAATTAATATGAAACAAATGTGATTTTAAATCAGAAGCTGGAAATGTTCGCTCGTAATATGACGTTTGTCGGCTATTTACATTTACACAGCACGATCATCAAAATAAACAACAACAAAACCACATCAAGTCACACAACTGAGTACAACAGTGCCTTGTAACTATAAATAAAGCAAATAAACACCAACACACTCAAAGAACAAATTATTATTCATAACTTTAATATGATTTCAGTGTGTATCAAACTCTCAAAGAAGAAATGAGAATTACAAAAATACATCTGGTTTCTACACTGGCTCAACCTACAACAAATAACAACTTTTAGAAAAATCAGTTTAAAAAAATTTTGTTATACATAACCGAATTTTTGTTGCTTCAGGCCGCCCTCTCCTCTTCGTAACACTTCTTAACAATATTTTCGATATAAATTATCAACTCCGTAAAAGATCTTATGAATATTATTTAGCAAAATAAGCGATCTGTTCTAATACATAAATACAAATACATATCGAGCCTTTGCTGCAATAGACTCACAACTGAAATAACGTGATTTTTAGTTAATAATGCAGAATCAATCGTCATATCGTTCTTCATATTATGTAAAATGGATGGATTTGACATAGCTTGATTAAAAGACTTACTCCATTTTGAAAATAAACAGGTCAAGCAATAATTTAGTTTCCTGCGTTTTTTCGTGCATACATACAAAAATTCTATCTGACTTACATACATGAAGTTATATTAACCTGCCTGTTATGTAAAAGGAGTCGATTTGAAAACTCTCGGTATAGAGAAATTAAATCCACTAATAGTAAACTTTTTTAGATTTTTTTGCAGTTTCATATATTTTAGAACTTAATATATAATATCTGAAATTAATTTACTATATACGATTTAAAATACATCAATGGGGGCATTATTTTTGGAAAACGAGAAATTTACTCGGATTCGGTTTACAGAACAGGGTCGTAAGTGTTTGTTTCGATATTCCAACTCTTCTTTTGGAAAGAATAAAGAAATAAACAATAAAATCTAGTAATCCTAGTAGAGAAAAATGAAATGGAGTCAATATTGAAAAGTTATAAATAATATCAAAACATTGAAACAAGCTGAAATGGTAATTTCCTTGTCTTTCGTTAATTAGTCATAGTTTCTTTTATTATAATTAGCTTGCTCAAGTTTTCATATAAATTATCGTTGCGAAAACATAAAATTTTAGCTGAGTATAAGTGACACTAATTATGATAATTTGTTTTTACACTATGATGCTCTTAACAAACAACCAGACCCGTTGCTATTGCTAACATCACAGCGAACAAATATAATAGTATTCGTGATGAGCAGTGTTGCCAGGAGCTGGAGGAAAAAAGAAGCTAAATCGGCTTTTAAAAAAGGCTAGAAAAAGCTAGAAAGGCAAAATAAGAAGATAAAAAGGCTACAAGTTCTTATATTAAATTTTAGTTTTTAATAATGATAGCTTCAAGTTATTGCAAGATGCAGTTATTATAATGCAATTTTTCTACCGAATTTGAAAAAAACATAATAATATTAATCTCACATACAAACACATCTATATTTCATTTTATCTCCTTCCATCAAAATGGGTTTTCAAAGAATTTTAATCAATATTTGTTGATTCGCTGCAAGGGATAGTAGGAAGTAGTTGCGCAAACGTTTCTATTCTTCATCTGATCTCCATTGCACTATAGGAAATTTTTGCGGCCTTTAGAGCGCGTCGTCTTAAGGTCCCTAAAATTTTTCATCACGCACTCTCACGAATATAACACTTATGAACACTAACATTCACCTTCTGTTGTGAAAATTTTCAAACATTCCACTGGAAACCCTTAAAATTTCCTTACTCACACAGCGAAGAAAGTTTTTTTTTCACACAGATTATATAAAATATTTTATTTCTAAGCTCCTCGCTTTAAATATATTGAATAATTCTGAGTTTCTCATGCTGTAGCTACTCGATTCTTGAAGAGATTTACAGCTGAAATAAATTACGTTCAGCTTTTGATTGGCCTACAGAGTTTTAAAGTTTTATAGCTCTTAGTTGCGGCAAATTTAATTATTAAACTCCAATCCATAATTCTTCAATATTTATGATATACTTGATCTAATAGACGAACTCATCAAGATATTAAAATAATGCTCACGTTCGAAATTATTTACAATTAGAAACTATTATTATGAAATGTTGAAAAGTAAGAAAATGAGTGATCTAAAAACTGAATTTAGCCTTTTTGAGGCTAATAGCCCAATTCAGTATCTCGATAAAACGTTACGTCTATAGACGGAAAGCAGTCACTAAAGCAATTCAGTAAGTCGTTATTATTTTTTCGTTTGAGTTTCGAGGTTCTTGTCTTGCCTACAAGAAATTGGAAATAAGTTACTGCCAAGCTTAAACAAATATTTGCCCTGTATTTTTTGTTCAACTTATAATTATTCTAAGCAGAAATTAGTCGGAAAACGTGTAAAACCGACATAGTGAATTGGGCTTTAAATGAAATGCACTCTCTTTTTTGAGTGATTCGTATACAAATTTTCTATTCAAATCAGTTGTTTGAATTATGGAAAGAAACAGCACTTAATAGTCCAATTCAGTATGTTGGTTTTACACGTTTTCCGACTAATTTCTGTCTGATTTCTTTGTTTTGTATTCGCTAAGTAGCTTAGAATATATTTAGGTCATTGTCTTTGAAAATGAAAAATTATTGCGATGAATAAAATAATTGTTTGAATTGCCACATTAAAATAATTATAAGTTGAACAAAAAATACAGGCCAAATAATTTTTTAAACTATTATGGTTTTTGACTTGGCAGTACCTTATTTGCAATTTCTTGTAGGCAAGACAAGAACCTCGAAACTCAAACGAAAAAATTATAACGATTTACTGAATTGCTTTAGTGACTGCTTTACGTCTATAGACGTAACGTTTTATCGAGATACTGAATTGGGCTATAAATCTAGCCTCGAAAAGGCTAAACTGGCAACGCTGGTGATAAGTAGCAATAGCAGTCACTACAGTATTAACAACAACAACAACAACAACAACAACAACAAGGACATAAACATTATTATCAGAGGCATCAGTCTACCATTTATAAAATATAAAAGTCTGAAAAGTAAATAAAATGATGGTTCCTACAAACAAACGGCGATTATCTTCCAAAAACAACCACTCGAAATGCCAAGCGAAAAAAAGCGATAAAAATACAACCAAAATAACTAATTTATACATACGAGGAGTATTCGATGTCATAATTATGTATCCTTTCCCTTATTATTACTTGATTTGCTTTCCCTTTGTCGAACAAAAAATATAAAATAACACAAGTGCTTTGTGTCCAGTTTCAAATTTGAAATATTAGCAGCCCAATTTTGTGTTGAATTTCAAATCAGAATAAAAATTATAATAACAAAAGAAACATCTGTTTTATTAGAGCAGTTTTATTTTCTTTTTGCCGTTTAATATCTAACAATTATACTCGTATTACAGCACATAAATTGAAAGGGTATATTTATTTCGAGCTCAAGACAATTGGATTTATCAAACTCTACATATGGGCAAATCCGAAGAAATGTATACCAAGAGCGGAATTTGAAGTTTTTAAAACTATATATGTACTTACATATGTATGTTGATGGATGTATATAAAGGATAATGTTTTTCGGTGATCCCTTTATGAATGGTAGGAATATACCAACACCACAGAAAGAAGGTCCAACTTGTCATTTCATATAGGATGCAATTTGTTTGTGTGTTTAGTTACACATGAGACCGCGAGTTAAGGTGTTTGGTGGTAGGGAACGCCCGCTATCTTGAAAATAAGGGAGTGAGGATATTTTTAGATTATATAAGCTATAGGGAATATGCAAATTACGTGCATTTCTGCCATGGCGTTGGCATTAACGCTCACTTCATACTTGTTAGGGTATGACGTGAAAAAAGCTCAACGATATTGTGTTGGTGCCCTTTAACACATAAAATTTGCATTGTATCATACACTAATCGATCCTAATGGTTTTGAAATATATTTTTTTTACATTTAAAGTTATAAATTTGTTACTTTTAAAAAAAGTTTTAATTTTTTGTGGGTCAGATCAGCAGTTACCTCACTTATATTTGTCAAAAGTGTCGAATTAAACGAACGATAAGCGCAGTAGGTTTGGAGATTATAAAAAAACACAACAAACAAAATTTTACATATTAGAAATGAGTCTATTTTATTTTTCAAAAACTCAAACAATTTCCTTAAAAGGCGAACAGTTCAACATTCAAAGATATTTATGTAAATATTGAATGTTTAAAGATTTGAAATTCATGATGTAAATTTGTCTTTTGCTAAATAATATCGAAGATTCCTTGCCGATGAATTGTAATTTTTTAGCCGAAATAGATTTTAATTTGTAAACAATTTAGCATTCACAAAAATAATATATTTTTAAGCAAATAAATTCTCTCCAACATGTCATTAGAGTAAATAATTCTAAAGTCAATTAACATCCTGACAAAGGAAACTTTCAATTATTTTTACACAATAGATCCTTTTGCACAATTGCACAAGCTCCCATTTTAATTGTCAATTAAATGACAATAGAATCTTAAAATGCACTTGATTTATTCAGTTTAATTTAATGTTTTAGTTTAATTAGTTGACTAATAATCAGTTATGTTTGAATGTACAGTGTGTGTGCAATAGTATATACTCACTTGTTGTATAATACAATATCTGGCAACCAAATATGTTCTGAAGGTACATGTAACGTGTCGACTCCACCATAATCATCTGGATTCCATTTCAATTTGTAATCATTCCATTCCTAGAAAAAAGGAAAATTGAAATGAGTGAAAACTAATAGGAAAAAATAATGTTGACAGAGGCAAAATTATATTTAAATACATAAAAGAAAACAATGAATAAGAATCTAATTAAAATATGAATAAATTATTGAAAACCAAATGAACATAACAAAAGAAATTCCCAAAAAAAAACTCAGACAAGCAAATTGAAATGAATTAAAACAAAAACTTTCAGTGCACTCTTTATTTGTTTGTTTATTTATTCATTCAATCATTCATTCATTTATTAATTCATTCAGTTATAGGCAAGAATGTACACTAGAATGGTCGTTAAAAATTAAAATTTGGATTTCTTCGAGTCTCATACTCTACATCGTTGGGTATTTATAAAAAACTGCCCTAAAAAAAGTCAGGTCAATCAGTAAAGATTAAGCCGTGTCGCACGCCCACCAAAGTTTGAGCAAATGCTGTTTTTATGTCTTTTATGTCTCATAACTTAAAAAATATACAGCCTTATCATGAATTCCACATGTGAAAATTTCCGAATAATATTTTTTGTTCACATGGATTTTAATTTCGTATCATTAATTCCATGTGAATAAAATAATATGCCTGGTTTTAAAAACATGTGTGTGAAGTTTTTTGAAAGCAAACAAACTTAAAAACAAAATTTTTCAGAGCTTAAAAATGTAAACATTCAGAAAATTTCATAACATATTTTATTTATGATACTAACTGTTCACATGTTCGGAAATTTTCATATGAAATTTTATTCATGATAAGGCTGATAGTGTTGAGTTTTTCTTCCGACGTGATTTTTTTTTAATTTGGAATGATTTTCCGTCATCTCACGTCATATTTGGACAACAGAAAAACAATTTAGTATTCAAAAGGACCCTGAAGATGGCACATACCCGAAACCGGTCTGTATATCAATCAAATTTGACGTGTAATGGCGGAAAATTTGGTTGACGCAAAAAAATACAAAATTTTTTGTGGAACGAAAGTATCGGGAGTATATCTTAGCCGCGCATTGGAATATATAAAAAGTATTCATGAGATAGAAAAGACGACAGCTGTTTACTTTTTTTTATAAAAAATTTAATATATTCACAAATTTATTTAAAAATTTTTAAAAAGGAAACTACGTATTTATTTAGCACAGAAAGGCATAAATTACCAAAATTCAGTGTAAAATGATAAAAAGCTCTGTATTGTTGCATATATGCAATCGACGCGGCTGGTCAAGGCTTTTATTTTTAGGTGTTATAAACCATATTTCAAAACTTTCGTGCTATCAAGTGTTGTGGCTCATTGCAAAATCTTAGAAGATTTGCAAATATTTGGATATATTATACTAATTAAAGTAGACACTTCAACAGTTCCTCTTGAACTAATTTGTTGCTCGACCGAAGTGGACCCAAAAAGTGCTCTCTTACGACTTTTTTTTTATTAAACATAAGGAATGATATTTTTAATTCAAGGGTACTAAAATAATTTTAACCATTTAGAAACAAAATCAATTTATGTATAAAAAAAATCTATAAAAAAGACGTACACGTGTTCAAAACTTAGTAATTTTTTGTAAGTCTTTTTGATATATTTAACTTACTCAAAATCAATGCACAGCTATATTGCCAAAGTTGGCTAATTGGTTAAAGTTTTTACATTTTTCTACTATGCTAAAATTTGTACTAAAACAATTTTTGTCCAGCTAGATTAGTAAAATCGTACACTGCACTGCACTAAATAATTAAAAAATTTTACAAAAAAAAAAAATATTAAAAGTCCTCTTGCTAAATTGAAAATAAAATCAAAAGTTGATCACCAATTTCATAGAAAAATGCTAATTTACTTTGGAATATATTTTAATTTGTTTTTATGATTTTTTAAAAACAAAAATTTGAAATTCTTTTAAATTCTTTTTTTAATTTTTTGGCTAAAATTTTTACGATATCTCTGAAATTAAGAGGAAGATTTAAAAACAATGTTTGTTGTAGAGCTTTGGTATTACCTTTTTACTGAATTTTAAGTAAATCAATTGAATCAATTTAAAAATTATTTAAAAAAAGATTAAGTGAACCAATAAAAAAGCTTGTACACCTTTTTGATTGAAATAATTCGATCTCTTATAGAATGAATATGAAATAAGTTATGAGATATAAAAGACAGAAAAGAGCCTTAATTTTAACTAATTGACCTGAAACATTTTTAAGGTAGTTTTTTTATAAATACCCATCGATTTGGGATGTAAGACTTAAAGAGATCCAAATCTTAATATTTAGCAACCACTCTAATGTACACATGAGCACATACACCCACGCATATACTCACATGCATTCAGTCACAAAAGTTTACATTAAAAACGTGTGTGTTTGAGTTTTACATGCATTAGTATGCATGTGTGTTGTTTGTCGAAAATAATAATAAAAATAAATTTATTTGTGCATTAACAATAATTGTATGTTTGTTTGATTTTTGTTTTATTTATTTATTTTTACTAGCCGTATTAACCCTTAAATGCCAGAATTTGATATACGAATTGTGGTGTGGCAATAATTTTTGTTCTAAGATATTTATTTTTTTTTTTGCTGAAAATTACAAATTTGAGTTCCAATTGCTAAAAAAATTGCTCCTGAAAGCTCCAGAACAAAAACAAGAAAGACCGCCTATGGACGGTTTTAGTGGTTTAGGGGAATCTTTTTTCAGAAATAAATAAAATATGATGCGTAATTGGAAGAATATCAGTTTTTTTTTTAACTTTTGATATAAAAATATCATGTTCAAGCCAAATATATTATGTAACTAAATGGTATTCTGTAAAACAGTTTTTAGTCTTTGAAAATCATAGGTGGACGTGTGTGTATCCGATTTTTTACACAGTTTACAAGATTTTTTGAACCCCATATTGTAGAAAATGATTTATCTTGTCAAACCTTATACTAGCCACAGGACGAATAGCCTTTTTCCCAATAAAAGAGCCACCGTTGGCTCTTCGGCAGATGAAGGACAACCTGTGAATCGTATTTCAACAGAAGCACATAGTTCGTTTGCAATGCTCCTGCAAAATTCTTTCTTGGTCATGCCTTACCATTTCATTCTGATCAAAGTTTTGGGGGTTTTGGACGTTAAGTCTGCGATTTAAGAAAAATGCATTTGTTATGGCCATATCGAGAAGACGGGAATCCTGGTTGCCATATCTTGTGTTTTGATTTTAAGTCCATATATGAGTCCATTAGGTCTACGCCGTCCATGTGCACATTGTATTCACGGATAATCTGTGGATAATCAATCAATATTATGCTATGATTTTTGCTTCCTATTGTAACAGGTAACTTAAGTTGGCTGACTGACTGTCAACACGTGGAGTAAAATGCAGACACTGCGGTTAACAAAAAAAATTGCTTTCTTCATAGAGTGATGCACTCAGTTGAGGGTGATGAAGACTTTGAAGATTTTGATGACAGCATAGAAGATCCAGATTATCATTGTGATAAACTCAAACCGGAAGATAATGCTATGATAACCGATTGTTTGGAGTTATTAGATTCTTATGAGAGCACGTGACATTTATAGCCTTGTTACTGTTAGAGCAAATCGGATTCCCAGTTGTAAAGTACCAACTGACAAAAGTAAAGAATTAAAGAAAGCACCGAGAGATTATTCAACAGAGTTCTTTGGATTAGCTTATGGCATCGACATCACCACAGTTTTATGGAAAAGCGTAAAGTATGTCAAACTCTGTTCAACGTATGTTTTCAATATGTCTTTCAAAAGAAGCACTCAGGCGTCAGAAATTAAGAGCCGAAAACTTAAAATAAATAGTTTTCTTTGAAAAAATTAAATATTCTTAAGGGTACCCTATACTCACATATTTGATTGACATACATGCCATGTTGGACAGATTCCCTGACTGTGTATGGTTAAATTTTTAGTATGACATACATGTTGGACGAATATTAAAAAGTTTTAATAATTTCTTCATTGCTCACACATTTCATATGGTGTAAGGGGAAGAGTGACATACTTAATTGTAAATATCAAAGAAAACGTACAAAATTTAAATTTTTTTCATATGCAGCGACATATTTTTTTAAATTATTTATATATTTCAATTCAAATTTGAAATTACAATTGATTGAAAATTGGAAAAATTAACTCTCAAATAATTGCAAATTGGAATCAGATCCATAAACTGACATAGCTCGCTAAAACTGCAAGGAATGCCAAGAAATTGAGAAAAATCGTGAACATTACGAAAATTCGCAAAAACTTGCTAGAATGTTAAAGATTGCAAAGGTAATATTGATTGAAAGTCCCTAAAAATGCTCCAAAGTCAAAAGCTTTGCAAAAATCACATCTATCGCGAAAATTTGCAAAATTTTAAACATGTTAAAAATAGGTAAAAATATAAGGAATGCCAAAAATACGGTAAAAAAACTGCAAAAATGGCGATAATTTGCGAAAACTTGACAACAGCATCATAATAGCAAAGTCTAATGTTGTTTAAAAATCGTGACAACTGTAAAGAGTCTGAAAACTTGCAAAAAGTCGGTTTTATCGCATACATTGCAAAAATTCGTGAGAAGTTCCAAAAACGGTAATAAGCCCTAAAATTTAATAGATATCGTCAAAGCTTCTAAAAATAAAAAAAAATCTGAAATAATGCGAAAAACTCGCAAATTCGCGAAAATTTATAAAATGTATTGATTGATGTATTAATGTAATGTCTAGTAACCATTCTTGTTATGTAGTTTTGATATTGAAATAAGCCCCCATCACGGCAATGTAAATTTGTTGATCTTTTCTTGTGAATTGTACGCTAGAAACAGAATGTACAAAAAAAATCTTTTCTTAAAGATTTTTTCTCAAAAGAAAATTTTTATTTTGAGATTTTTTTATTTTGAACTTGAGCGATACTTATTTTAAATATCTTTTTAAATACTTTTTGTTTTCTGTACAGTTCAATGATAAATATTTTAGAAACAAACAAAATAAAAGCACTTCACTTTGGTTGAACACAGTTTGATATTTTTTGTGCATTTCCATAAAACCATAAGAATCTAATAACTCCAAACAATTAGAGTTACCATAGCATTATCTTCCGGTTTGAATTTATCACAATGATAATCTGGATATTCCATGATATCATCAAAATCTTCAAAGTCATAATCATCCTCAACTGAGTGCATAAAAGCAGCAATTTTTTGATCACTCAATGAAGAAAGCTTTGAATTTTTTCTGCTTATCGCAGTATCTATTTTTAATACACCTGTTGACATCGTTTTTTCCTCTTTTAGTAGGCCAGAAGAGATAGGTAATAATGAATACGTTTTACTCCTCAACTGAGTGCATAAAAGCAGCAATTTTTTGATCACTCAATGAAGAAAGCTTTGAATTTTTTCTGCTTATCGCAGTATCTATTTTTAATCCACCTGTTGACATCGTTTTTTCCTCTTTTAGTAGGCCAGAAGAGATAGGTAATAATGAATACGTTTTACTCCGATAAAAACGTTACACTAAATTTTGTTCAACTAAGTCACTAAGACCGTCTACAGAAGGTGTTTGAAAAAAACTCAATTCGAGCAAATTTTGTTGTTTTTTTTTTCAAAAATCTAACTAGAAACAAATTATCAAAATAAACCTTTTAAATATTTCCAAAGAAATTGCCAAGGCTGTTGAACGGTTAGACTGTAGTTTTTTTTTTATTTTAATTTTTGCAAGAATCACAACTAAATTTTTTTGTATTTTTTCACTAAAAATTTTATTGTAACGGTTATTGCTACCACATTAATTATCGAAACACGTTCAAACTCATACCATTTGCTAGATAATTTGGTGTCGAATAAAAAAACAGCTTTTCGTTGTAAAAAGTATTGTGTTTTTTACATTTCGCATAAAATAGTTTTTGTTGATGACCGTTCGTAAAAGAAGGTCTTAGTGGTTTAAGGGTTAAGATTGCAGTTGTTTGTTATTGTTTATGTATAGATGTTTGTGTATGTATGTATGAATGTGTATATTTGCATTGCAATTGATAAATCAGTGTGCTGTTGTGATTAAAGCAATTATATGTATATCAATCCTTGTGGCGTTAATTTTTTAAGTTGAAATAATTAAATTTTCCTTTCTGACAGATAATTAATTGTATTCTATGGAAAACTATAGTAAAATTTATTAATATGTCCAAAAAATTAAAAAAGTATATCTGAATTTAGCTGCATTAAATTTTTTAACAAAGAAAACATAAACTTTATAAATGGAATAAAAAAGGTGATTTTAAATACATAAAAATCAAATAATTTTTTATTTGATAGAGTTATTTTAAATTACGGAAAATTTATTTTCAACTACTTTTGTTATTAAAATTAATTTTATGAGGAAAGCTGTTGATTCAATTATAGAAAGTGAAAATTGAATTATTAAACATTTTATATATGTTGAGCAGGTTTTTCTGAATTAAAACATTTGCTCTAAAAATGCACTAAGTGATGAAAATTGATTTGGACAAGAAATTTATAGTTTCGTTAAGAAAATTAATGATTAATGTTACATATACATATTGTGTATTTATCAAATCTGTAAACAAACTAATGAGTTATAACCGAAAAATTGTAAAACGATTGTAAATGAAAGCTTTTTATTTACCTGCTCCACCCACACATTCGTCGTCATGATTTGATTTTTTAAATTCTGCAAATAAAAAGAGAGTAATTTTTTATTTCATTAGTTTTGTAGAAAACAAATTTATATATAATGTTTCTATTCTACTGTATACCGAAAACATACTCAAAGTATATATATATATATATATATATATATATATATATATATATATATATATATATATATATATATATATATATATATATATATATATATATATATATATATATATATATATATATATATATATATATATATATATATATATATATATATATATATATATATATATATATATATATATATATATATATATATATATATATATATATATATATATATATATATATATATATATATATATATATATATATATATATATATATATATATATATATATATATATATATATATTTAGCCAATTTTAATAACCAAAGTGAAGAAAGAGCAGTGTGTTTTCTTCAAAATTCCTTATAGTCCAGGAGCCACCGACAAATTTGGTCAATTATTTTTTTTTCAGTCACTTCCTCCTCACTAAAAATTTACCTGATGGTAGCCTATAGAAAGACCGTGAGCTGATACTTTCAAAGTGGTGGCTAAAAGGGAAACATTAAAAAAACTCCATAACTGCTACAGAGCGAATCCTAGAGAGGTAAAATGTTTACCTCTCCCCTTAGCTTTTCCTTTTCGATATTTTTTCCGATCATAACTACCCCCTGTCTCCATTTCTTAAGAGAGCTCCCATACAAAGTAAAAATTTTTATAAAATCCTGAAAAATTGCCCGCTACAGCTCCTAGGATGCTCCTAGATGGGAAAATATAGGAGCAACCCCTTTATTTTACCTATTTAATAATTTCTTTGAATGTAGGGGGAAAATTTAGGAGCAACTTAACAAATACTATCAAATGTATGACTGACTCCGGTTAGTTTTTTTAGCATCAACATTGTTTTTGAACATGTCTAGCGGGGTATAATGTATGACTGACCTCAATTAGTTTTTTGCTCCAAACTTTTTCTCATAATATACTTGCCACATGTCTCCACGCCTTAGGGGGGAAGTATATATTGAGAAAATGTAGAGAACAAAAAACTAAATGATGCTAGTCATACATTATACCCCCTTCAGGGGGACTCCTAGGGAGTTATGGGACTTTTTCTTATATATATTTCTATTCTGTATTGTAAATTTTTTAAGGAATGATAAGGGGGTAGACATATTCACAAAAATTGTTGGTGCTAAAAACTAATTGGAGTCAGTCATACATTTGACCCTTCTAGGGCCATCTTAGGCACTGCTAGAGCGAAATTTAACAATTTCATTAAACCACTTTATTTGTATGGGACCCCCTAAGAGGTAAAGATTGGGGACACTTATGTCTTGAGAAAATGTTGCGAACAAGAAACCAATGCTGGTCGGTTATACATTTAATCCCCCTAGGGCGAAGTCCTAGGCAGTTATGAGTCTTTTTCTTTAATATTTTTCTAGTCTGTATTGTAAATTTTGTATGGGAAGCCCTTAAGGAATGGAGATAGGTGGTAGGTATGTTCATAGTGTTTGTTAAGTTGATCCTACATTTTCCCCCTAGGAGCATCCTGAGAGCTGTAGCGGTAATTTTTTTTTAGAAATTTATAAAGTTCTTGACTATGTATGGGAGCCCCCTTAAGGAATGAAGATAGTATGTTCAGGAAAAATTTCGAAAAGTAAAAACTAAGAGGGTTCGGCTCTGTGGCAGTTATGGAGTTTTCTTTTTTGCAACTTTTTCCTTTTTTGCCCCCACTTTAAAAGTATCAACTAAAGGTCTATCCATCACAATATATATTTATTCATAATTCCATATAAGCTATCATCATGTAAATTTTTAGTTAGAAGGAAATTACTGAAAAAAAATTTTTTTGTCGAGTTTTGGTGTCTGCTGCTGCTGCTCATCGCAAGGCTTTATGATACTACTCCCTTATGCGTCTCTGTAATTATCGTTCGGGAGGAACTTAATCATGTAAATATGTTACTGGCTCCTGGGCTATTAGATGAGTTGCGATATTTGGTTTTAGAATAGACCATCTGTATTTGTTAAATTGGATCTACAAAAATCTATATATATGTTAATACATACTAATAGTGGTATATTATTGTCTCTACATGAAAAGGAGCCAAGTTTAGAGGTGACTCAAGAAACTTCCTAAAATCGTTTGCTTTCGAAATAAATATTTTAAATCGGTAAATCTATAAGTACATTGCATTTCGATTTATTTAAGAATGTGAATGGATGGACATATTTTATTGAAATGGAACTTCAATCAATTTTATTTTTAAGTTACAATATTGGAAATAAGAAAAATGTTTCATTAATGACTGTTACGAGTGCTTCCAAATTTCGAGTGCATGAAATTTCCATTTGTTGATTTTCAGTAAAATTTTTCAATTTATATTCTTCTGCATTCAGCTCTTAAATCATTCCATCATGTTTGAATTGTTTAATTTACATAACGATGCATTTTCACATTGACGCACATATAATTTTCTTTTAGTCATTCGCTCAGTCGCACAGTGGTGTAAATTAGGAAACAAGTGGTAATAAGTATGGAACATTTAAACTACTAAATAGTTTTGCATAAAAATTATACAAGTTGCAGAGGAAGCATCACGCTTTCAGAATCTTGTTTTCTTAAGTTTTTGGCTGCACCAGGGGTGGAGCTACAAGGGCTGAAAGTTGGCTACCTCGGGTACATTGTGCGGCTTATAACTCTCGTAAATATTATACGGTTTGTAAAATTTTTAGACGCGTTGGATTTTGCTAGGCAAAATAGAGAAAAAGTATATTAGGAACTATTTTTGTATCTTTTAGAGATATTTCACTTCGAAATTAAAATTTTAAATTTTTTGCCTCGACTTTTTTGTTTTGTTTTTTTGTTTTGTTGTAATTTTTTTTATTAAACATCTGATTTCAACTTATGGTACACCATTAAATTTCTGATAAAATTTTAAGTAAACACACGGAACAAAGTTTTGAAATATCTTAAGCCGTTAAGTCGTAACAAAGGTCTAAACTCAAAGCTTGGAAATTTAACTAAAAATCGAAAATTAAAAAAAAGTACTTTCATAATATTTGAAATTGTAAAAAAATTTTATTAGATGTGCTAATTTTATTTTTATACACGGTGAAAGCTCACACCTTAAACATGAGTTTAGCGGACATTTTTGTAAATTTGGGACATGTACCCTACATTTGCAGTGGTCGAAAGTCATTAGTTTTCAAAATAATGTTTGAATTTAGGTGGCTGTCAAAAACTTTACACAGGGTGCTCAAAAAAGCCATGAACCAACTTTTATTGGGTAGGTAGTTAGCATTCTTCTTACTCTAAATGAAGACATCCTGGCTATAAATGTAGGTGCTAGGGCAAAATTAGGGGAAAAAAAAACTAAAATATCAGGAAGAAGATTTTTATATTATAAAACAACAAGCTTTCATTTTCAAATTTTCATTTTCTTCTGAAATTTCTACTGTGAGCTCTGAATGCATTATTTAACTACGTGCTAAAAATTCTTTATGTATATTTTACCGATCCCGAGATATGGAAGTCGTAGTGTAAGCAACAAAGAAGACAAAAATAACAGAAAAGCTTGATTTTCAACAAGACACAAAATATAAAAGAAAGAAAAAAATTGGGATGTTTATTTGATCAGACCCACCTTCCTGCATGTATTTCGACGCGCTGAAAATTTGGTCTGTTTGGGCCGTTTTTCGTGATTTACTCGAAATTGGATTGCAAATCTATTTAGTAGCTTAGAAGTTCGAACTTATTACCACTTTTTTCTAATTTACACCACTGTGAGTCTTTTCAATCGTCCTTTAACAATTTGTTTGATTTTCTTTTCTTTTCTTTCGACTTTTAAGAGTGTACGAATATTTTTGCAAAAGTATGCGAATTTAATGAAATGCAATAAATTTTTTTTTGTATTTGTACTCGTATGTATGCATGTGGATGAATTCGGATGTAGTATATGGCTACATGCAGTTTATAAGTGTGTACTTTTAGGGATATAAAGAAATTAAACTTGTAGATTAATAGATATATTTTGAGAAGTGTGTCTGCATTATAAACTATTCTATTAATCCAATCCACATAGCTTTAGTCGTTATATTTGAAGGACAGCTAATAAACCATGTCGAAAAATCTAATGCCATATTCTTCTAGGAAATACCTGATGAAGGATTAAAGCTCATTTAGATAGTTAGCTGAATGCTGCTACGTTCCACACTTATATATTTACTATATATTTAGTTTCAGAGAAAAATTTGTGATATTTACGATTACTGATATTTGACTTGTATGGGAGAAATATTAAGTTTTATATATTCGATGTACATACACTCGAAAATAATTTATAAAATATTTGAGAACAAATTATTTCCTCAACTTGAGAATGATGTCCAAAATGCATAGTTTGTTTCTCAAACCTCTTTCAAAACAGTTTCAAACGGTTTGTTTTCCAATATCGTTTTGAGATCAAAGCTATGTGTTTTTGCTGCGGTAGTTAAATATATGTCCATGTGTATGTATGTGTATACAATCAATGATTTATCGCCTATAAAACACATTTAGAAATAAGTATGTTGACAAGGTGATATATGTTGTCGTGTATAAAGAATTTGTTCGAAAAGCTTATGAAAATTTGTGCAACAAAACCTTATTGACGACAAGATGAAGAACAACTGCATGCAATATGACGTTTGTACAGTTTTATTGCCAACAACAAGAGTAACAACTGCATAAAAGTTGTCGAGTGCATAGTTTTATTGCCGACAACAAGAGTAACAACTGCATAGAAGTTGTTGTGCTTCTGTTTATGTACATTATAGAGTTTAAGTATGCCACAAATTGCGTTTTTATGCAAGTTCTTGAGTATCTCGGTAGGCTAGTAGGTAGCGTGGTAGCCTATCAGTGTGAAGGCTGTGGGTTCGATTCGATTATTAAATTTTTAAATATTATTATATTTTCATTGAACGTTGAAATCAACGACTTCTGTGCCCTGCATTCAAAATTGTCGTAAATAGTTGACTTGGACTGTCGCCAATACGTTTTTGCTGATATATACTTGTTTCGCACATGCATCGATGATGTCTCGAAGACTTGGCATAGAGGGTATACTAACTCCACTATGAAGTAAATTAATATTGTGTGCGAACTTCTGCTGCTGTCTATGTTAATTCATGTGTGTTTGGATATACAAATGTAGTTCTATTTTAAGACTATTTTAAATGAGTTAATTTGTTTGTTTGTATCTTTTCTATAAATGTTCTGAGAAGGACTTGAAGGAAAATGATAGCTAAATGTGTATTTGAGTTTTACACTACAACAATTACGATAAAGCCACAATCATTAAATCAAATCAACAGCTATGACGATGCACACAATTTTGCTTTGTAATTTCTAATTGGTTATTAAGGATAAATGATTTTATTTATAAATTTAAAGCACTTTGATGAATATTCATCTTTTGTAGTTCTCGTGTTCAATTTTCATTCGAAATTTGTATAAAGAAAACTTGAATTTGTATACGACAAGAACCTTCAAAAAAGTAATGAAACTCATGAAATTCACATTAACATTAATGAGAAAGAGCAGTAGACTCCGAAAAAGGCGTTTTTATGTTGGGCGTGTAGGTTGAAATAAATTAACATTAATTTCTTTCTTGATTGCTTGGAATATTGTGTCATGTCCAATTCTTACTAAATAAAATTTTGTGAGCTTTTACTCATGCATTTTCTATTTCCTTAAGGATAAAAAAAGTAAATGATAAATTTGTGTAAGGTACTTACAACATCAATTAATTGTGATAAACGTAAGCCCATTTTGACCGTTAAACGATCAGAGTTATTTCCAACAGGCCTTATCAAGCGATTGTAGTTACTCAAGAGATCGTCGTATAAACGTTTTGCATCTGGGTTGGCCAAGCCGCCGGTGGCAAAATGTAACGCTATGAACACAGCTGCAAACAGCACGCTCCCCATCTTAGGCCAGGTCCACCCCTGAAAGAAATAGAAATTTTAAGCATTATTATTTAGCGATAAACATTTTAAAATATATAAAAAAAATATTCGTATGTTTATGAAAATATGTGAAAACATTTGAGTAAAGGACACATATTTGTAATCATATTCAGCAAATGTTTTGGATAATATATAATAAATATTTTTCATACTTATAGTGGCACAGAAAAGTATACATACCTTTTGCAAAAAAAAAAAGAGATTTTATAATAAGTTTTTTTTGCAAAAGGTATGTAGGCTTTTCTTTACTATTTTCAGTTTTCGCCAGGAACTGGGAAAAAAGAAGCTAAATAAGTTTTTAAGTCTGAAAGGAAATTGAAAAGTCCGAACAAAATTTTAGGTGAATATAACACGAAAACTCGTAATATAACTTTTTTACTCAATTTTTGCAAATAGCAAATTTTGTAGAGTTCTCTGATAAATTTTCCAAATTAAGGCATCCATGAATAGAGGGCAAAGACGATGTAAAATGGTGGGCGGCGGCGGCTAAGATAAAATATAGTCGGCGGCGGCTAATAGCCGGCTAAAAGCCGAAAATTTTTCGTTGACGGCGGCTAGCAAAATGTGTCGGCTAACGGCCGGCTAACATAGTATTTCTTGTTTACTTACATTCAAAGCCTGTTTATGACAGGTATACTCGGCCAAATTATAAATAAATTTGCCTTTGCTATGCGGTTTACTGCCTTATTTATGCAAATAATTTTTATACAATGTTTTCCTAATATGTTTCAAAACTAAATTAAATATTTTTAAATGCGCATGTGAGTAAATACCCACTTTTTATAATTAAAAATCGGCTTAGCCATTAGCCGATGTTAGCCGCACTTATCGGCGACGGCTAAGTGATTGTGAAAATCATCGGGGGTGGCTAGTAGCCGGCTATTAGCCGACTGGCTTCGCGCTCATTCATGGACCATGAATAGCACATTTGTATGATGACTTATAGTGAACTTTTACGTAAGACATGTTTTCAGTACAAACTGTCCTAATAAAATCCGGTTTAGTGGAATATATTAATGCTAATTGTGAATAAGTATGAAATTAACCAATTACCTTTGAAAGAAGGAATTTTTTTGCCTCTTTCTTAAGAAAGATACAAAAAGACCCAACAGCTAAGAGCTAGCGGGTTAAAATATTCCACAAAAATGTTCTTCGTAGTGTTTCACATAAAAAATTAATACATATTATACCTCAAACGTAAGGATTGCAAGATTTCCTATGACGATTCACCATAACAATGCGCAAAAGGGGAAAACTTTAGTTTAAGCATAAATTAAATAAGTTGAATTTATCAAAGAATTTAACTATCCAGCTCAAGTCTAAACAATTTAGTAAATTCAGATAACATTTTTACATTTATATAAGAAGAAAAGAAAAATTACATTCACTTGCATCTATAATAGCCAAATGGACTTTTGATGTTTTTTCTTGTTTTACATTTTAATGCTGTTTTTATGTTTTGAGATTATGAAGAGGTTGTAATTGCAATCAATTTAACATGCAGATGAATAAAATCACAATACGCCTTTCATTTTTCATAAGTTGCACTTGATAAAACATGTAAAAATAAAAAATTTGTTACCATTTTGTTCATGTTTTTGTTACATATTGATCTCTCGTAAGATTAACTTTTAATTTAATTTACATAACGTTATGCTACATGATTAATTAATTATATTTAAATGCAATTAAAAGGAATTTAGTTGGCTTTTGCATTTACGCCATGTTCAACTACAAGTTTTAATTATTTTTAAAATGGTCAGCAAAAGATTACTGAGTAATTGAAATTATATTAAATCAATTGAAAATTGCATTTTGAAAAGGTCAAATCTGGAATATTTTGATGTACATACAAAATTTTTTATAAAAATGGAATACAAATGCTTGCCCCCATCATCCACCGGCTATTTACCCAAAAAGACCAACTAAAAATTTAATTTATGCTGTATTAAAAATTTTCTATCTGTAATTAGCTTTCTTGCATTAAGATTTATACATATGTACGTACATGTTTACATGTTGTGTGAGATAAATTATATATTTCTTGAAAAAAAAAATCAAGGCTGTTGCAGTCATGATCTTATGATTTAAAAGAAAAGTTAAAAATGAAGGTGGAAAAGGAATTTAGTCCCTCGAGAACAAATTAGAAAAACTTGACTTCACATTTTATATGAAGAAAGTGCTCTATGTCCATAAATAAAGCACTCAGTCAAAGAAAATACACGATGCATGTATTAAAAATTTTCATTCTTTCCTAATATAAGAATTATAAGAAGAACCTTTGTTTTTTTAACTAGTATAAATTTTAGCAATTTGTAGGAACACTAAAATTGTGAAGTCATAATCCACAAAAAAAAAAACACCTTTCTGGAAGCAGAGGATTTGCATTTTTTGTGTTTTAAAGGAAGCTTAGCAACGACAGAATTGGTTCACGAAATAAGACAAATATGTAGGCATGATATTAGCATTATGTTTTGCTTGTTTAAGGGAGAGCTTCCACATCGCAAGCAAAAATCATGCACGATTCGAAGCAGGAGGCAACCTTAGAGCCAATAACTATCGTTTAAGAACCTGCAAAGCATTAATTTTTTCTAATGTAGCAGATATTTATGTGGTTACAGTAGGACGGCACCGGTGAGCGATCCAGTTAAATTAATTTGACAAAAGTATGAAAAATATTTATCTTACGGATTGCAAATACTGATAAATCGCCATTAGAAACCCTATTGCCCAAATACAGTCTGATTTATTTTGAAGACTATTCAAAAATCAAACTTCTGATTTTATATAATGCACATAATCATGTGGCCATTAAATCATGTTTAATTCAAGAATATTAAAAATATTTTCAGTGTGTTATTTGAATTTATATTTTTTTGTCTCTACGAATAAGAGACAAAAAATAACGAAAAAAGCGTTGTACTACTGCCCACTATTCTAATTGAGGGGCTTAAAAGCAAAGCGATACAAGTGCAAGAAACAAAATTCTGCGTAATTTAGCTTAAAAGTTTTTTGTTCCTATGCATTTCATACCTAATATTTTTGGTTTCTAATACATAGCATTTTTTTAGATCATCCTACAGATCTGAATTTGTTTATAGTGATAGATATGAGTATTGTGTGTTGATTTTTGGATATAGCTCGATTTCCCTAGTTTTGGTATTTGTACCCCTTTGCTTTTAACCCCCTCAATTATAATGTCATGGGAGCCTAATAGGTGTACAACATTTCTTAAGTAATTAAAAAGAATTTTTCGTTCTGCGTGGTACTGCCCACTTTTCTGATCTCGAGAACTAAATGTGTGTGCGAAGTTTCATAGGAATCGGTTTAGCAAAAGCAGTTGAAAAATAATATTTACTTTAGATGGGCGTGGCATTACCCACTTTTGTATTGTACCGCTAACTTAATATGTGTGAAAATTTTTATAAGAATTAGTTTAAAATTGCTGCTAAACACATCAATCAATATTCAGCTTCAATATATGTGTTTGTGTGCGTTTGTTTACAAAAAATAGATACACATATACGGAGGGGAAATATTGAAGAATTTAAAAAGGCTTTTGATTTTCATAAAAAAATGCACACAAACACAATTATTGAAGCCCAAATATTGACCTGTCTAACATTAGCTTAAGAATGATATCTATTTACTTTGTATGAGCGTGTCGATTCCCACTTATTAACAGTACCAGGCTGACACTACATCCTTATCGGTACACCCGAAATCGGTTTATAAATGGCGGAGTTTTGAGGAAACATACATAAAAATTATAAATAAAATACAAACGAATTGAGAGTCGGTTAACAATAGATTTCGGTTGGAAAAGTTTTATATATTTCCGTTGAAATTTTATTGAAAAACAATTTTTATTTTAAGAATTTAGATGGCAAAAGTTATATTCCTAATAAACGTATTACATATATGAACGTATAAGTTTATGTTTTCTCTGTGTGTTACTTTCTTATTTGTTTTATTATTTTTATGTCGCTTAAATAAAAGTAGCACATGTGCTAATGTTTCTATTTGAAATGTGTTACAAGTTCGTTGGGTAAGACCCTTTAAAAACAGCTTAAATTTTATTTTGCATGAAACACTTTTTTGCTGGTACATTTTAATGTTTTTTTTTAATTTTAAATTCAGTTTAATTTCGCTGCTTTCATTTTATTTCAAACTAAGAATGGAATTTTTCTTAAATTCTTGGGTTTTTAGGTGAAAAAAAGGAAAAGGAAGAAAAATTAAAAGAAATTTAAGGCGTGTTCCTTTACGAGGACTACTTATACAAAATGAATGGCAGTATTTTTCGTGAAAAAAAAACAAAAGAAATGTTAGAAAATATTATATATTGAGGCCGTAGAAATGCTAAGAAACAACAACATTTCGTTTTTTGGTGTACTACTCTACTTGTATAAGAAATATCATGTGTGGGAGTATAAATTTCAGACTGTGTACGAGTATGTAATTTATATAAAAGTATTTCTTATTTTCCATCTTCTAGTTGCGTTTGTAATGGTTTATTAGCTTTCGTTTTCCTTTTATGCTCTACTTTTATTATTTTTTTGCTACACGTAAAAAACCAGCAATTTGTTTTCCCCAGTTAATTCAATTTATTTGAGCATGCGAATGTAGAAGAAGTATAAGAAATACAACAATTTTTATGTTATAAGGTTTAGATTTACATCTTAAAATTAACAGATGCTTTGTACACACACATACACGGGCACACATTCACACTCGCCCACCTTCATTTACAAATTTACTAAAACATTTTTGTGGAGAATCGTTGAACTGAAAAGGTGAAGTAATTGTTAAATTTGTGCTTTAAACTAATCATAGTGAATGGCATCAACCTTGAAATTAAAAAAAAGAGAAATAAAATTAAAAAACATCCATTAGGAATTAAGAATGTGTAACTTATTGGTTCTTATTTATTTCAATTTATAAAAAAATAGAAATCTTTTTCAATTCGTTATACAAGAACAATTGATGAAAGAATAGTTAAAAACAATTTTAATGGAACAAAAGTGTTAAAATTCTTGTTAAATCATTGCATTAAGAGGTTCTTAAATTATTGCTGAAATTGGTCCCCAAGCGTATGATCAAAGTTTGCAGTTTATCCTTTTTGCTTCTCTAATCCTAAAAATTTATATTCCAGTGTCGTGCTCTTTTCTTAGTTCTTTTGTTTCTGTAGCAAAAATAACCTCAACAAAAGTAAATTCATTTTTATCCAAATTTTATATGACTTTTATGTGTGAGAATAAAGTTATTAATTTTCAGTCGAACTGCACGGAAGATTGAACTGATATCATGATGTTTCGACACCAACCACAATCTTATCACCAGAATTCTTGCCCGTTCACACTTTACTGCCAATTACGACAGCTGCTGTGAAGTAGTTGAATATCCTTTTACTTTAATCAATTCAGCTGAGACACTTTGTAAGTTTTTCAGCGTTATTGAGATGGAAAAGAAAATAGAGAATTTTCAAACAAGGCTCCTCAGCCGAATTGCACAAAGTTAAAGGATATTCAACAACTACGACACATTAATGTCAGTTCAACCTTCTCTTTTAGAATTTCTTTCTAAATAAAAATAGTTTAATTGAAAAATTAAATTGAACGAACTTAAGCCAAAGTTATTATATATCTTTCGATTTATGTATAAGTTATATAGTTTTTTTTACATTTTTAAGCCCATTAAACTGATATCATTGGATTTTTAGTGAATAGAAGAACATTTGCATAAAAAAATATATGAACAGATGCGGCTTATTTGCTTTTGTCAAGCATCTATTGTAAAAGTTTTATAATCTAAGATACTTACAATATAAACTGAGATACATGACGGAATTTAATAGAACTTTTATATATTATAGACCCGTCTATACGTATTGAAAATGTGAGTTGATATCAGACACTTAAAACTTTCGATACGATTTAAAAGTGTGTTTATACTTAGGTTTCTTATGAACGCGATATGAGAAAATACGATTTAAAATAAAGTATAAACGGGTTATATGTAGCGTTATATCTGTGGTTCGGGAGAGCTGTTTATAGTATCAAAAACTCTCTTCCAATCAGTCGTCAGTTTGCTTTTCTTTAACTTATTTATAGATAAGTGTCGTCTTAAAAAAGTTACATACTCAAAAAATTGGTACCGATTTGATTTAGACACGAATGGAGTTCATCACACCAAAAATTAAATTTTGGGCATTTCGATAGAAATGTAAACTTGTTTCACGTAACGTGGCTAAGCAATTAAACCTGTATTTCAACACCATATGGTTCGATTTTTCCTTATCCTTACCAAAATATAGAGCTACTTACTTTCTACATACACTCATATATGATAAAACTTCAAAAGATATTTTTAACACTGACATCATTTAAATTTAAGTTTTTTTAAACATTTCACTGTTGACAAAAAAGTATATATGTACAAGTCCAAGGAATTTATTATACTTTTGGCAAATATGTTTGTCTTACAGTTTGTAATTATTTCGAACATTATACATTATCATACGTATGAGTATTGCTATTTCAAGATGTTGCACTTATTCCTATAAAGGAGGTCAACTTAAAAATACAAAATTTCAGTAGAGACGAAAAACTTTTATTTTATTTCAGAGACCTAAACGTTATAAGAAATATGTAAAAAAGTTGAAATATAACTTAAAAATTAGATTTTTTCGACTAGTAATAAGAGTTATAGTTAACAAAAAATTTTGTTTCAGTTGCTTATAACTTTTATTTTCAATTTATATTTTTTACGTTGCTTGGTAATAGTTTTTATTGAAAAATAATTTTTTCCGTTGCTCATGAATTTTATTTTCCACATATATTTCATTTTGGCATTCCTTACAATTTTAGCGAGTTTTAATAAATTTTAGACGTTGATTCCAATTTACAAATTTTTAGCGAATTTCCGTTCGCGATAGAAGTGGTTTTTTGTCACTCTCTGTAGTTTTTACAGTTTACCTTTTTTTTAATCAATGCCAGCAAGTTTTTGAGAATTTTCCTAATATTCGCATTTTTTCAGAATTTTTGGACTTCTTTACATTTTTAACCGATTTTAATCAGTTTTAAGGCATTCTTCATATATTGCAAACTTTCGCGAATTTTCGTCATTTTCGCGATTTTTTCAGGCTTCTGGCATTCTCATCGGGTTTTAATCAACTTTGGATACTATTTCCTATTTATATTTTTTTAGGAATTTTTGCGATGTAAGTGATTTCATAAGCTTTTATCATTTTCTCGATATTGGTTAAGCTTACGTGGCAAAGCTTAGAAACGCAGAGCTTTGCTTAGGTGGTTTGCAACTGATGCTTTGGAGCTCGCCTTGGTAATTAATTAAATAACATAAAAAATAAATGTTGACAACAAAATTTTTCTCTGCGTTTTTTCTGCACAGATTTAAAATTTTTAAACGGTGTCGAATAGAGTTCCCGAAAAATCTTTATTTATCGATAACTTCCGATTTTAAGGGTGTGTTGAAATTTTTTTAAGTGGCAAAATGATCTACTCAACTAGACCTACTTGCTAAGTAATTTTTCTCAATTATTTTCACTGTGACTGCGTGATATTATTAGGCCACGTAAAAGAATAAACGATAATAATTTTAATAGCTATTTTGGGTTTCTGTTAAAACAAAATTATTTAAATGCATAAGAAGAAGAAACGTTTTCTTTAAAAAATTTGGATTTAGTGCAATTAGCAAAAAACTTTTATTACGAACTACGAACTTAGCAGTAATTATAAAATTGCAGAGCAATACAGTTAATAAATATATAAACTTTTTGGATTTTTCTTGAACTATTTTGTGTAAATTTATTTTTTTTTAAGGATGTAACAATACGACTTTTTGCCGATACGATACTGATACCGATACTCAAAAAGAAATATCGGCGATACCGATTCGATATTGAAATTGTGATCAAGTTTAAATGGACAAAACTTAAGTAGGATAATTTTTTTATTATACAAAATTACAGTGTAAGAGCATAAAAAATTAGATGTAGTTTTTAGGGACCACATTTTCATTGCCTTCAAAGAATTTATACAAAAAATATGCAGATAATTAGTAGAAAAGCAACTTAAAAAAATTTTTTTAAAAGAATATTTATCAACTAATATTCTTCTAAATAACACTTAAATTTACATGAAAAGAAACACGTTACGAAAGTTGGTAATTCTTCATCGTTTTTCCTTGAGGAAAAATCATTGTAGAGCGCCGAAAAAGAAAATTTTCCTAACATCGCTCCCATTTCGGTGATTGGTAATCGAAAATGAGAACTTCTTTCAATAACAAGTATATGTAAAACTAATAAGAAATGATCCAAGTTCACCACTTCCGAATCGCAAATTCTTCATTTTCATGGCATCTTTGCAGGGTCTTTTTTTTGCTGGGAATAAGATTTAAAAAACAACGATTTGAATTTGAATTGATGGTAAAATTACCAAAAAATAAATTATTTTCTTACTAAATAACAGCGTAAAATATTATTAATATTTAAAACTGATATTAATAAGATTTAAAAAACAACGAATTGAATTTAATTCATGGTAAAATTAACAAAATATAAATTATTTGTTAAAACAAACTCTGAAAAATGTTTAAAAAGTATCGTCGTATCGACAGTAAAATATTGCCGATACCGATGTATCTGAAAATCTGAAGTGTCGTCGATATGTCGGTATCGGTATCGATTACATCCATAAGTTGTTTTACCACTTCTTTTAGACCGGTGTTTGCTTATTTTTCGTATCCTGCTTCTGATGACACAGCGTATGATTCATATGAATTGTTTGACAAAAGGCTTACTTAATCAAAATATTTTTTTAACCAGATAACTAAACATAAATATTTTGTTTTTAAAATTTCTAATATTTATGATTTAGTTATTTTTATGTACTGGAAATAAAAAGCAGTTTTTTTTATTTATGGCTTGCTTTTATCTGCAACAAACTCGTGCATATGAGATGCATTAAAGAAATCCATGTTTATGTTTTTATCTAAAATTTTTGAAAATACTTTGTCATGGTTCATCGTTCTACTTAAATAAATTTATTTACTCGGAAAAGAAACTAAAATGCAAAACAGTTTTTAGTTTATCTATCCATTGGCATTAAAATAAACAAATATTTGTTGCTCTTCTTTTGTTCCTAGTGCTGTTTTGTTATATAAAATATCCATTTATTGTACAAAATTTGAATTGAAATTGTTTTACTACATACATATACACTTATTCACAGGCGAAGTTTTGTTATAGCCCAGCGCCAAATTGCAGCAGCAAAGAGGCCTTCGAGAAGTCCTGTTTAGCAGACATAAGGCCTGCCAATCCGCATTCCATACTCATTTCATTTTTACCCATGCTGTCAATGCGGCGCAGGCCTTCCACAGTTGATTCCCAATGTAGGGATTTTTGCAGGTCTCTTCTGGCATGTCATTTTGAAGGCTATCTAAGGAAAGTCTGTTAAAAAGCAAATGAAGGTACACATTTTTTTCTATTTCAGTGTGTATTTTCATAGCGGCTTCTTTCAGTTTGATTGATGTGATTTTTTATTTCGAACTATGTCTTTTCATCCCAAGTAATTTTTTATACATTGAATTGAACATGATATAGTTTCGACTGAATAATTGAGGGGCTTAAAAGCAAAAGGGTACAAGTGCAAAAAAAAAATTTTGAGTAATTAACCCTCAAAGTTTTTTGTACCCATGCATTACATATATAATATTTTTGGTTTCTAGTATTTAAGGTTTTTGGAGATCATCGTACAGGTCGGAAGTTTTATAGAGATATAGATATTAATATTAAGTGTTAATTCCTGCATATAACAAAATTTTTTTTTGATTTTCGCACTTGTACCCCTTTGCTTTTCACCCCCTCAATTATAAATTAATCAGCTCCGACATAATAGCAGCATGTAAATTTCACTCCTATATACAAATTACATGCGACAAAAGAATACGAGAATGTTTGTTACTTCCAAAGCACTTTTTTATTTTTAATCTAAAAATACAATACTCCTTCCATCTTCCCTGCTTAAAGAAGGGAATGTGTAGCGAACGAAAAATCAAAAAAATAAAGTAATACTTCCACCTTCCCTTCTACAGGAAGGTAGTTTGCATGAGTATCCATCTTGCAGGCCTTCAAGAATGCCTGAAATTTGCAGGCCTGTTGACTTTTACCACTGGGAGTATAAAAAAATATCTTTGTATGTGTTAGTGTATGCTGAGTATTAAAGCTCAAATGAAAAGCTGAACATAACTGACACCTGCAAATACGTTTTCTTTTATTTTAATTTATTTTTGTTAATCATACTTCTTTTCTATTTAGCTCTTTTGAACATGTTTAAAGTACCAAATGCACACAGACGAATATAAGAGTTTATATAAAAGTATATTTATTTCAATACTGTCATAACTGAAAAAAGTTTTATTTTTGTGTTTTTCTAAGGAAATGTGAGTAAATTGAAAATTTGCGTACAACCGTTTATTTTCTGAAGTTATGATGATCTTATAGTAAATGAGCGAGTATCAACATGGTTTGACATCACTATACATAATTATCTGTATGAATAATAAAATTAGATGGGTGTTATTTATTGCTTCACTTGTGTGAGATGGCAAACTTAAGTATGAATATAGTTTTTTGGTAGTTTTGCTGCAGATCCATTTAACAAAACTGTTGTTAAAAGCACGAACTAAGGCATACAAATATACAATACATATATAGATACATACATGAATACTTTAATGAAAAGTTGGCTTCCCGTGATTTAGGTTTATACATGTTTGTGTATTTTAAATTTCACATTGTGTATACACTTTTCTGCGTGAAGTTTAAAATATCTATATGAATTAGATTAAATTTTAATTCTTTTAAGGTTGATTTTATTTAAGCTCTAAAATATGTGAAACTGCAAAATAATCTGAAAAAATTTGCTATTAGTGGATTTTATTTTTCTAAATCGAGCGTTTTCAAATCGACTCGGCTTACAGAAAAGGCAGAATAAATTATTTTAATACATTGAAATACGTAAGCGAGTGGGGTTTAGATTTAAATTGCAATATACAAACAATTCATTCTTGATTTTCTTAATTATTTCGTACTAATGTTATTTTCTTAACAAAAAAAAAATTTAGATTTTATAAAATAAAGATCAAGTAATGACCCTAGAGGAAAGAGAACCTGTCTCGAGACAAGGCACGCGACTTGCTCCCAAGGACTAGAAACCTGTTCGAGTTCTGGAACTTTATATGAGATTGGCCTGTAACTTTGTCATTAGAGAGGGCCAACTGACACAACTCAGATACTCAGTGATAGATACTACATCCAAACTTAAGGCACTTACTCTGTGGTGGTTTCTTTAACACTAGTCAAATTCCTGCAAATTAACAAATCAGTTTTAATTTGAAAAAAATCTTATTGTACATGGAGGATATTTTATTAAAAAGTTTGTGGTAGTTATATGATTTGTTCTCTTTTCAGCGCTCACGATTCGGGAACATAGTAAACCAATTTTACTTTCAACAGTCATAGATAGGACAAGTACGTTAAATAAATTTTAAAAAGAAAAAACTTCAGATCTAAGAGATTTACAAAATGAACCCTAGAGAATTGAAACTCTAATAACTCGCATTAAACTTTCCTTGAAAATCATAAGTTTTGATTTTAAGAGCCATACATACACATGTTTATGCAAGCGTTTCCACATGTACAATACATACATATAAAGTATTAATATATACAAACTTGTATTTTTTTTTCAGATCTTGCCAACGAAATGGCCATGGAAGTTTTTTAAACTTTTTTGTTTTGCTTTCTATTCGTACTTTTCCTGGTATTTAATGTTTCAAACAAGTAAATTTATTTACTTTTAAAAGCTTTGCCGAAAGTTCTTTTCAGTTGTTCTATAGCTTATTACGCCAAGCTGCAATTTTTCTTCCTATTTTTTTGTTGTTGAGCTAAACTTTACGAAATACATTTTTTTTATTCTGGGGCACGTTTGAGTTTGAAAATGTACAACAACAACACACACTTAATACAGCGAAAGTTTTCTTAAAGCATTTTGCTAAAACCTTTCTTTGTTTTTAGAAATCATTTGGGAAATATATTAGTTTTTTGGTCTAATTTTTATTCCTTTTAAGAAATGTTAGTAATAAATTTCAAGAGTTTTGATAAATATGTAAAATTAGATTTTTTAAAAGACATGTCTTTAGTTGAAAACTATGAACATAAATTTTATTTTTATATACATAATTGTTAATAAACACAAATAGCCATCCACATCTGTAATCTATTTAGAGATTTTAGGTTTACATTAGAACTAATATAGCGAAAACGTCGGTATTTTAGATGTAAATAATTTTAATAAGGTTCATTGAAAAATTATCAAAACGTCATAAAAAATCACTTAAAAACACAGCCAGCCACACAATATATATATCCCAACTATAATTAATTAATATTACATAGTAGTAACCTTCCTTAAAAAGCAAGGGTAAAATACAAAAGCAAAATTCTTTCATATAAGACAATTCAATTTATAGAACTCTTTTCTCTTTTAGTCTTATGCTTTTCCTACAATAGCACTAGTTTAAAGACAAAAAATGTTTTTTTTTTATTATTATTTTTGCAAAAGCAAAAGTAAAGTCTACAAACAGACGGTTATACTTTATTTCTTTTTTAACTTTAAGCTAATACATACATGTGCACTATGTGCCCATGTATTCGTAGCAACTTTAATCGCTTACAACTCCCACAATACTGAAGCAATTTTAACATAATATAGATTGAGCACATCTGTCAGTAAACATCTTTAAAATGGTTAAGTTGTGTCAAAATCGGCTGCATAATTTTAGCATAAACTACAGCACAAAAAACGGTTGTACTTATAGATGTGCATTCTACTCAATATTATCCACGCTCACGACAAGAAATAATTTTCATGCACTATCATGCATGATCATGTTGTTTCGACTATTTATGCATGCTCACACTAATGTAAAAAAAAATTTCTCGATTGAGATATTCTTAGAAGAAAACGTTTAACTAATTTTCTCATCATTTTACCAATAAATTTTTTTAAGTTCGTTATGTCTGCGTTCAGACGATGCAAGTCTTATTGATAAGCTTTTTATTTTGTAGGCGAGAGAGGCAAGAGGAAAGAAACGGTTACACAACATCATGTTCTCATGAAATTCGTTTTGCTTTCTCATTCGTAATGTAAGAAACGCACACATTCATTCACATTGTGTATATATTCATACAAAAGAAAGAAACAATTAAGCGATAAGACTTTCAACGTCTGAACGCCAATGAAAGTTCAAAGAAGAAAAAGTAAGAAGCTGATCAATAAGACTTGCATCATCTGAACGTTGACTATCTGTTGAATCTTCTGCAATTATTGACGTGAGCATACCAAAATGCTCAAGAGCACTTAGTGACAAAAATAAAAAGTGTTAAGGAACAGTATCAGTGCAAAGCTTTCAGTGTTTATCTTTAGTGTAGATCATTAAATAAAATTGTTAAGGAACAGTATCAGTGCAAAGCTTCCAGTGTTCATCTTTAGTGTAGATAATTAAATAAAAGTTTTGTTTGTTCTCATTGGCACTCGTCAGTCAACTTTAATAAATACCGGGCTTTCTAATCAAGCAGATTATTTAAAGAATTGCATTATGATAAAAAATTAAAATCGTTTTCCATTATTTAGTGCAAAAATTCAAATCCCAGTAGAAGCAGAAATCTTTTAAGAAATAAAATAAAGTACATTTTTTTAATAAACGATTTTCAACTTAAATCTGCCATCATGTTCTTGAACTATTCATAGTCTTTCCTTTGAACTAAAAAACACCTATTTTGTAAAAACTGTTATTCATTCTTTTTATCATTTTTGCAAAAGGTTTATTTTTTATGAAATATTTGGTAGCATCAAAAAAAAATAACACAATGACCACAAGGCCATTTCAATTTCATTTTGATTTTTATTTTTTTATATAAATTTTTATCTGCCATACTTTTTCTAAAATGTCACAAATGCGACTTACAACACACATGTTTCTAATGTAAAAAAAAGATGTGTGTGTAAAAATAAAAAAACTACCAACTGTTATTTATCTTCTTTTTTTAGAGATCCAAAATGGTAAATTTTACAGCACCACCAACCAAAGAAAAGTAAATAAAAAGATTGGCAATCATAAAATGTTTGAGACTATAAAAACTGAATAAAAATACAAAAAACTGTGAAAACACTCGTACTGCACATTGATTGCAAGCAACCAGCTATAATGACAAACAAGAAATACGACTGCCAACACATCAGAAATATAAAATTATTACTGCATCAAATGATGTATAAAGTTTATTCTTTATTCTGCATTGATAAAAAAATAAATTAAATGAAAATAAAAAAAGTGAAAAATTGCACACGAGTTATTTTTATACTTTCATTTAAAATGCATAAAACAAACATTACAAAAGCTGAGTAAAAACCACACAACGCTTGCAACAGACTTTTCGAGTTTAAAATGGTATTTGCATACATACAAAATTAAGAAGTTTTGGTAATTTAAAGTTAAGGTCACAATTGGCAAACATTTGTAAAAAAAAACCTGAAAATAAAATTATATTTCTTTTAGTTCCAAAGTTTTTTTTAAATATTGGTTCGCATTTATTAAAAATTATATAAAAATAGCTAAAAAGCAAGTTTAATCACACTAACCCTGAGCAAAAGTATTTTTTTCTTATATAAACAAACAAAACCCGCGAAGCGATTAGCTTGTTTGCGGAAAACTTCCGGAATGACACGTTAGCATCGCTACCACTCACCCACAGAGGTCCCGCTTATTTGGTCAAATATTTGCCAAGTGTGACCGAAGCCTTACTCACTTATCGATCCATAAATTGTGTATTTTACGGCTTTGCAAAAACGTATTCAAAGACATATTTCGTTAAGTTTTTATTTTTCAAAATCCCGAAAATCGTCCCGTTTCACATCTCCAGGTACACCAAGCAAATATAGTTTTTGTATTAGAATTTTCTGAAATTTATTCAAACAAGATACATCTAAAAATAGATGATAAAAGAAACCGAAATTTATGTTTACTTCTATTTGGGCGTGTGCATTGCTTCATGAAATGAATTAATGAATGGATGTTTGAGCCAAAAGGACTTTGTGTAATTTGTGTGTTTCTATTTGCATGTGTCTAGTTTACTTGCTAAAAATGGGAAATCACTTTTTCTAGATTTTTGGCATAGCACCAAACTAGAATGGGAAGAAACCAAAATACAAAGGCAACATGACCCTACGGGTATGCTTGATTTTATATATGAAACTGCAAAACGCAGACACTGTTTGTAAATAAACAAGCCAACAAAGTAACAAATAAACAAAAATCAACTAATTCATTCCTACATATACGAACATGAAATACTGTCCCACTAAATGTCACAAGAGCTGACAGCCGGGCATGCACGAGAAAAACAGACGAGCAGAGTTATAGTTATTTATTTTACGTTTGTACATAAACAAATGAACAGCACACTAAATTAAATGTCAGATGTCAACTAAAATCTTCGTGCGAGTATGCAAAGATGCCATGAACAAATACAAATGCTTAAAAATAAGTATGAGTGTGTATTTGCCCAGTGAACATTTTTTGCTCCTATTAGACCTAACAAACTATCTCCATATGACTTTGCTTCTGTAAATGTCATCGGCTTATGTTTCATATGTTTCATACGGCATGTATAACTCTTGTAGTAAGATATTTGAAAGTCAGATGTAAAAACCATGTCGTATAATGCCAGCATTAGATATAAATTTTTCGGGTTTGTCGTTTCTGTACATATTTTAATATAATTTACGATTAGTAATAGACTAGTCTGCGCATTATCGGATGGAAGTTCTCCTTCATACATCTGCACATTTTCTTCAGAATAGCCTGCACATTTTCTGAACTGTCTCATAAGCCAGCGTAGGACTTTTATCAGGTACGTCTCAATATTATGCGGTCTTGGGATTCGATATAATTCTCATTTATTTCTTGAGAGCTTTTGCATAAATATTATGGTTTTAAGCTCATAAAATGTAGGAAATGTTTTATGCCGGGCCGTCATAAGTAGCAAAAAAGAAATGTGTGGATTAATAAGAGCCATAAAGAGCCATAAAACTCTTAAATGCTCCAGATTATACAATCGATATTTCTGATAAATTTCCAAATTAATCTGAGGCTCTTCCTCAACAGTAAACGATAGGTTGTATAAAGTATCAAAAAAGTCAAAAGATTTTCTAATGTCTTGTCGAACATTTTATCAACATTGACTAGACATGTCGAAAACTTCTTTCCCAAAATAGTTCTTCATAATTATTCTGGTTGTACATATTTATATTGGGAAAGTTTTCAGAATTTCCACAAAGAAAGAGGTCGGCTTTCTTGTTAACCACTCATACGATTTGCGGTACGTTTTCTTACCGACTTCGGAAACGAATTCAGAAAAAATTGTTCGCTGGATATATGAATGTGATATAAATTACCTCCTGGTTAAGCTTTCATTTTTGTTTCGTTCCCTAGCTAGTGGGGAAGTATGTGTAATTGTGGAGTCAAACATAAATAGGAATCAAATATACTAAAGTGGTTGCTTGGTGTTGATGTTTTGGTTTCTAATACTTTCTAATGCTTTTTGTACATATACATACGTCACTGACACCGTTAGTGCTTTGTATAGTAGGGTTTTAATTTTAATTTCAAAAATAAAATGCGGCTCTTGAGGTTTCCAGTATTATTTTAATATTTGTTTATGTATTAATTGCCTACTTAACGATATTTGAACAAAACCAAATTGAAGGTTGAGTTGTGTTCTTTCAAACGCTATATTATAGGCAGCTGTTGGGAAAGCAGCTTTGATTTTTTCCTTTTATAGAAATTATATGTTGAGTAAATATTGCTGATAATTTCTTTATCGGCATTTGCTTAGAAACAATTTGATGTGAAAAACACCAACAATCAGTGATGCGATTTTTAGCTTTTCTTACGATATGACAAAAAACGGTATGACACACTGTGTTGTCATATCGTAAGCTTTTTACGATATAACAACACTAAGATAGCCATAAACGGTGTTCTCATATTGCAGTGTTATCATATCGTAAGAAACTTACGATATGACAACACAGTATGTCATATCGTATTATGTCATATCGTAAAACAGAGCTAAAACCAGCATCACTGCGAACAATACTAATACAACATACAACTCTACGATTATTTAGATAAACAATATTGTTTAAATTGTGGACTTGTCCAAAGTGACTGATTTTTTTTAGGCAAATCTATTCTTTTTGCTAGATTCTATCGAAATGTTAAATTACAATATAAAAAAAGCAACTAGTCCACCATTATGACGTTTCGAAACCACTTGATTGCACCAAAACGAAACGTATTTTACAAGCTGTAGTGCTATAAAGTAACTATACCCATTAATCGTCTAATTAAAAGAAACTAATTGATTGTTGAAATTCATTCAATGTACAAATAGGGCCTGGCCCACGATGTCGACAAGACGAGGTCGTTCTCTCATTTATATTGAAAACAATAATAAACAATTTAAATTTGTTTTTGTTTTCAATATAAATAAGAGAACGACATTGACTTGTCGAAATGAAAATCTCTACAGAAACACTCTTTCAACAAAATTGTGGTTGGAGCATTTTTCCTGTAAAAGATAAAAAATGCCCCAAATTTTTTTCAAAATACTTGTACTGCTGCAAGTTAGCCGCTGCTGATATTTTAATGAAAACTCGCACTGCTAAATGTGAAGTACTAATGAATTGGCTTGTAAAGGCACATATTCCTATCGCAAAAAGAGCATCCTCGAATCAACTTTAAAGTTTGCCTATTGAAAAATTGATATATTTGTCGGTATAATAACAATGATGTCACTGTTTTAATTAAATTATTTTAATTATATTCGAACATTTATTGCAAGGCATTTTTTAAGAGAAGTAACACACTCAGGCAATTTATGCCTACCACTTAATTAATTAATGTGCTATCTTCTTTGGGAAAGTGATAGAATAGAGAGAACAGATCGTGAAGTGAGATGCAAATAGAAAGCTTATTCTTTTTACAACTTTGCTACTGAGCGTTATGCTAATTTTACAGCACTGTCGTAGCTCCTCTGGTATTAAGTGGACCAGTGCTATACCTTCATCTCTCAAACAGTCCAACAACAAATAACACAACACCACACTAAAGCATATCAGACAAATTTGTGATGCTGGGGATGACTTGCTTGACAAAGGGATGTAGTCAACGCGCTAACTACTTCAGCTAACCGCACCCTTAAGAAAAAGCTACATTTTTCCAAAATTTTCATATTAAAGCGTTAGATTTCCAGTCGATCGTTCCTTTGGAAAAAAATTAGATTCCCTTGTTTTATTAAGTCCTTGAAAACCGTTTATTTAAATTTTCACTGTCATATTCATTAAAAATAAACTTGAATATAAATTCTAAAAAATTTTAAAGGCAAAGCAATTCTCGGTTTTGCTCAGTGTAAACCATGCATGCAAAACAAAAACAAACTTACAAAATTTTTAAAATCTGATTTCTGTTTTCCATAGAAATTTCAATTTCGTGACATATTTTAGATAATTATGATTAAAGAACTAGCTTGATAAAACACGCCGCAATGTCTTTTTTTTATTTAAGAAACCTTTTTTATTAAAAAATTAAAAAAAAAAATGTTTTTGGTTTTCCTAGAAATTAAGAAAAATCATAAAAAACAAAATAATGTCTGAATTTGTATGACCTTGTTTGGTGATATAATTTGTAAGAAAAACAAAAACCAATTAGGCTCTAAATTAACTTTGTCATCACCATAAATATATGTTTAGCAAACTAAGCTCAACATAAATTTATTTAGCATATAACCATAAATATGATCAATTTTTTAGTTCAGTTTTTAATTTTCTTTCATTTTAAATAGGTTTTTTTTTCGTGCGAAAAACCAATGTACAACACACATACATAGATACAGATATAAATAAACTAATGAATGGTAAAAATCGATTCTGGATTAGTTTGTTCGTTATGGACCACATTATGCAGCCTTTACGATTTTTGTAAATGAATCCCATCATGGATACAAAATAAAATGACGCGGAGCAAATATTTAATGACATTTTATATTCTTTATCGTTCTCTAAGTACTTTTTTATTATTTCTTTCTTCTTTAATATTGACTTGTAATTAAGGGACAGAAATGTCATGATATTCAGATAATAAAATCAAAGAAACTAATGAAATAAAATCAGAAAGAATGTTAACAAGTTTTCGGTGAAAGAAAAAGGAAATAAATTCATACTAGTTTGGGCCTGAAAATGAATTAGGATTCATTGCTTAGCCAATTCAAATCAAAACTGATACACTTACATACCTATGCACATTAGACGTTGGTGTATGACGGGAAAAAAAGGAAGCCAATTCGAATCGATTTCGAATACCACCAGAAGAATGTTGCATTTAGCTAAATTGTATACAAAAACAATTTTTTAGTTTTTTTTCGACATATCTTTTAGCCCTCTACTACGGCTGGAATCTAGAGAAATTATATGAATTTTATTTTAATTAATAATAATTTTTTTAAGGCTACACGTTAAAAACAATTTTGTGCCGAACGAAAAAAAGTTTAAAATCGAGGAGAGTGAAAATAGCTGATTTTATTTCCCATACAAAACTATTTTCAATAAAAAATTTTTTTTTTTAATACAAACTGCTTTAAGTTAATTGTGTGTGAAAAATAATTAAGAAATAGTATAGCTGTTTTTGCTTAAGGGCATCTTAGTGGAGCAATTTAAAATGATAGTTTTTTGGTAAAAGGTCTAAAAATATACTTTTTTAAACTTTTAAGGCCTGTAACTCTCCACTTTTTTATACGATCGGAACAATCAGTGTACTGAATGAAAGAGTAGAGAGATATCTATTCAACAGTGTACAAATTATTTTATTCAGATGAGCCGTTCTACACTAGGGTGGTGCGTCACAATTTTTTGCGAATTTCAATTTCGAATAGGACTAAATTTTCGCATTTTATTCTCAGACCAGTGTTTCAAAAATGCTACGTGAAAATTTCGCTGCTATTGCTCATAGGTTCCATAGAAAATACAACATCCGCATCAATAGCAATAGCAATATGCCAAATGTTATAGCAATCACTAGACTGTTATACTTTGTTATAACAATTTTCAACAACATGCTAATAGCAAAACAAAATATAATAAAGTATATTTTTTAGACAGCAGCAGCAAAAGCAAACTATTTACGAAAATTAGAACAGCATGGCAATAGCAAATGATCTCTGTCACATTGTTTGCTGTTATTAATTGTTTATTACTTTTGTATTGATTTTAATCAATATTAGATATTGATTAATAATTAATAGATACTGTTTCTTAATTATATATTGTTATCATGTCGCTCTAAGCTTTTTTTTTTGCGAATTTCAGCGAATTTCATGATTTTTTCCACATTTTTTTCATTCCTTATAGTTTTAGTGCTTTTTAATCAATATTATGGCTTCTTTAAATATGTTAAATTTTTCACAAATTTACGCTATTTTCGCGATAATTATAAAGTTTTTGGATTTCTGACATTTTTGGGGATTTTTAACCAATATTACGCTTTGTAATCATTTCACTTTTAACCAAATTTTGCAAATTTTCATCAATTTTACAATTTCTTTAAAATGTTCGGTATTCCTGGCTGGGTTAGCGAGTTTTAACCTGCTTTAGGATTTTTTCTCATGGTGTTTTTGTCTCCTTTTTATAATTTTAGTGGTTTGTACGACTTTCTTTCAGTACAAAAATTTTGTCGATATGATATTTTAAATAATTTACGCTGAAGAATTTTGTTAATTTTATTTTAAATATTTGGCTTAATTCTTCCACACGTATAACGTATGGAAAATAGCAAATGCAGAGCAGCTAAAGATATATAATCAGTACGAGTTTTTATTTAGAAGTCCATTAATTTTACACGTTTAAAATAGAAAGAAAGGAAGACATATCACATATAAAATTTAACAGTTTATTAAAATTTTAAGAATTTAAATTCTTATTCAGACTTAGTGATATTGCTTAACTATATATGGCAATAATGTAGCTAAGAGTCCGTCTTTTTTTTTTAATTGGGGGAAATAATTTTTTTACATTTTTCAGAATAACTTACATAAACTCCTAATTGTTTACAACAATATTTGCTAAAAGTGAAGTTACGGTAAAGGTGACCAACTTTTGTGAACATATCAATATCATCTGAACGTATCTAGGCACACTAAATAGCCCATATCTCTTTGTACCTTAAAAATTGGAGTAAACTCAAGTAACTGAAAATTTTGTGCAGATTAATAATCAATGAAAACATTTGATCATATCGATATGGAAATGCGAAATATATAGAGAAATAACAAAAATGTTCATATTTAAACTAAAAATAAAAAGGTCATACAAGTATTACTACTAATTGTGACGTGGTGTAAAAATTCTAATGATGTAGTTTGATATTGTTTAGTGTGGCCAATCATATGGCCATGATGAAATTCAGTTTCTTTTTCAGTGTTGAGTAGTGTAATCGGCAGAAAAGAACCATTTTTTTAACTCTACATACCCCCTTCGTCATTACTGATATCTGTATTGCACTTTTTATTTTTATAAATCTTATGATAAATTTGCATACGAGAATTGCATAATTAGCTTAGTCAGTTGCCTCCAAAAACAATACTATTAATTATTGCCTCATATATGTACAATATTTCTGAATAAAATGTTATAAAATTTAGGTAATAAAAACCAATTTGGTTTAAAGATTCGTATTTTAGACAGTCAAATGTTAGGAAATGCCACAGCCATAACATAAACGAAGTAGATTCAGTTTGAAATACATTTTAGCTTTATACAAACATAAATCAAGATTTCCGTTGAAAGTAAATAATTGTCCCTGCAGTTTATATTCTATCGAAATGTTTAATCTCAATGCTGTCGAAAAGACAAGATTTCTGTTTCCGCAAGAACTCAGAAGATATGTAACGAATTGAGAATTCTAAAACGGACGTTCACGACATTTGTTATTTTAGTATTATAATTCTGTTTTTTTTTCTATTCATCCTTCTTTTATTTTCCCAATTTAAAAGTATTTCGAAAATTTGTTTGACTATCCCTTTTTTTTTTTTGTTTTCTTCCATATCATTTTGTTAAATTTTCATTTGTTTATTTATTTTGTTATGTTTGTTCTTGTTCTGCTTTTTTATTTAGTTTCTTTGAAAATTTGCTGGAGTTGCTTGTTTTTGGTTCGTTAAGTTTGGCTGCCAAATTTGTTATGTGACATTGTAAATTTGACTATTGAAATTTATTTATTTATTTTTTGTTTAAATAAAGATAAATACGATTTCTTTCGACCGCCACAACAACTACAAGTTCACATAGACGTCTTGTCACTTAAGCGAGACCCATAAACACATTTACAGTGGGACTCTAGGACGCCAGCAAACTTATGTGCAAACACACACATACAAAACAATAAGCTAAAGAACAAAAGCTAAAGTATAATAAAAAAAATATAACTAAAGTATTTATTTATGTATGTTTTTCTGTCGTTTTGAAGATATGAAAGGGTTAAAAAAGATTTCGTTTAAATATATATTATAATGAGAGTATTATATTTAAATTATATAAAAATATATTTGTGAAAATGTGCCAAACTTATCAACACATTATTATAAAAAAGAATATGGCTCAATGTAAGTAAAATCCAGCGTTGAAGCACATCCGACTAAAAACTCTAAATATTATTTTATATTTTACATTTCATTTAATTATTTTATGCAGGCAGAATAATTAATTGCAATTTTTACTGTTTGAAATTTCAACAGTAAATAAGCCCGTTTCGACTTCGGCAACTGAAGCACAAAATTGGGTCATATTTTATTATGTATTCGGAAAAAGGATGCATAGAACTGCATAGAACTGAATAAAATATCTGCATCTAAGTTTTATGTAGAATAAAAAACCATTTTTAATTGTTTGTAAGTTTCTAAAGGAATCACAAAAGGACGGTAGTACATGAAGAATTTGTTTGGAGCAATATAAAGAATATAAAAACAAAAATTTGTCACTGCATTGGTTGCGCTTAACAATGTTCGAATGTCATTTTTTTTGACTTGAAATAATTTATAACATTCCTTGATGCTTTTCCAGAACAACCTTTTGATTTGACTTTACTGCTTCTACATATGTCACGGTTGTGATATATAATTTCATAAGTTAAAAAAATGTTATTCCAATTTAAAAATGTTAAAATATTTATAAAATTTTACCTGTAAATACCATTTTTGATCAGGGGCCCGTTTCTCAAAACTTACAAGTTTAAAATCTACAAGCAAAATACACACAAAGAAACGATAAAATTTTTAAAAGTGTTGTTTTTTTATATGTATTTTACTTGTTGATTTGTAACTCGGGCCCCAGATTTTGTTTACCAAGACAATTATTTAATACACATCCATACTTATATATTAATACAAACATATGCACGTGTATGCAGTTATTGCTTATGCAGCTAAATTTTCATATTATTTTTATTCTTTTTTAGGTTTTCCTTACATCAATCAGTCAGCTTCAAAGGATTGTAGTGTTGATAACGATGTTGGTTTTAATTATAAAAATTATAACATTTTCATCTTCATCGTTGTTATTGTTTATTCACTATAACATCATATTTTTCTCATGCTGAAAACATTAAAGGCGCTTTTAGTTTTTCTATTTACGGTTTTGGTTGAATTTTCAAATTCTTTACATTTAAAAGAAAAATTATTATGGATATTATTATTAAAAAATAAAAATAAGGTGAAAGTGAAAGTTTGAAAACGGAAAGAATGAATGCCTTTAGTATTTCACTCAGACGCACACTTAAAAACCTTTACACATACCCTGAACGAAGTCAGAGCCCAAGTGTACCGAAGTCACCAATTTTGTCGACAAGTTTGGTGACTTTTTGGTACCATTGTCAACGAATCGTCTACACTTTTTATTTTGTCTTTAATGGGAAGAGAAGTTTTTGACAGCTACAAAACGATTTTTTCTCACATTTTGTTGTGTTGAAAATAAATGCGGCTGCACGCAAAACTAAAAATTTTCATAAAAATCCAATTTAATTGCCTTATCTAGTAAAAAGTTTCATATGTGTTGACTAGAATTATTAGAATGCACTACTGAATCCTGGTGTCAATGTCTCAATGTGGTCCCATAAGACACACCTAGTCTATAGTAAGTCAATAGTTCTGAGGTCACTAGTGGAATCTCAAGGAAAAGCACAAGCTAAATGTCTATAGCACAGAACAGTGCCTGGGGTACAACTAGTCAGTAGTACCGGGGACAAAGTCAAAGTGAATCAGTACAGTTTTACTGTCGACATTTCCTTCAGGGTACATACACACACATACAAATATAAAAAATACATTAACTTCACCAAAATGCTTTTCAGTTTACATAATCTGAAAATGACTGAGTGGATAGGTGCGAGAGTGTGCGTTGGAGTCTGTGATAAAGTTGACGTTAAGTGTACACAACAACGTATAAAACTATAATGGGAAACTAAAAGCAACAACAAATGCAAAAAAGTCAATGAGCGAAATTAAATTGAAATAAATAATTGGATCCTTTTGATAGCAACACTTTGTCATTAGCAATTCCATTTTTGAAACAAAAACAAGCAAAAAACAACAGAATAAACGCACCAACACGACAATAACAAAGAAAATTTCAATTTAAATTTAAATAAAATTTTTAGATATTCACATTGTGTACAAAAACTTGGAAAATTTCGATTTTCTAAAAAGCAGTCAACCAGAGCACTTCCAATTAAATTAAAAAAGAGGCCTATGGACACATGTTCAAGGCCGACATATAAGGTCTATGCATGTAATAGGTAAGCAAGATGTCAAATTTTATTAAATTTTATTAAAAACACTTATTTTCATATTCCATTTAATTTTTTTCTTACACATTTTTTGACATAAGAATTACCAAAAAAAAAGCAGCTTTGTTGTATCAATTATAGGCGAATAAGTGCAACTTATTGATATGCCTTGCATATGTTGTTTAAGCTTTAACGAAAATATTAATCGAGAGAATTCGAAAACGTTCAAGCCATACTGAAGCTTTCAAAGAAGAACTAATAAGCCTGAAAAGAGGGCGAAAGAATAAAAATATATGCACGTGTATGGGTAACAAAATTGATTTTAGTCAGAAGAATCGTTCTCAAAAGTGTTGGCAATAAAAAAACACTTCGCGAATACACAATACACAATTAGTGAATATTTTGAGCGTGGCGAGTAATAACAATAAAAAATTATTAAGTTTTTATCATATGATTCACTCATATCGATTTGATATTTTTTCAAAACTTGATGCCTCGTGCATCTGAGACTAAAATGCAAAGCACTAGAGCTATTCAATAAAAAAAAGTTTCGACGCTCCAGCTGTTGTTAATGATTTATGAGCAAAATGGCATGAATATGAGAAAAGGCAAAACAAAGTAACTTTTCTACATGAGAATGGCTGATGTGACAAAAGTAGAAAAAAATATTTAGAAACTCTAAAGACGAATAGTTTAGCGCAACTGCTCTATTTTACGGATATTGCCTATTTTGTCTACTAACAGGTCCGATGGATGTAACATTATTTGGTGGGTCTTTTCGTGATGATAATCGAAACTTACCCAAAGGTGAAAAAAGTTGCAGCCAATGATTAGTTTTGTCATTAATATTGTTGTGAAATAAATTGATTTTTACCATACAAAAAAAAACGGACCGTGTTGAAATGTACTGTCAACACCTAAAAAGGAAGGCCATAAAACGGATCATAAATTTTAAATAATAAAAAGATATTATTTCCTAAATATTTGTTACTCCTTAGAACTGGATATGGTAAAAAGGTATTCTCCTTAAAGCATTGAAATTTATAATTTAGTTTTATGGAGCCATTGAAGACAGGTGTTACTGTAGGACTGAAATACGGGTTCATTTACATAGTTTTTGCTCAAAGAATAATGACCATAAATCTGTAAAAGACTTTTCACCTTTATAAAAATAAATATTTGTGTACATGAGAGAAATAAAAAATATTTGCATATTTTAGAAGTTAATGGTTCGTTTAAGACTAAAGAGGAAATAAATGTGCATTAAACAAACGTACGATTATAAATATATTTTATTTTCAACAATCTTCAGCGCATTAAATAAACGAGCATCAAGAAGAGTGAGGAAGAGAGAAGGGAAAGCAAATATACAATTTTCAAGGCTTTTAATTAATATCTATACAAAAATAAACAACTGTTTTAATGGTATTTTATATTTATATTTATTTTTTTCTATATTTTTACTCTGCATCTTTTTGTACTCAATTCTGGAACTGTTTCTTCGAAATGTGGTTGTTGCTGGTTTTTTTTTCTTTTCTTTTTTTCTTCCTCTACCCAGCTAAAACCCATAGTTCTTTCAACAACAGCTACAACTAACTAACTGCACACTTTATTTATGACTATTTTATGGTTTACATGCATGTGCCCTGCAAGAATTTGGATAATTTTTCTAAAAAGTAACTTTTTTTTGATACATCTAGGATCCCACCTGATGGACGAAATTCGACCACATCGACTAATTGTTAAATAACAAAAACAATATGTTAAAAACATTTCCACTAAACAATTTCGTCTGGTAAGTATTGACGTAGTTGTTCATTTATTCTCGAGCGGAGACACTTCTATGAAAATAAAAGATTATCAATATGATATTTTTGCACTTCATGCTGTTACGTTTAAGTGACAGTTTCGATAGCAAATGTTTGCATGGTGTGCATGTGTACGAAAAAGTGATCCATGTGAGCGTGTTTTGTGTGTTTTTGTAAACTATTTCCCTGCAGATAACGCGACTAGCCCACACACGTATGTACAGTATACTCGATAGAGGACTCGAACTAGTCCAAGGGCAACCCAATTATATGGAGAAAACATGATCGATTTACCATTACGATGTCCTAGGGCTGGACCATATAATCCAACTATGACCAGCATCGGAGTAGTCTTAAAACTACTACGTGTTGAAATTATTAAAACACGAGCAATTTGCAAATTACATGGTCCATGTCTGCATTACATGGGACTAGTCTTAAAATTAACCTATATCACTATTCGATGGAGCACTTAAGTGTTCGTGTTTTAACGATTGCACGCGCTAAAACGTCGGTTAATTAGAAGCTATTGTTTGCAAAATAACATGGTTCATTACTGCATTACACAGGACCATGTTGTAACTACTCCATTTCAGCTAAAATGAACCACGTAGTCCAATATTATTTGTAGTTTTTCTCGTCCACATTATGCCAGCATTAAACTTGAATAAAGAATTTTTATTATTACCCAGAAAAATATGCAAAATAAATTTAAATGAGCTCTCTGTATACGGTCAACAAAAAATTTCAGATATTTTAAAAGCAGAGATAAATATAAACATTCATCAAAATAGAAATCGAGTTGAGAGATTTTAATATAACTTTGTACACGCTTCCAAAAATTTAAATACATATATATTTTTTGCAATCTTATAAAAACCTTTTACTGAAGTTGAAATGTTTTTAGATAAAAAAACAACTCCATAATATATTTAGATATATAGAAACACTTTGTTTTTAAGGTAATTCGAATTTCCAAATGTTTTCTAAATTCTAGACTGTTGTTTTTTTTATATAAAAATAAAGGCGAATCTAATCATAAGAATATAATAAAACAACTTTTTTGTTGCAGCAACTGAGGTATAGGCACATCATCATCACCATCGTATTCATCAACAACTTTGAATTAGAATTCTTTAACACTGTTTCAAAATCCACTTCAACATGTTTTATTAGAGTAAAGAAATAAACAAAATTTGTCTTTGATCTAGTACAAACTCTCGAGTCGATCCGGCAACCAATAGTTTATTGAATAATCAAGATTTTGTGAAAACATTTATTAAAGACCCGAGATTTAATCCAGGGATTAATAAAATTAGAATTTTTGAAACACCTTGCATTTTTAGCTTTTCCAATAGCCAATTGCATTAAATAGCAAAAAGCAATATACAATGAATAATATCCCCCTCCTTGTTTTTGATTTGTTTAAATTAAATAAAAACAACTGGGGAAACTAAAAAGAAAAAAAAATGCTTGGAAATTGAAATTTTTATTCCTAATTTCAGTGCTTTGAATATATTGAAACTACAGATTATAATTTCTGGAAATTCGAATTACTGACAGTTTTAATTTCTGAGCGTCTACTGTATTGTTAAAAAATTCGTTCTAAAAAACGTGCTGAAAATATCAAAATATAAAAAATATAGATGTTTAGAAGGCATGATATCTTGTGTAAATTTGATGATAAATTAGTTGAAACTAGCTAACTACAAAAACAACCTGCAAAATGTTAATTATAAATATAAATACTAGTATCCGGACAACTTTAGTGGTACTTATAACAAAAACTGTTACAGTCGCTTGTAAGTACAACTTATTTAACACACTTTCATGTTCATGTGACTCAAAAACTCACACAAACACATGCACATACAAACACAAACCCGGCTGGCCATATCCTTCAGACATCTTCCAAGACAGATGCACGACAATGTTAAAGCGTGAAGGATCTGTTGGCGACAGCTCAAAGAGATCGGTGAGGGAACTTTCGAACAAATGGCAGCTACGTTCATATATGACAACAAGAGCAACGTTGTCGATCACCTTTCTCTCGCCCCTGTAGAACTGACAATTTCTATAATATTTTCATTAATGGCCATGTTAATGACAACATCCTCAGAAATATCGTTGATAGTCCTCATTAATGATATTTTCTTTAACAAGATAAAATAGGCGACAATGTAGCCTAATATGTCGTCAATGATTGTGTAGGCTACAATGTCGTTTATCTTGTCACCAGCGCTTACATAGCGACATTATCGCCTATTTAATCATTGAACGTTTTTCTTTCCCATTTGTTTCCTTTTCATTTAAAGTATTGACTGATTTACCTGGGATTCGTTGCATGAACAGTTGAGTAATTTTTCTTTTACGCAGTCTTTGAGTACGGTTTCTGTTATATTGTCTTAAAAGAAACTGTAATCGACAAATATCGTGCATGACAAATGTCAAAATTTCCTTTAGGAGTCGTTGATGAAAGTGTACACTCTGCGACAAGTTGGCCAACCGGGAAGTATCATACACATACTTAAGTACACATGGCTTGTAGTTTTCATACGAGTTATTTACAACAAGAAACTTATATCATTATAAACTACTAAACAACAACAGTAACAAATTGACATTAAAATCCATTTGAACAGCTGTCACTTGATAGTGTACACAAAAACACTCTCACATACACACGCAAACACAGATACACAATCTGAAACCTTTGTTCATTTAAAATATTATTACATTATAAGCTAACTTGTGTAACTTTTTTAACTACAGTATGTAAGACACGAATATACTTTTATGTACATATAAATATATGTATGTGTGTAGAAAGTATGTGTGTAGACAAGATGTACATAATAGAATAAGAGAGAACGCATAATTTATTTTCAAGTGTGTGTGCCTAAAAGGATTAAAAGCTCCAACAGTAGTTTGTATAAAATTTATTTTATGTCGTGCCTTTGTGAGTGTATAGGTAAGCAATTAAATAAAATTACGTTTAGTGTTTTAGTTAAAAAAAATTAAGTCATGAATATACAATATAATGATAGAAAACAAAGTGTATCCTTTTTAAAACCAACTGACATATCGGTGGTCATATGACGACATACAGATAATTTTTTTAATTTTTTTAGTAGAGGATATTACATCATAGTTTCTTTGAAGGCTTTAATAAACATCAAGTAAAATGCCAAAAATTAATTAATTTTTGCTATTAACTAATTTCGGATTTCTTGTTTTATGGGTATGAAGATTTGTTAGTGATTTATATATCACATGTAAATGGTGTTTGATTGCACATATATTTACCAAAAATAGTACTTGACCCATTTGTGTTCCCTGAACTTAAAAATAAAATAAGGAAAACATTTTCCACCCTTAAAAATAACAGAGACAACAATATTAAAAAAAACGTAAAGTGCTTCAAAGAATTTGAGTCCTCTTCAGTAATACACAAACTTCTGTTAAAACGTCAAGAAATTCTTTTATAAAGTGATGAGACAGCAAAAAAAATTAACAGCATGTATTTCATTTTCGAATTCTTTTTTCACAATTGATGAACTATCTGAATAAAGTGAATTACAATTACGAAAAGCAATTCTACTAAAACAACATTACTGTTTTCCTTCTTAACCTAATGCAAAGAAAGATTCTATAACTTTTTGTTAATAGTTTGGACTCCCGCTCTAAAATTTTAGCCAACATACACACTTGCAGGACATTAAGTTCCGGTACTCAAGTTAACGACTGTAAATGCTCGTCATGGTGTTTTTTTATAGTTGTTTTAAATTTTGGCGTCAATTTAACGATGAATCTGATCAAATAGTCTCTCGTAAATTTATTTTTTATTTTTATTTTATGCTCACATTCTATTTGGACATCGTCACATGCTCCATTTGTCATGTATTTTATATGCCAACATCAACAACAACAAAACTTTTTAATTACAATGTAGACATGGAATAAATAGTTCGAGTAGTAACTCAAACCTAAATATTTTGCGAGACATCTTAAAAAGTTGTTCACACAGATACAAATGCATGTATATATGTATGTACTATGTATGTATGTATGTGTATTTAGTATTCTACAATAATGGAATAAGTTAAATTCTTTAAGAAATTAATAATAATTACACAGCATTACAAGCAAAAATGTATAGCGTTTCTAATTAGTATTTTAAAGGAAATTTTATATACTTCCTTTTAAAGCACCATTCAGAGCTGGTTCGATTAAAATTATCTATATTTTGTGTGAAATGCTACAATCAATGTTTAGCATTCTCATAAAATGTTCCTTACATCGGTTTAGTTGTTCGTCTAAATTAGTGAGGAACTTCTTTTCTTCTTGTTAAAGTTATAATTTTTTTGGTGACGTTAAATAAATCCTTCATGTTGTACACCTCGGCTGCATTTTCAGCTTCAATGGCATATTTTTTTTCTTATTTATCGTTTCTTAAATTTCGTCTCATATGAAAATATTAGAGAACAAGTTTAAGAGTTGTCGGTGATTTTAACTTTAAGCTGATTTAGTGCCATCAAAGACAGCTACTGGCAAGAAAAGAAATCTACAATAAAACTTTACCAAAAAATATTTTACTCTTGAATATTTGTATGCTTTACGTTAGCCTAAAGGAAAACTTTCTACAAAACATTGTATATAATCCGTTTGGACAAAAAAATTTCAAAAAAATAAGATAACCAACACTTTATAGATGTGTTGTTTTATTTTTATTAAATTTCTTCTACAATTAAAACTATTTAAGAAATATAATACCAATTTAACTGTTAATTTCGTTGGAGCCTTTATAATTTTCTCTTCTGACTTCGTCTTAATTTTTACCCGAGTCCTTTTAACATTTAAAATATCCAGCAAAACTAGATGATAATAAATAGCTTCCGCTACAATAATATTTATATGTATTAAAATTTGGGAAAAATTTAAATCCTAAAACCAAAATTGTAGCTAGTAAAATTCACAACTGCTAAAATTCATTTCAATAAACGAACAAAAATATCCCCTGTCAACTTTGTACTTTTATGGAATATCTTTTGCTTTTGCATGAGTACATGTACAAATAAGCTGAATAATTTATTTCAATATATTTAAAATTTGTTCAACCAAACATCCCAAGTAGTGTCTGCAAACAGCTACTTAAGATCTGCGAGTAAGTTACAGATACAAATGCACTCATTCATTGTATTTGAGTACGGATGTGTGGAACTATGCAGGAAAGAAAATTGTATTATTATATTTTAAAAAATAGAATTATGATGACATTTTGTATGCCAACATGCACAAATAAAATAAGATGGTCGGAATAAAGCGGCAGTACTAATATCACAACGATTACAACTAAGCGACATCGTATTGCTTATTTTTAGTCCTTCCTTATTTTTATGATACTTCTTCTTTTATCTTGTTTTATTTTATATATTACAATTTTCATTTGTTACTGTTTTTTTAATACCCGGGAGTGTTTTCCCTTTATTTGTAGTGTGTATGTGTGTGTGGGTTTTTTTTGCATTTCATTCTATTGCAGTACATTTTTGCTGCTTTTGTTGCATAAAGTACATGAAAAGAAACAGAAAAATTTATGCCAACGGATGTCCAATTTAGTCTAGAGTTTGTTAAGCCTCCAGCATTTTCTGTTTGTTTGCTCGTTTATTTCTTCGTACGCTCTGAAGTATTCATAATATTTGTATTGCTTAAGTGCAAGGAAAAGTACAAATTGTGAAAGACGGAGCTTTAAAAGAAAGTGGCAGAGGTAAAAATTGATGAAGTAATATAATAATTGGTTTGAATTTGCAATTCACATCTAGTTGTATCATTGCTTATCTGTATCTTTTTTATATTCGTGCTTCAAAAATTTGTGTTTAAAGTTTATAAGTATAATAAAAATTTTGATTCTAGCTATTTCCGCAGGCTGCAACACCTAAGCAAATCATAGCAGCTAGCCGAAGTATTACGTTTTTATAAAAGACAAATATGAAATGTAAAAATCGTATTTGCATGCATGATGGCTGTTAACAATTACTTAGAATATGGTAATAAGGGCTTGAAATATCCAGACTTTTTTTGCTGTCGGGAATCTGGTTTATTTATTTATTATTCTCGATTAGTGCAATAACTACGCAAACCGCAAATTAAAATTTCTTTTTTCAATTTTATGTTTTTTTCTGATTTTATAAACGTTTCAATTACAAAAGTTAGTTTTTGGACTGAAGCAACGGAAAATCGCTTTTAATGTTTGTTTAGAATCGTAAACTTATTTCGCCCATCAGTGTAACTGCTTATGCTGACTTTAGACGACATGTTTTTTACATATCGCTTGTTAGGTGTGTGAGACATATGTAACTTAGCATGTTTGTCAAAATTGTCAATTTACAGACGGTTTATAATATTTGCTTTCACACGTACATGTGCAATTACATCTGACATAACCTCTGAGTGTTCACAACAGCTGAGTTTTTGCACAATTTTCGTAAATATATAAAGCGCTCTTTGCTTTTTAATTTTTTTTCAGCTAAACCATACTTTTGATAATTTAATACAGCTGATGTCAGATGCATTGTCAGATGAAAATAGAACACGCTCTAATTGAAAATTTTTCATCTGACTTTGCTTCTGTAAATGTCATCTGACAATGTTTCATATGGTTTACACGGCATGTATCACTTTTGCAGTGGGAAATTTGACAAGTCAGATGTAAAATACATGTCGTCTAAAGTCAGCATTAGGAGCGTTGCCCCAATGCACTCATCATCAATGTCCGTTGCCCTAATGCTATCACTAATATCAACATAACATTATTCTTTTTATTATTTTCCTTTTCCTTTCGATCACACTTACTTGATCTTTAAACCAAAAGTCGATCATTCTCTTGTACATATTTACCGTTTATCTGCATTCTTTAAATTTCTTTATAAAATATTTTGCCCAACATAACATCAATTGTAAATTAATAAATCATTATAACGTTTACCTTCAGTAAGTAAAGTAGCAAACATTGTACAAATCAAATAGTGAACACAAAGTTAATAATTAAAAACAAAAACTGAAGTTAAAGTAAAAGAAATTTAAATTGTGGCTATAATTATTGAAATTGAAAAATAAGAAATAAAACTTGTGATTTCAAATATAACTAAAAGTCATATTCAAATTTAAGTAAAAGCCATATAGAATTATAAACTCGAGAAAATTGTGAAATTAAAATACTCAATTCATACAAAAACAAAAACCATGAAACTAAAATTGAAATAAAATTAGAATTAGACAAAATAACAAAAATTCAGTGCATTTTCAATTTAAAAGGAAAAAAACCAGCCACAAATAATGTTATTTTGGCGCTAAATTTTGCACTCGGTTTCTTCAAATTGGTACTAGTTTTAGAGATATACTGTTATGTCAAAAAGCAAACAGTTGTACGAAAATATGATTATATTCAGTTAAATAAAATCACAAAATTCGAGAAAAGAGTGGGACACTTAGCTTTTTAAAGAGACAAATTTTTCACATTCAAACACCAAATGAAGAACCACTGAAGCTCAATAATTTTAAAAAATTTATTAATTTATGCACATAAATAAGTTTCTCTACGAAGTATAAAGAAGCATAGATAAAAGTTAAATGAATGTGCTTTTACTTAATGTAAAGTTTAAGCCATAATATAACTTTTTGATTTATTCATTAAATTTTTGTTTAAAAATTTAAATTTTTATGAAATTATAATAAGAAAAACCACTGAGGAAACATATTAAATAAACTTGCTCATACAAAATTTTGAGTGTGTGTATTTGTGTGCTTGAATAGTTTTGACTGAAATTGGTTAACCACTCCAATCTATAGAATTATGTGTATGTATGTGTATACACATTCCCAGCGGGAAATAGAAAGAGTACGGATGCCTTCAAGAAGCCCTCTGTAGTACAAAAGAAGGAGTACAGAGTTGGATGTACAAGGCCCTCTCACTCCATTCCATACTCATATCTTTTTTACACACGTTGCCATTCGGGGAAGTTCTTATGTCTGCTTGTCCTAGAAGGCCTGACAAAAGACCTTCTAAAAAGATCGTTTTGAAGGGTTTTTGTAACGAAGGTCAGTCGGTATTTTTATAGCGGCTTCTTTATTTTTGATTAACGTGATTTTTTATTTCGAACTATTTCCTTTCATCTAAAGTAATTTTTTATACGAACGCATTTATTAAGAAGGAATAGGACATGAATAGTTTCGCCGGAATAAGTATAAGCTAATCTGATCCAACATAAACGGTATAATAGCAGCATGTATGATGTCTTTTGTACATAAATTTCATCTTTTTATACAAATAAGTTGCGAAAAAATAACATGATAATGATTGTTATTTATAAAGAATATTTTTGATGAACAAAACTAACTTCTTTTGCTTTGGCAAAAAAAAATTATGGAAAAGGCTACGCTGTTTTCTCTTCTCCCTTCTCATAGAAATGAATATTGAATGTGTATCTTATCTTTTATACGGAAGAGCCGAGGCCTTCTGTAAGGCATTCTTTAGCAGTTAGATAAGAATGGTAATTGAATAAAAGAAATTCTAAGCAGGCCTTTAATAAGGCCGGAAGTAAGAAGCACTTCTACCTACTCACGCTGGGTTCATCCATACACATCTACATTGATAAATGCTTGCATGTACTACAGTTGTATTCATACATATTCTCTGTGGTAAGTGAATGTGCTGAATGCTAATACACTTGAACGTAAAATTATTATTGTGTTTATGTTAGCTTTTATGTAAGAGGTCGTATGAATATTTATTATGTTGCTGTTAACTTTAATTTCTACTATTGATACTACCACTTTCTTAGTATTGTTGAGCATTTGAAAGAAACGACATAAAACGAAAGAGCAGAACAAGCTTTCAAGCTTTAACATTCATGTCAATACCCATTTAGGGCAAAAACTTCAACACATTATCGTTCCAAAGTTGAAATTTTTGCCCAAACAGAGAAATAAAAATCTATGAAAGTATTCGCTAAATTAAAAGAAACAAGAGTGCTATTGTCGAATTCTTGATACTTATCATTCAATTGTTTTTTGACTCATAAGGATTTTGGAGACCTAAGGTGAAATAGAAACCTCTTGTTTTCGCTACGCTGTCGGTCGGTCTCTCTTTCACAGGCTTCTATCTCGAGAACCGCAAGAGATACAGACCTAAAATTTTGCCAGAATATGTCTAACTAAAAAAAAGGGTATTCTGAAGTAAGCAACGAAACATATTGAAGTACCATTGTAATATATACACAACTAGATATTTTATATATAAATAGGCCACACTATATTTTGTCGTTCAATTTGAAGTATCTTATTGTTCACCAATATGGGTTAAAAAGTATATTTCTTTAGATATGCACAATATATACAAAACCGGCTGCATACAAACCCGATTACTGGTCAAGTAGTCGAATTTCGACCATAGGGTGGGATCCAAGTACATATAGAAACTTGACACCTTCACAAATAGTCTACTATCATACTGAGTATACCAATAAATAGTGAAATTTAAACAAAATAAAAATAAATGGTATTTTATCATCTAATGTAATTTTGGACGATGTAATTTTGACAATAAGCCGTTAGAGGGAAAACTTAAAATTTTCACAGCTAGTACAGCATGTTAAAGGCAAAAGTAACGAATGTTAAAGAACAGGTAATATAATTGTGAAATTTGGCTAATTAGACAGTTGAAGCAACCAAAAATATCAATTAAGGAATGTAACGAACAAGCCGATAGTAAAACACAAAACAAACAAAAATCGGCATGAGTTTATTATAGCAATTTAATTTGAAAAACACAAAATTTTTATTAATGTTTTTTTTTCATAAAATTTTTATTGTGCTATCTAACATCGCGTTATTTTTTTAGCACGAAAAAGTGCTATCTGCATAAAAATATTTGTGTATAAACAAAATAATAAGATTTTTTGTTATCAAATATACGTATAAACCAACAAAATTAATTCCCTACCCTTGAAGACTCCCACACAAATGTAATGGCTTAAAGACACTGTTAAATTTGGCCCCTGCAGTACCTACGATGCCCTTAGATGGGTCAAGCATATCACCGACCCCACCTAATTTTTCTTTCGCAATACTTTTTTCTAACATACCTAACCAATATCTCCATTCCTTAAGGGGCCTCCCATACAAAATGTACATTTTTCCATGGGACTCCTCTAAGGAATGAAGATAAGGGGTAAGTATGTCTTGAGAAAATGTTGAAAATAAAAAACTAATGGAGCTCTGCCATACATTTGACACCTGTAGGAGGCACTCCCAGGCAGTTATTGGACTTTTCCTTATATAACTTTCTAGTCTGTATGGTAAATTTTGTATGGAAACACCCTTAATGAATGAAGATACGGCGTAGTTGTGTTCAAAAAAATGTTGACGCTATAAACCTAATGGGAGGAGGTCATACATTTGACTCGTCTAGGGCATCCTAGGCGGTGCTTGGACCAAAATTAATAATTTCAAAATCCAATGTTCGAATCGATGAAACTTTAATTCGCAAAAAGTGCATCAAACGCCATCACGTCATCAAAAGTGCATCAAAGCTCAAATGTCATATATTGATAAAAAAAATTAACATACATAGAATTTAGACGTCGTTTATTAAAGCTGTTTTACACTATCTCACAAGCCGTTCGACTTCTGTAGAAAATGCAGCCCTGATGCTTATGGAAAGTTTTAAAAAGCAATAACAACATATTATATCAGGGTTGAATTTAGAGCAGAAGACGAACATATTTTGTAGTAGTCTAAAAACAGATTAAAACAGTGCACAGTGGAAATTTTTGCAAAATAAATGGTAATAAAAACCTGAAACTTCTAAACTAGGGATGCAACCGATACCGATACCTATCGGCGATACTTGGGATTTCCGATACATCGGTTTCGGTGATATTTTACTGTCGATACGACGATACTTTCAAAATTTTTTTCAGAGTTTTTTTGAATAAATAATTTATTTATTTTTTAATTTTACATGAAATAAATTCAAGTCGTTGTTTTTTTAATCTTATTAATATTAACTTTAAATACTAATAATATTTAACGCTGTTAGTTTGTAAAAAAAATTATTTTTTGTTAATTTTACCATGAATTCAAATTCAATTCGTTGTTTTTTAATTCGTATTTCCAGTAAAACAAAGACAAATCAAAGAAGTCATGAAAATGTAGAATTTGCGATCCGGAAGTAGTGGTAATTTGGATCATTTCTAACTAGTTTTACATATGCTTGTCATATGCTTGTCTTTTTTCGATTACCAATCACCGAATTGGAAGCGATGTTAGGAAAAATTTCTTTTTCGGCGTTCTATAATGATTTTTACTCAAGGAAAAAGGATTAAAAATTACGTATTTTCGCAACTTATTTTTATGCAAATTAAACGCAAAACTATGTTTTCATGTAAATTAAAATTATAAAGGAATTAAAAATTTTTGTGTGACTTAAATAAAATTTGATTTGCTTTTCTACTAATTATCTGCACATTTTTAATATATACTACTTCCAATTTTTTGTACTTGGTTGATATCAATTTTATATATTAATAATCTCTTACACTGGAATTTTGTATAATAAAAAATTACCCTGCTTGAGTTTTGTTAATTTAAACTTGAAATCAATTGCAATATTCGTTTCGGTATCATAATTGGTATACTCGATATAATTTTTTGAGTATCGGTATCGGTATCGTATCGGCAAAAAGACGAAACGTTACGTCCCTAATATGTTTACGATTTTTTTAATTATCCTAGCTCTCAGATTAATGATAAGATTATACATTTTTTACGGGTTGAATTTTTTTATGCACTTTTGAAAAGAAAAAAGTTTAATTTTGCAAAAAAAATAATTTTTTCGCAGCTAATTTCTGAACTTCAAAACACTTGAAAATATGTATAATGAAATTACGTGTAAATGAATAGAAGTAAATTTTTCGACATCTTTTTTTATGGTCTCTTTATTCTAATAGGACAAACCGTTTTATAGTTTGGCTAAAATATACTGATGTATATAGTGGCAATATTAGTCAAGCCCATTAAAAAAATGTAGAAAAATACTGAAAACCGATTTTAGTTTAGTACATTAAAATTTATATACATATTCCCCATACATATTTTATATATGTAGTCTATTCACCAACTAGTATTGTGCTGAAAAGTATGCTACAGTTTTCGCATAGCCACAGACTACGTATGATTAGCATACTTGTTTATTAAAAAATTTATTAAAATGTTACTCATTCGCACCAGTGCACAGAAGTAGTTTTCTGCCAAAACCTCATAAACTTTTTTTTGGGATTTTTAAAAAAATATTGATGCTATATTAGAGCTAACACTTCCAAACTGGCAATTACAAATTTTAATCACAATGTATAGCCTACTTTGACTGTTAGAAAACCGTAAAGTTGATATATTTAGTAATGTTTAGTACAATTACTTGGTTTATTGAACAACGAAATTGAAGTAGGCCGATTTTTAATAATTTTCCATATATTTTAAATTTTTTCTTTGGTATTTGAAAACTGAACATCTTTTAAGCCTACCACACTTGTTTTGATAATTTTGACCGGATCGTTCATATAAAATTTCAGCTATATGAAATTGCCAAAAAAAAATATTAATAACAATAAGGTATGGTAAGCAACGACTTTTTTAAGGGTTTTTAGAGGCTGAAGGCCTTTACTGTAGAGTAGTATAAAGGGTCACAAGTAAGTATTATGAGTTTCACAACCAGGTTGGGCCAGTTTTTTAAATTATTACCTTTGTAGTGATACCTATTATTAGAAATTTAGAAGATTTCAATGTGTGATAAGCACATCAAAAAAAGATTGATGAAATAGAAATAATCATAGATTATGCGTAGATAGTCAACTGGGCTTCTGTCAAAAAAAATCTCTTCACACCTATGGGTATTTTGTTATCCAACACACTGAGAAAGGCATCTCAACACTCATCAGAGAGCGTAATTTTTGCACTTCAAAATGCTCTAAAATTAATTTTTTTTGCACACACAAACACTATTTTATATTATTAAATTTTTTTATTTGCCATATAACAAATTTTATGTTTCTCCTTGCTGTAATTTTAAAATATTTGTTGAATTTTGTTGACATTTGTGTATTGAAATTTATCAAAGTTTTGAACCGTTGTTTTCATTCAACAGTATTGCATTTTTGATACTATTTGGGACAACTTTTTTAGTGCCAAATAGAAAAAATGCAAAAAAGTTCTTAGCGAATCAAAATTTTTTGAGCTCAATTGCATTAAAAATGATTCTAGACTCATATTTTCATTAATTAATGCAAAATTAATTGTATATAACAACTAAAAATTCGTTTTTAAGAAATATAAATTTTGTTAAATACTTTTTGTACAACTAAGTATGGGTTTGTAGCTGTGGGGAATATTTTATTTTAAACCAATACTAAAACAAAACGTTCTACTAACACATTCTTAGACTTAGGCTTTTGACAGCAGACTTAGGTTTTTGAAGTTTCAGTTGACTATCTACGTATAATCTATGATTGATACCTCGAATCATTAGTCAAGATAATTATGCACATGCATATGTATATACGAAAAATAATTTTCTTCATATTTATAACTTATATATAACTTATAAAGATTTTTCGGTTTCCTGTCCATGTGGTCAACGTATAAATAAAAACCGCAATTTTTCGCGAGCAGCTAGAACCAAGATAATCAACAAAAATGTTTTAGTGGTAAACTATAGCAGGGCTGTTTAACTACGAGTAATGATTTTTAAATGCTACAAGCAATTTTTATTTTGTATATTTTTTGTAGACATTAGCGAAATGAAATACATTTTTTATATGGTTATCGATTTATCAGCTTTTTATGTCCATCCACATACAAGAGAGTAAACATTATAAAATTTACCAATCCATTAATTGAATTGGTGGTATATGGACACAAATGTATTCTTTGCAATATTCGATTGGATCGATCGAAGTCAGCTTACGATGATATAAAGGTTTAGCATTTGAAAAACTGTTTTTTATTATAGTCATTTTTATTATTTGCTGAGTTGCAAAAAAGCCGAGAAAAAACCTTTAATATTTTTATAGCTGTTGATGTTAAAGATATTTTTACACAATGTTCGAACAAACAAATAACATAGAAAACAGATATTTCTACCAGAGCTCTAAATGAATGATTCATATTTGATTTTTAAATCACCACGAGTTAAAAAATGCATATGCATTAATTTTCCTCAAAATATGAATTAATAACTCATAGATGCATTCATTTCCCCACAAAAAAGAATTGAATAACATTTGAATGAATTCATTATGATTTAAATGTTCTTGAATGCAATCGTTTTGAAATTTTAATGGGTTCATAATGAATAAAAATTCTTGACTGAATTCATTTCATGCAAAAAAGAATTTAATTAAAATTTGAATCAATTCATCATGAATTAAAAATTATTTAATGAATTCACTTCATAAAAAAAGCATTGAACTAAAATTTGAATGCATTCATCGAGGATTGCAAAAAAGAATTTTTAGTTAATTTTTTCGTTCATTTTTTAAAGTGACAAATAATCTTGGAAAATTGTCCAAAAGCTGTTTTACAATCGAAACTGCTGTGTATGAATGAAAAAAGGAATTACAATTCCTTTTCTTTCAATCTTCCATGACTTCAATAAAATTTTAATTCGATCCGTTTATCAAATAAATGCATTCTATTTACAATTTATGATGAATTTTTATTCAAAATTAAATAAATTTTTTTTTTATGAAATGATTGCATACAAGAATTTTTAATTCAAGACGAATTCATTTAAAATTTGATTCAATTCTTTTTTTTTATGAAAGGAATGCATTCAAGAAATTTTATTTCAGGATGAATTCATTCCAGCTTTAATTCAGTTAATTTTTTGGCAAAATAAATGTATTTATGACTGCTTCATTCGTATAGGAATGCATTCATATTTAAATTTAATTCATAATAAAGGGAAAATGAATGCATTAAAAAAATCACAATTCATTGCCTGAATGATGCGCAGATTCATCCAAAAGAGAATCATTCTTTTACAACTCTTGTTTCTACGAAAACTCATACAGTGTAAAGAGGGCATTAGCTAGTAAAAACATTCATATGGGCTGACAAGAATCATTAAAATGCACTAGTGACTAGACTCTCTGTTGGAAATATGTCAATATGGTCCCATAAGAACCATTTAGTCTATAGTAAGTCAAATGTCTGTAGCAAAGAACATTGCTTTGGGTACAATAAGTCAGTAGTACTGGGGACAATGTCAATAGTGCATCAGTACAGTTTTAATATCGACATTTTCTTCAGGGTATGAATAAGAAAACAGAGTTTCTATGAAAATTCTAAACTAAAGAAAATTTAACAAAAATAAAGAAGAAGTTTAACAATTCTCTTGGACCAATTTTTTTCTTTTCTTTTAATATGTTTGTTCGTTAGCTGGCTCATATAATTTTGTTTTTGTAGGGTTTTACTTTTGGTGTTTAAAAATATTCGGTTGGGTTTTTTTTGTCGTGTTTGGTATTTCTTGCTGTATCAAAATAATAGATGATAACACATACATACATACCCGTCAGAATACATACACAGAAATCTTTAAATAACATTCCAAACTTCATTTGATTCCATATAAAGAGCTGATTCAAAATATTGAAAAAAAATTAGAAAAGTTATCTTGTATAAGCCCAACTAAAAAAAAATATACAACAATAAAAGAAAGTTAAGGAGATTTTCTTTGTTGTTTGTGAATATCTTTTAACTACTTTTTTAGTTTAGCTTTCATCGAAATGCAAGACATTTGAGTACTGATGAAGTGCGTTGTGTCACAGCAGATAGTCCACAAACTCAGGGACGATAGCTGCAACTGCCGCTTACAGCTTGTGTAATGTAAAATAATTACTAAATGTGTTCTTAATATATATATAGTGTTATTCAGCATCTTTCAATAACACCGGAACAAAAACAGTGGTCTGTACATTTGCCCAGACTCACCATTTACATGAATTTTGATGCGCTGAAGTAGAATCTGAATTCCGTTTGTCTTAAGCATCCTCAAAATAGTCGTTCACTATATTTTAGCAACATTTTCCGGAAAGTGTTGGAAATAAACGTTGGCAACAGTGCTAACAAAGTAGACTTGTTTACTTGCTTCAAGCTGTAAAAAAGCTATTAATGTCGGGTACTCTTCTCCTTCTTAACGATCTACATATATTATGTGGGTAAAAAAATTTAAATAGAAAAATTATAATCTCCATTTTGCCGTTAATAAATATTTAATTTTTTCCTGCATTCTGTATCTATGTACATCCATATAACAAATGCAAGCATATGAAATATTTTTTATGTAGATACACACATCCATGTTTGAAGGTATGTCTATGTATGAGTAAGAAAGATGGCACTCAATCGAAATATGTAAAAGCCTCTAACTGTTTATTTTCTTAATCATTTCATACCCAAACATAGACATATGAGTCTTAATATGCAGATACATTTATTTTTATACATTAACATTTTATTAAAACATTTTTGAATGGAACCAGACTGGCAGACAAAAACATATTCTGAGACAGGCAGACAGAAAATTTGATGGATAGATAATAAAAATAAAAGCAAAATGAACTGACTCTGAGGTAAATACTTATTAGGAAACCTGCACAACAACAATGGCAATTATGCAAATTATAAAAATGTGATTTTTCTTTACGATTTCTCATCCAACCATGTGCAAGTGTATGTGGCTGCAATCTAGAAAAATGTTGGTGAGTGGAACGGAAATGCCTATATTATACTCATGAGTATGTGTGAGTACAGTACACGTAAAGAGAAAACATGGTTGAGGTAACAACTAAAGGTGAAGGTACATAGCATGCGTTAAATACGCTAATGCGTTGCAGACTTCTGTCAAAATAGTGTGTTTCCATAAGACAAGATACAAAGCGAAGTTTGCGACGCGTGTAACTCGCAAAAAGTTGAACATTCTTCAACTTTCACGCGTCGTATACCAAATGACAGGTAGTGCTGCCAGATTCATATGCTAAAATGTTTGTCTAATGGAAATAAATTATTAGAAATCAATTTTTTTATTAAAAAATTTATGAAAACTGCATTAAGTATATAAAGAAAAATAAAACTCAATGGCAAGATAAAATATAGCCGGCAAAGGCTTGAAATTGTATAAGCAGAAGAGCATCAAATGCGTGTTGTGTAACTTGCCATTCTTAAAGCGTTAAAAGTTCGAAAAGTAAGAAAAGCGTTGAAGCGTAACGCGTGGTATGTACCTCCACCTTAACTGTGAGTAACATGATGAGAGGCAGTAGCCATTAAGTCACAAAATTTTAAAAGTAAGTTTTATGTGTTCATAGCTTTCCATACTAGAGAGGTTAATATTCTAATATTCCTTAATTAATAAAAATTTTAATATACTCAAATTCAAATATTGAAATTTGTCTGAAATAACAACTTTCAAATTAAACCTATACAATTCAAAGAAATTACGCATAAATATCATATCCAGTTGAATACTGAAAATAAAAATTACACTACAAAGGACATAAACCAGCTAAACATAGCAACCAAAAAGCTAAAAGAATATTGAACCATGAAATAAATGATCATAAGATATCGGTAGATTCGTATTATTCAAAATTAATTAACTTGTAAATAGATATAAGAAGCTACACTACCCATCGTATTATATTTCGATAAATAACTTTGTTAAATAACTGCCATCCACTTTGCAGAATTAACAAAGAACTCTGATGATATGGTATAGCGGCCTTGAAATAAGTACTGATCCATTAGTCTGGTGATTAGATAATCTAATATGACTGTCTCAATAAAGGGTATTTTTGGCTGATGTCGTTATGTTGTTAGCGCGTTGACTACAAAGCAAATGATGTTTGTGAATGTGGGTTCGCAAGGCAAGAACCTCATGAAGTTTCCTGATGTGCATTAGTGTGGTATCGTATTAATTGTTGTTAGATTGTTTAAGTAACGAAGAAATAGCACTGGTCATTGAAGGCTACCCGCAGCGATTCATACTGCTATATACATCAAAGCGTCCTCCATCGTCGGTATTGTTGCAGAACACCTAATCCAGTTTTTACATGGTAGATACGCTCCAGAGGATGCTGTGTAAAAAAATCTTGTAAGAAAGTCAATTATAAATATTGTCGTATAGCAATTATGCAAGTGATCTTATGCAAGATGCAATGAAAATATATTCAAATATCTGACAAATTTACAAATATTTATGTTATACGGAGAGTTAACATAAAACTTATTTATAACTTCCATAAGATCCTTCTAGGCTATACGATATTATTTATTCAAGTTTGTTTTCTGTGGGCTACGTTTTGTTCTCGGTTAGGGCTCAATATAGCTTTGTGCGTGTAAACGAACGTGTAAAAACACGATGAGCTTATTTTTGTCAGCCGTGTTATTGTAAATTCTTTTAAAAGATAACAAGATTCGGAGTAATTAATAAGTGTACGTAAAGCTTAAAAAACTAATGCCCCCACCCTTAACAGCAGAGGTGCTGAAATATTCCTTTCAAAAAATTACAAAAAACGCGCAATAGCAGTATTGTAAAAGAATAAAGCTTTCTTTCCATCTCTGTTTTCTATAAACTATTCCTTTCCAAAAGAAATTTCAACCGAAATAATAAATTTCAACTCAAAAATAAACGCAGCAATTACGCATAACTATTCAGTATTTTAAAACAATAATAATTTATTTCCCAACCATACATTGTTGCAAATAATATAATATTGTTTTCTCAACAATAGGATAACCAAGACTGTTCTCTATATGTAAATGTGTATAGAAAATATAATATGAACGTTAAAATCTCTACACATACATATGTATGTATGTAAATACTTGGTATAAATGTTTTTTTACTCGTCATGTATTCGTCATATAAAATGTCGCTTATGTTATTCATATATAATCTCATAACAAACTCAGCGATATTGGCATGAGTATATTACAATCACGTAGCTTTGAAAGTTGTTCTATTTTACTTAAGTAATTTTAATAACTAAAGAAATTTTTTTCTACTCACTCTCTTCCCGCAAGACGGTGCATCGCCTACAAATGGCAGCCTTGCGCCAATTTGTCTACTGCTCCCCTGTTTGCTGACCAAACGACGGTGTAAGTCGCCAACCCGCCTCCAACGCCGCCTACCTCTGCCACATGAAGTAGGTAAGCGTTTACTGTTAAGCGGTATCGTATAAAATTCTGAACAATCCTGGTGTTGAATAAGTTCCGATACTAAACGAATTTGTAATACGAGCCGGCAAAAATTATTGCGCTTAGCAATAATTTGTTTATTTTCGCTATTTACGTTGTTGGTGTATTTTCTTTAATTGAATCTTTCGGAATATTGTGATTTTTCAAACACGTTGTGTCACGTTACGTGGTTGTTGTGTTTGTAGTGGGTGGTGCATTTAATTGCGTTTCCTGTACGAATAATTGTTGTGTAATTTTGCAGATAGTTTTTGATAAACAAGAATATGGTCGTCGTTATGTTGTTGTTGTTGTTGTTGTTGTTGGTGATATTTTATAACAATTCAAAAATAGTGCAATTCCAGCATTTTAAAATTCCTTTTTGTGTCATTCAACTGTCAGATGCGATTTTCAATAGTCTGTGACAGTTGACTTGAATGACAGTCCTGTGGTAATTTTAGTTGTGGTGGTGGTGGTGGTGGTTTTGGTGCTTTTCTAGGACTAGTGTTGGTAGATTTTCTATAGTTGTCAGTTGCTGTTTTCTCTGTTGATTTTTCTTTGTTAACTTTTTTAGATCATTTTTATTTTCGTACTTAGATGGCTTCAAATGGCATCTAAACAATGGTCTAGCCCCGCCTTTTCGACTTGCTGCGTTTCGTTTATTTTTTATGTTGTATGAACAGTGTTCCCTGCGGGAAGTTTTGTTGCTGTTGCTGCTTTTCGTAGAAAACCCAGCATTATAAATGCAGCATGTAAAAACCTTTCAAAGGTTTAAGTTGCAGTAGATAATAAACACGAAACAATCTCTCATAATATCATGAATGTTATTTTTATTTTATTGGCAGTAGTAAGGAGAGAATTTCATGTCTGCCCTTCTAGCTAATTGTCAGTTTATTTGTCCGTCTGTCTGTTTGGTGGTTCTTCCTTAAGTTAAAATGTATAAATGCGAGTGTGTATTGTTTTTCTTTTATGTGCAGGCAAGAAGTTTTTCATTTTCTTTAATATTCATGTGGGAAAACAGCGGTTGAAAATCTTTTATTTATTTTCGAATAAAGGTTTATAAAGTGTCGTCGCACTTAAGAAGAAAAACTTTTTTCTATTTTATTTTTTTATTATTCAGCAAAAATTACACAACTTTAAACGCCCGTTTATGTAAATCCTTTAAGTATAAATAAAGTGCCATTTTTAATGCCGCAATGTTTGTTGATGTAAATGCAGTCTTTTTATAAAATCGACCACAAAATGTGTGTTGAAGTGGTGTTTGCCTACTTTCGGTTGCTTGATACACTTTAATGCACATAAAAAAGAAGAAGGAAAACTGAAACTGTATCGCTTGCCCGTTATTTTAAATAACTGTTAAGAATTTAAACTGGGTTTTTATATCCATAATATTAATGTGCTAATAAAAGCAAACAGATTTCAAGCTATGTAACGTTGCGATGGTACACACAGCAGAGCACAATACGGTTGATTACACTCTAGAGCTGTAAAGAGGAAATGGAAAGGAAGAAAAACAGAAATTAGATTCAAATAATTTTATATGAATGTATTTATATTAGGCGTGGTGGATTTGTATGTATGCAAAAATAACAAATATAAAACGTAGAAGGGCTCCAGAAATCAAGGGTATAAAATAGATTTCGAGCTTGCGGAAATTCCAAAATATATTGTAAGTGAATTAAACTCAGGACTTGCGCCAGGGGTTCCCAAATTATGACGCCTTTATTATATGAAAAATTACAAAGTGGTCTTGAAGCAGTTTATCTCAATACAGGATGGCGTATAATTATCATTATTTTATGTGTTGATACATTATTATGTACATATATGCTAAACTGTGGTTACAAACCTTAACCGCCTAAGTCGTTTGCAAAATTTTTCGAGAGACCTGTTTAAAGTATCAAAAGATCGCTTCCAATCAGTCGTCAGTTTGCTTTGCTTTAACTTATTTATAGATAATTGTCGTCTTGAAAATGCTACATACTTAAAAAATTGGTAGCGATTTGATTTAGACACGAATGGAGTCCATCCCACCAATAAATAAATTTTGTCCTAACTCGACTTAGGCGATTATATACATATATATATATTTTTTTAAAGCTCCAATGAAATGCATATAGACGATGCTTAACTATCATCAAATAGACTTCATTTAATCGTAAAATAAATAAAATACTAGTTTAGTATGCGTAATTGATAGTTTGTAATAATTTGTACAGTATATTACTAAATTTTATTGGATTGCATTCCTGTACTTTTAAATGAAAACGTTTTTTATTATTTATTCAAAAGTTACTGCATAATTATTGCTGGAGAAGTACGCAAACCCACCTATTATCTTAGTTTTTGTACGCGAACGAAATTGTTCGGGATATTTTTGGCATTTTTAGATAATTTCTACATCAAACATCGTTAATTAATTATATTTTATTAAGAATTCGTTGCAATAAATTCAAAAATTTTTAATAATTTTACATTCGTTTCTATTATATTTAATCTTTTTATGGAACTTGTGCCAAAAATATATGTGTGTATGTATCGTTTTAGAGTATGCAACCCATTCTCGGTATCCGCTTATTATTATTTTTGTTGACACCCATTTTGAAAAAATGCCAACATAAAACTAAAACTACAACAATAAGTCTAGTAAATTTTCCCAGTATAAAGATACAAAAATAACTAAAGCATACAATACAATTTATAATGGAAGTGCAAAAAAGAAATGAAATGTATAGAAAAACCCAGTGGTAAAAATGTGCTCATTTAATAGTTTTTGTTTAAAAATTATGCAAAAATTTGGTTAAATAGACTTAGGATCATACTTTGATAAAAAATAATTATAAGATTGTGCTAGAATATGCAAGTTTATTTGCTACAGGGGGTGCTCCTATCTACCAAATTTAAAGTGATAATACTGATTTTAGTGGTGCTAAACGTTTTTCTATGTTAGTTCATGAGAAAATAGATATTTAAGAATTAAAATTTTAGGGCCATATGCATAACGAAAACTTGGCATGAAAATAACAAATTATGCTGTCACCTGGTAATGGATTCACCTTGCACTGGCCCAAAAATTACAGTTGTATTTCATTTTCTGTCGGATATAGGAATTATAAATATTAAGGAGAACAGATGGAGTGAATTATCTCTTACGCCGTCTTAAGAAACTAACGGCGTTTCCTTTTTTAAGAAAAGTGTAAGATTTTTTTACTTTTTATTAAAAAAATTGCAATCTAGCATTCTTTTAAAGCAAAAATCTTTCTTCGTAAGGGATGATACAATAATTTGTAATAAATTAACTTCCTCGGAAAAGGATTATATTGAAAGGATTATATTGCATTGAAAAGTGCAAACAACGCAAAAGTTTTTGTTTGTAGAAAAGAAAAGCACTTGAATGATTTTTTGATACTTGCAAAATATGGTCAGTCCATCCACAATGAATCTTTATGCCAAGAATATCAGGAGCTGTTGATTCCCCAATACTTATACCATTCATAGCTACAGATAGAGGAGCAAGTTCGGTCATTAGGCTCTACGACCATTAAAATCGAACTTATTCGTACGACCCTATTTAAAAATTGGTATAAGATATTGATATTGATATCATTCATGTCTTGTCTCAAGGGCCCAATTGCCGACGGGCTTGGCCTAGTATAGAATGAATATGAATGTCAGATTCTGCTATAATCTGCGAAGGAGTAGATTGGATTGGAATTTCGATAGAGAAGGTCATTAAGAAAAATAAGATAATAATGAGATATCGTCTATAACAAATCGTATAGTTCGATGCCTGAGAAAGTTCAATAAACATCGACAGAAGTCATCACCGACACCAAAAGCAACAAGTTTTGACAAAAGTGCTCAATGCCATAGTCTATCAAACGCGTGGGAAATATCTAGAGCCACCACCGTACTTACGCTCACGGAACTGGTTATAAAGCGATGCCATTTTTCCGAAAGGAAGGTCAACAAGTTATCCGTGTTGCGTCCTTACGAAAGCCTCACTGACATTCACTGAGTTAATTGCTAGACTCTAAGGAGAAGATTGCTAACAAGAGAAATATAGCAAAGTCCGTTATTAATAAAAGGGACTAAAGCTATAAAAAATCAACAATTTTCTGGTAATCACTTCTATCGTGAAAATTAGCTGAAAGCTCCAAAATTTAATAGAAAAGAAAATATGTAATTAGTTTTTGCAATATATACAAAGTTGGTATTTTTTCGAGGACTTTATTGAACTGAAAACGTTTATTAGACTTTCCAATTTTATGATGATTACCAGTTTTAGCTAAGTTTATTATTTTTTGCGATTATTCCGAGTTTCTGGCACCTTTAGATTTTGCCGACTTTTAATGAGTTTAAACCATGCCTTCTTCTTGTTATTTGATATTTTTTTGTGATTTATCACTATTTCCGCGATAGAAATTATAAATTTGTTGATATACAATGAAATTATGGTGGCATGCAATAACGTCCTTGGAAATAATGTCCATATTGAAAAGGAAATAATAAATATGGATATAATTTACACGTTGAAAAGGAAATATTCTCCATCGAAAAATTTAAATATAGTCCATGAAAATAGTATTGCAGAGTATAACCGGCATTTGGCCGCACTTAAGGATTTTCTCCTCTGTGTATGTCGAAGGTAAAACCAGTACTTTTCCTAAAAACAAGAAATAATGTCCATGGACATTATATCCATGGACGTTATTGCATGTAACCGAAATTATCCTTACGGTGTAACGGAATGTATCATGTTCAAGAAATATTCCGTGCAATCATTTTTAAAAGAGTAAACACTTAAAATTCTAAGCAATCTTATTTTTAACTGATTCTAACATTCAATAAAAAAAAATAAATACATATTATACGGATTTTCTGTTGCTTTCAATATAGTCCGCTGTTTATGTTATAAGTACCAAAAAACTATATGCATAGAAATACAAATGCTCAAAATATTCCGTACGTAAAATTAACGGAAATTGCAATTGTAATTCTATAAATACGCATTTAAAATCAGTGGTGTAGTGGTTAGTACGTTAGACTATTAAACGAGATGTCACATGCTCAATTTCAACCAAGACCATGCGTGTGTTTTTTTTTTAATTTCTAATGTTACATGCATAAAATTGAGTAAGTTTATGTTGTCTTCGTGCAGCTAATTTACATCCTATGCTTTGGCCAGATGATTGATACGTTAGATTTCAAACCCGAAGGAGCTTTGTTCGATCCCAGTAGAAGTTAACATAACAAACAGTGAGTAAAAATATAAATTTAATAAAATAATAATTAAAGATACGAAATAATAAGCTTCTTAACATTTGAAAATAAAGCAAAAATCAATTATTTTTATGGAAAATAGCAGAAACAAAGAAATCTCTTTTATTTTTACGGAAGCTGCTATTAGTTCTTTCGAGAGTTAAATTGTTCCAAACAAATAAGGAATCATTCATTTTTATGGTTTTAAATCTGTTAACTTTTTAACATTTAAAGTTGAATAAACTTTTTGTTAAACTTAAATAAAAAATAAGTAGACCGGTTTTTAATTGAGTTTTAATTTATTTTATATTGCAATTTCAGTTAATTTTAAGTGCGGAATATTTTGAGTGTAGAAATTAAAGTTGTTCTTGCTTAATTCAATGTTGGATACTTTCAAATTAAGGCAAAACTTCTTTCTTTTAAGGACGAATGCGAGTTATAACGTTGTAACACGTTGATTTCATGTGGTTATAAATCATTTCGAAGTTATTCTTTCTTAAATTAACGTTGAAATACTCAAAGTTGCAAAATTTTCGTTTCAACAACGATATGCTTCGATTTTAAGTTGCGATCTTTCTCTTAGTGTATGTGAGTATTTTGTGGTAAAAGTATGCACTAAAAAATATAAATTAGCCACTTCATAATCCTATCAAATATGAAAAAGATATTATAGAAAGTGTACATATTTTTCACATTTCTGTGATTTTCATTAACAACCGCATATGTCTTAAAATAAATTGTTTCAGGAGATCTAAGAAAAGAATTTCTAAAAATTTGTTTAGCTATTTTATTAGTTCATAGGTCGTGCGTTCAATTCCTCTCAAAGACGCAGCGTGTTGCTTCAAATAATCCAAAATACTTCGCGGGATGTATCGACTCAAAGTCGACATACGCCGTTATTTATGAAAAGCAATATGTTGTTTATGATTTCTATAAATACATTTGAGTTTCCTAACGTTATGCATTTGTGTATGCATACGATATCACTGTATCTAGTACTCATTAAGGAAGAAGAGGAAGAAGGAGAAGCATTATCATGAACATCCTGCCAGCGAACTTTTGGCGTCTACACAAAATGAAATTGTTGTCATACAATCACTTGTGTGTGAAGTGTGTGATTGTATGTGAAGGAAAAAGGAATAAAAAATAAACAAGAAAACAAGATATAAACAAAGAAATAACAGTACAATATGACCATGTAAAGAGACCGAACAAATTTTGTAGAACAACTACAGATGTATTGTCAGTGGAATAGTATAAGTAAATGATGGACACACACGCACACACACACACAAACACACACACAGATATAACAAGTGGAGACAGCCATAAATAAATACACATATAAATGCTTATATTTGATTGTTGGTCCTTTACGATAACAATTTAACTAAATACACACACACACACATTCATACTCAGTTATCTATGTTTGTCTATGGCTTCCATTAGGAAGACTTTAGACGCCATTATATTAATGATGCCGTCTCCCTGCCAACTTTTACAACTTAACACACTATGCTACACTAGACTATAGAACATTCCAATCATGTCAGCCATGCATATTGCAACTATGATTAAAATGCAGCACCAGCAGCAGCAGCAGCAGCAGCTAAAGTAGCAGCATGAAAAATGTCTACACAATTGTCTACATTTTGTTTTGGTGACGTTGACAGCCCACAAAGTTCGTTGGCAGCAGAAAAAAATATTAGAATAAAAACGGCAAAAAAAATTTAGCATCAGTGTTTAATTTTCTTTTTCTAAAACTGATATGAAGATAAAGGCGAGGATGAAAACTACTAAAACAGTAGAGTAATACGAGTATATATTTTGCACGTTTGTGCCTATATTTTCCCAAAAATATACATAAAGAAAAAAAAAAGAATTCCTAAATAAAAATCACAGCAAGAAAGAAAATCAGTGTAAAAAGTAGAGTAATTTGAGATGTTTAAAGATTAAAATATTTGTACGACATCAACAACTATCAACATGTATTGTATGCATTTTATTTCTGGCATTTTTTCTTTTTCCTTAATATTTGCTTTGCATTTTTTATGCTTGAAATGCTGAGCGATACTGCACATAAAAATATAAATAGAGAACAAAAGAACTTGTCAGGTATTGTTTTCTATTTTTGTATGACCATTGTTAAGTCTTCCATTTCAATACGACTAAAGTCGCGTTTTGTTTTTATTTCTTATTTTTTTATCATTATATTATTTTTATTTGTTTTCTTGTAAGAAATTCATTCTTGTTTTCATCACCACCCACAACAACTGAAATTATTCTGTTATACTTATTATTTCCTTTTAGTTATTTCGGTATGGTATGCTGGTTTAACACGGTAGTTGATGGAAAAAAACATTGCACGGTTTAATAGTGCAGGATATAAAAAAAATCCTACCAGTATATTGAACATATGAAAATAAAATACACATCTTCAGAGCTATTATAACAACAATAAAGTTTCTCGCTTTCGAACCGAAGTATTGAAAGAAATCAAAACATTTCCACCAAATTGGTCATAAAAACGTTTGGGCAATTAGAGGGAAATGAATAATAAAATATTTTTAAAGAAAGAGCGCAAAATATTTCAATATGAAGGATAGACAAAAAACCAATTTATTAAGTTATAAATTTATTCAACTAATCTTGACTTTATAGTTGAGTATTTAACAAAACAAAATTGATTTAATCTTGCATAAATGCCTTCATGAATACTCTACTTGATGATCAATAAGTATACTTTAAATGTGTATGTGCCGGATCAGAAGATCAAAAATATTTAGGAAGTTTTTAATTTATCTTTTTAGTCCCCGACCATAACAGAGGGGTGTTATAAACTGGTAGTGTCTGTGTATCTGTGTGTCTGTCCGCACCATCGTAAGCCCAAACGGTTGGACCGATTTTGATTTAATTTTTGTTTTTTGTTTGAAAGGTTCACTTTTCACTCCGCCCTATTGTTGAAGCATGTTTGTGCGGTGGCTCTTTATTAGATGTTGAGCAAAGGAGCTAACGAAACTAGAGCATTTATAATGTTTATCTAAATTCATTATTAACATTCGACTAAAGTAATTTGTAGTGTGCATCTGTGCATCTGAGTATCTGCCTGTTCCTCAGTATATTTAATTTATTTTTCGAAAGTGTTCTTAGCTATGTTTGAAGAAAATCGGACTAGCCGTTTACTCTGTGTGTCTGTGGCACCGTAGCTCCCAAACAGATAGACCGATTTTAATTTAGGTTTTTTTTCGTTTGAGAGCTGATTTGATCTAAAATCTTTTAGGCTATATTGGAAGAAAATCGGTACAGCCGTTGTCATCCACTTTTTTCGGGAGTTTTTAAATATTTTAGTTCAATGTCATTTAATATATACATATTAGCAAAATATATACATATTATAAAATAGGTTAAACCACGACAAACTGGTTTTCATGAATAAGCCGATTTTGCCAAATTTATTCAATTGGAACACTCTTTATATCGATTTGAAAAGCATCTACCGATTTCGATTTGTTTAATAATAAGAATGCTACTTCTATATTTATTCAAATAGTTCTCAGCACTAACAACGTATATTACAAACACTTGCGGGCTTACAAATTATACTAAATACAAGATGAAATACGTTGTTATCTCTCAACATATTTTAAGATTTATTTATTTATTATTATTTATTTTTTGTTTTTTCTCAAGCGACTAAAGATAAAGAAAATACTAACAATTCGTTTGTATCACACTGCTTTACAGTGAAAATTTTTCAATTTCTTTTCATGGAAAATACATAATAAATAATTTCAGTTGTTACGCTAACGGAGTGGCAGGTATTCTCTTAATTTCATAGTCACTGTTGAAACAAATCTTAATGATAAGCCGTCTCAACATATGAACTAAAGAAGATAGTGTATGTTTGCACACCACTGCACTAAATGCACGTAGCACTAAATATGTTTCAGTGTTTCCAAATAATATAACGCGACACATAGACTTCGAAAGCAGAGAGTTCTAAGCTTGGTCTGAGAAAAAAAAAATGCAAGTAGTGGTTGGCTTAGACAAGAACCAAATGTTGAGGTACCAAAAAAGGTTAAGTAATTTTAGAAATATCTCCACACTTGTAAACAGATTAATGCAAATTGGTTTAAAGTTGGTCATTTATCTGCTTAACTTTTGAGGCCGACGTGACCGAGAGATAAAAGAAGAACTTTGATGATGAGATCGTGTTTGATCTTCAAAATAGCATGTTGTTAAGTTCAATCCTTAGACAAAGTCTAGAATTTGTCTTTGTCTTTTCAAAAATTATTTCTCAATAATATAATTTAATTGAAAAATTAAACTGAACGAACTAAAGCCTGAATAATAAAATTTCTTTCGATTAAAACGCATACAGTTCGACTAAGTACATAATTTAAATTACAAATATTAATTAAATTTTAATTTGGATCCACTGCATCTCAGCAATATTTTATCCGATCAAAACATATTAGCCGCTATTCGATGGGTAGTTTAATTACCTTTCAACAGGGATATAAATGCTTTTAATCGAATGGGAATTTGACTCCGGATAGCGCTTTAAAAAGAAGTATACATCGAAAAACTCAGATGTAACAAGCTGTAAACATTCCAAAAATTATAATTTGTAAGGCAGTATTATTTCTTTTAAATTTGTTCCCTTAGAAGCCTGCCATTTTATTTATTTTTTATTTTATTTGGAAGATTATATTTTCTGATTGTTCTTTTTGTTTTATAATTATCACCCCGAATTTAACACAACTTGTTGTATCTACACATTAATGTTTTTTTTGTAGGGCCGTGCTAAGATTTTATTCTAATTTTTATGCAAGGATTTTCTGACTGCGAGTTATATTGACCGTTACACAAAAGATTAATAGGGCTATTCTGCAAAAAGAGAATTGTTTGACATACGTTGTTATTCATGAAAACTACGCAATTAACTTATGTCTCTATGCACTTAATTTTAATTTAATTTAAATAGAATTAGGAATATTGAAAATCAAGTCTTCACATTATTGTAAGTGAATTGATGATATGCCATGTGTTTTTCTTTCCGTGTAAAACTTAACACCAATAACATTTTTTCTTACTCGTGGATATGGGCATTTCCAGGGAAAAGTCTACTTTTCGTAACGTAACGCCAACAAGAAATTAAGCTGTATTTCAAAGAAAATTCATTTTTTTTTGCTTCTTTGTACAATTTGTTTAGGTCGTAAGTAGCTCTACATTTAGTAAAATTTTAGGAACAATTGAACCACATGGTTCTGAAATACAAGCTTAATTATAATATGGCGTTATGTTAATTTTCGCTGGAAATGCCCTATAATAGATTGATGTATATTAGAATGGAATAGGGGAAAGATCTGGTCCAAAGACCGGCACTGCGACAACTAGTGGATTTTTTGTGCCATTTGATGTATATTATATATGATTGCTTGAATATACTTGTTGAGGTTTTTGTTTCGCATATGACAACTTGTCAAGAAATAAAGACTATTAAATAAAAATACAAGGACAGAAAGCACATTATAATGCTAAATTGCTGAATTTCAAGAAATCGTTTTCATCGCAAATAAATATTTAATGTTTGAAAACACACGTACACAAGTGTCTTTGAAACAAAGAACTTGCCAAAGTTTGCAAGATTAGAAGAGCAACAGTATCCTTTGCAATCATAATATTTATCAACTCATCTTCGGTCGTCTATTGTGACACAAAGTACTTCAGACGAAGATACACCCACTTTACAAACACTTTGTTTCAATTTTCAGACATATCAATAACTGACAATTGATACATCAAGTTTTTGCTTAAAGTATTTTTTCGACTTCCAACAGCCCAAAAAAAAAATTTGTCCAACAAGACAACACATACAAACAAACCACGATAGCTTTACAAACAATGAACAGACAATTTCAATGAAAAATAGACTGGTAAATACTGTGAGAAACAATAGAACCAGAAGAGTATCCTTAACAATAATAACAGATATTATGCGACAAACATACACGCATTTGTTTTGTACAAATACAGTGACATTTACATACATACATATACACACACACATACGTTTATATGTAACGCTCATTCATACGTAGAGGAATCAATACATGTTGTTGGATGGACATTTCGAGTACCTTTATTCACTTTTTTTTTGTTTTTTGTTCTCTTCTTGTGTTTTTTTTTTTGTTCTCTTGTGGAATTTTTACTCTGCAAAAGGCGAAATTTTGAGGGAAAAACAAACAACAAAATAAAAATTCCAATAGAAAATGTAATTATTTTCTGTAAAAATTAGAAACATATAAATGAAAACGCAAACATTATCCTTACAGCCATACATACGTATGAGCTCGCATGTACATTCAAACATGGACACTTCCATCAAATCAAATATGAAAATTGAGATTGACTAAACAGTTTTATTTGTCTCAGTAGAAACAAAAGCACGAAAAGACGAACGAAAACTGTAGAAAACCACTTGACATATTATTAACATGTACATACATACATACATACATACATACATACATACATACATACATACATACATACATACATACATACATACATACATACATATTAAAGAAAAAGTAACACCTAATGAAACTGTTCAAAGTTTGAACTTAACAGAAGCAACAACAACTTCATTATTAGACAGAATAAAGTTTACACCATGACTAAAGATTTGATTGATTGAGTTTTCTTGCTGTCTGCCTATTAATTACTGGGAAAAATTCTTTTTTTTTTGTATGATTAGACAACATCAATTCAAAAGAAGCAACAAATTATATGTATTAAATAACACTCATACGCTCCCTCGCACATTTGTTGTGCGTCAACGGAAAATTACTTAAAAACGGAATAAAAAAACAAATGAAAAAACACTCTTGATTTTATAGAGAGCAGACAAATGAAATAATTACTCGAAAGCAAAAAAGAAAAAGTTTAATTGAAAATGTGTTACATTTTATTGAGTGATTATAATTAATTTACTCGTGTTATTAGAACGTACATTTTTAACTTTATTTTTAAAGATTGCAGCCAGTTAAATTAATGTTTCAATTTGGTTTCTACGTGTGTGTTAAGTTGATTTCTTTTCAGAAAAAAAAATCAGACGGCAGTCAGTACGGTTATAATTTAATGTAACTTTAACACTTTATCATTATTTTTCTTTCTTCTTTTTATTTAAACATGTTTTTTTACTATTTTTCGGGACTCCAAGCGAATCAGCAATTTTCTTTTCTTTTTTTAATATTGATAACTTGTTATATATTTTTTATTATATTTTCTTTCTTTCTCATACATATACGATATATTTCTTTTTTCAAATATTATTTTCTTAGCTTTTTCATTGGGCTTTTATTTCTATTAATTCATACACTTTTCAACATATAAAATATTAGCACATTGATTTATTTGAAATTAATTAATTTTCATAGCTGAATAATCATTATTCTTTTTTTAATTCTTTGTATTTATTACAATAAAAAATCTTCTTCTTCGGCACACTTTGTACACGCAACGTTTAACCAAAACGTTTTCTTCAACCCGCGGGCTCTGAGGCAACTACTGGCAGCTTGCGTATGGAGCATGTTGGATTTCATATCAACATTGGTATTTTTTCTTTCCTCTTCTTCCAAACATCATGCTCAACTACAAGCGACATTCTACAAAAGCTACAGAAGCTACAGAAGAAAAGGTTAAACACAATTGTACTCTCTAGCAAATCTCGGTAAAAAGGAATCATACGAAACGCACCCAAAAGGATGCTGGCGCATACTCTGTTAACATTCTCAATCGATTCTCCAATTCCATAGATTTTTATTATAATGATTATTTATGTTGTTTCAAATATTTTTACTTCATCTCAGCAAAATCTCTACTCTGTTAATACAAACAAACAAGTTCCTTTTCAGACGAAGTTGAACTCGTATTAATATTTTGTTTCTGCAATATTGGAATGCCATGTGTGTATTTTTGGAGTATTTTAACGTATACTTTGTGTGCCGTTATGTTGTTTTTTTTTTATTTCTGTAATGTATATTTTTTGCAATTTAGGTTAAAAAGTATCTGGTACTAACGCCCTTTTTAGAGAGGTCGTTTCATTATTTTGATTATTACTTTTCGAACAGTTAAAATAGAAATATTTATATGAAATAATTGAACAAACATAATAAAAAATTTTGATGAAACTTACAAAACTGAATAAGTGCGTAATTAAACGGCATTAAACATTTTTTCATAAGATCATTTTCCTTTAATCGATAATGAAATTTTGAATTTTTAACACCTTTTACTTTTTGCAATAAACAGCGAAGTAAATAAAAAAGAAAAATAGTGATCCAACTATAAAAATTATCTGCTCTAAAAGCAGATCTCGTTAAAACAATGTCAAAGAAAACAATAGAAATCAGATGTTAAAATAGGGCGTTTTACCCATACAAAACAGACGGAATTAAAAAATAAAAGAAAATGAAGGATAAAACAAAACAAACAAATAAAATTAAGCATGAAAAAGAAAATAAAAAGCGACTTATGTGGTTGTAAATTGGAGATTTTGCTCAAATAAACATGTCTCTCCTCTCTCCCTCTCACATGCGTTTTCCCAGTTACTTTGTTTTTGCATTTCTTTAATTTTCATGTTATTTCCCTTGTACAATTATACTTTAATCGTCCAAATTTCATTGAGAGCAATAAATTTAATTACATAAAAAATATTTTATATTAGAGACATTTAAAGAGAGCAGAGCACAGCCACACATATATACGGGGAGGCACATTTACAATCACATGTAAACAAAGTTGGTAAGACAGAGTATGCCTGTTCTTTTCATGAATCGAGCTAATAATTTACATACAGGGCGTGGATGCTTTACATGTGTGTTCGAGTTATGCTCGCTCTGTTCTTGTAGCGAATACTAAAAGAAATTAACTTCTATACAGAAATAAGTAAAATTCCGGTACAATTACAAAGAATAAGAACACAAAAGAATTAACAAAAAAAAATAACACATAAACTGAAATATTTTCTTTTACGACTACGATGTTTGTACGTCATTTGAAGTCCCTTCAAAGCTGCAAACAAACACGCGCACACACATATGCATACGCACAATTTCATTTTCTTGTAAATTTTCTGTGCAGAGTTCAGGCCGATACTGCTCTGTTGCCGTAGTGTAGGTTCAGTTTTGACTTTCAGATACTCTTACATAAATACTCTTACTTTTGTATTTCAAGTTTGTTTGTATCAAAATTGTCGGTTTATTTCGGTATTTCATCTGCTTGTGATGTACTGTTTTGAATTAAATTCAGTTCTTTTCATTTCATATGAATGAATTTGTTTGTTTGTTTGTTTGTTTGTTAGTGCGTGCTTAATTCTGTGCTACATTGATATATTTATGTATGTATGTACGTATGCATGTTCATTAAACATACATATGTAAATATATATTTATGTAGATACATACCCAGCAGCGATAAGAAGTAGTAACCAGGCCTTCTGGAAGCCCTTATTTGTAAGACACAAGGCATTATTACCCCATTCCATACTCATACATTTTTTGCACACGATGTCCTAGCCAGCCAAGGTCTTCCGTGTTCCCTTTTTCAACAGGCCTGGTAGAAGTCCTTCTTTGGCGGTTTACTTCTTTTATTATTTTCACTATTTGCATTTTGACTTAAGGGTTTTGTATTTGTTATTTTGTCTTCGGAATGTGATTTTTTTGTAACGGCTTATCAGTAGCACGTAGTACGTGCGCAAAATGTATGTATGTTACATACACATAATAAAAGACAACCTGTGTAGAAGGGAATAGGTAGGCCTTCCATAAGGCCTTTCTTATAAGGGAAGCGAGTAGAAGGCCTTATAAATGACGGCCTACAAAAGTTCGCCGATCAGTATGTATTCAATGTAGGGGTTTGTGTATGAATAAATGTACTCGCATAATAAAACTTGATGATGATGTTCATTAAAATGTCGTAAAAATACACAAAAAGGTTATCTAAGAATTTTTTGTTAAAAATATTCTTTTTATTTCTGATTCTAATAATATTCTGTTAATTAAGTACCTGTTTCCTCACAATTTAGCTGCAGAAACAAATATTTTAAAGAAAGAGTTAAAATATTGCTTTCAATCCATGCAAATAAAAAACATGATTGTAGCATATTCATGTCAAATAAATATAGTTGCCACAAAAAAAACGTAATTTTTAATGGATATATTGGGGCCAAGAAGCAAAACACGAATGATAAACTTAATTATGATCTGATAATAATCTTTGAATGGGGTCGCGCGAATAGGATCGATTTAAATTCTCGTCAGACTCAATGGTGTATTCTCACGCATAGACGTATGAACGAACTTGCTGCTCTATCTGTTACAGATGGTATAAGAATTGGGAATTCAGAAGCTCTTGATGTTTATGGCATGACGATCCAGTATGCAGTTTAATGTACTGATCACATCTTTTAGGAGAAACACATTTTTTTTGTTGAAATATTTAATTCGGTAATTGATTTTCCTAATAATAAAATACCACCGATTGCTTTTAATAGCACTGCTTCAAACAATTTTTATTTTTAGGTTTAAATTTTCTAATGCATTTTTTAGGATGTGCTAAACACGAAAAAATAATACAAAATTTAATTTCGGCCATTGGCAAGATAACGGTATATTTGTGTTTTTCGATGTATAATTCTCTTTAAAGCAGTGTCCACCGCAAACAGAGACACTTAAAATAAGGTTTCACAAAACAAAGCAACAAACGTTCATTGTTGTTGCTACTAAATGAGATATTTGTGTGTTTTGTTCTCTTGAATACACACACGTATTGTATACGTGCTTCTAGTTATAAAGATGTTTTTCTCTTGGGGCAGTGTTTGGTAATCGTTGCTTTAAAGTGCAATTCAGAGCCAAAGGATGTTTCAATTAAAATAAAATATATCTGATTTAAAAGGGATCTGGTGCCCCTGTGGCTGAGTGGTAGCGATGCTAGCCTGTCAGTCCAGAGGTCGTGGGTTTGATTCCTGCCGTCGACCCTGGGTGTTTTCTTCAGACAAGCTAATCGCCTTGCGGTTTGTCTTTGTTAAAAAAAGACTACTTAATTACGCGTCAAATAGTATCTAATTGGATAAAACATTACAAAGTTATTATGGATCAAAGTTTAAGTGTCACCACTTATTATGTGGCCCACCCATTTGAATGTGATGGTAGTTCATCTTCGTGTAGATTGAAAATTGATATTAATTTTTCCTTGTTCCTTGGAATATGGATCTTGTCTAATTATTTCTGAATATCACGTTACAGACTTTTGGGCTATAAAATCATTTGGACTCAAAAGTAAATAAGTCCAAAATATATAATCACACTAAAATATAAAACTTTCTGTTTCAAATGGAGGGTTGCGTAATTAAAATTGGTCAAGATTCGCGAAATTAGCCTTGGTGAACTTTCATTGTGCTTCCACGATATATTCCTTGATGAATTACAATAAAATTTAGAATTTGTGGATTACGATTTTCTATCGGTTAAGGGTCGATATAAAGTCTTGGTTATCATATGAAAGCTTTTTAAAGGTCTAAAAATTATAAATATCATGTTACTGATGGAAAAATTTGGTTAATTTTATGCACAATTGGACCCAGCGTTGAAAGGTTTTCAAAATGTTGTACTATCTTTTGTTAGGGAAAATACAAACATATACCACGAATTTATTTACATTTTTGTTAAGAGTTTTTATTTAATAAACAAATACATATTCTGCAATTATTTGAAATGAAATTTTTATTAAAATTCTAGTGATTTCTGTAAATAAATTGAATACAATTATGTACGTTACTTAAAGGAGTTTTTAATAATGTTTTAAAATTGTTCAATAATTTTGGAGAGGGCAATGCCCCAGATAGTATCTAGCCACGCCAATGCTCTCGATGTTCTAAAATTATGCCAAGCTCCGGCACAACGCTTGGCATAACTAGGTGCTATCCCCTGAGTGCAGGTGTTATTTCCTAAATAATCTTAATATAGTTACACATTGTTCATGATGATCATAATATGCTCCGTAAATGACAAATATATTCGATAGTGGACTGAAACCTAGTATGTATCAATATCTAAGCATTAATGATATTTCCAGTTCAAGCTCCCATTACTATTTTTGTTCTTTGCGCGTATGTTTAATGAGTCAATATTTTTTAAATAGTACGTACTTACTTATAGGCAAATTTACGATTTCTATTCTCGTTAAAGAATCCAATCTGTTTCGCTACATATTCATACTATCATATATATCTGCATCACATTCATAACATTATACGAAGAAATTCATTAAATATGTAAAAAAATTTTATTCACACTACTAGCAAAGTTTTATGAATATATTACAATTCGATTACAAGACAGCAGTCACGTTAGAAAATCACACATGTTTTTTTTTATCTAAATGTTAAAACTATTGTTCCAACTATTTTCAGCTTGGCACATTTATGCAATCATCTTGAACTTATCGGAATGGAAAAATTTAGAGGTTAAACGTATATTGTGTTTTACATTGAAGGAAGAATGTTAGAAAATAGAAACAACAGCGGCATGATATCCTAATCAGAAAACAAAGTAAATTTCTTCTTCAAAAAACAAGTTGAGGCAAACTCATTTGCATCTAGAGTGTATGGAATTATTTGTTTGTTAGAGTAAGAATATTTTGCAATACAAATTTATATTCATGTGCAATGCACACGTACATATTTCGAAATGCATGTATGCAATGTATGAAACTTGTTTTGCAGATTATTTTTTATTCATATTTTTTGCTTTAAGCATAAATTTATTTATAAATGGAAATATTCCCATATAAAACATATTAATCAATAATAACTACAGGTGTTTGTACAAGCGAATGTTCATTAAACCAAATTAGCATGACTTATTTAATACAAGGCATAATAATTTTTTGCATGAATAATTCGTTACACCTATTAATCTACAGACAAAATATAGTAAAGCTGCCTACTCAGTATATCATTTCCTCGTCGATTGTTATTTTTATACTGTTCCACTTTTTGAAAGGATGGAATATTTAAAATAATTTTTTTATATGCACATGCAGTATTTAATAGTATTTCGGATATCAAATGAAAGGGAATGGTCTATAGAACTAAAAACAGTTTAGTTCGTTTGAGCAAAAAATTTACAAAAAAATCTATTAGAAAAAAGTATCCTTTGAAAAGTATCCTGAGAAAATTGTTTCTTAAATATTTTATAAAAAAATATATATTATTTGAGATATATTGTGATCTGTAAAATGGCTTAAAAAACGGTAATGAACATTTGATGCAGAATACAGTAAACGTTCGTTTGAGCAAGTGGTGACAATTTATTTTGCAAGTAATTTTGATTTTGAGCAAAAGCTTCAGTAAAAAAACTGGTGAAAAAAAATTAAAATACTTGAAAAAGTTAATAAAATGTAGAGTAAACATGAAGATAAAACCATATTCTGTTCATATCATTTGCGTATATGATCGATTTTTAGTGAATATTAAGTAATCCAAAGAAAAAAATTACTTTACTAAGTGAGATCAACTATCAGAACCTTTGCCCAATAAAAAAGTTTGAAATCCGAATACAGTGTAATTGAGAAGTGTGTAAAATGCCTTAAGGAAATTTTCATTGAAATTAAATTATTGAATGCAAGTTTGCCATTGTTTTCTTTCATCTTGCTTTTCTGTTTGGATGAAGTTTTTTTCTTCTATTTTTATATTTTAATATTTTAATGAAGCATTAACAATGGCACTATCGCACAAGTAATGAAACCATCTGAGCCTTCTTGTTGCATTTAACTTTCATATACATAGACTCTGACGGCTTTACTGTTGTTAACCACACACAATCATACACAATCAGTATGCATGTATTATGTTTAAAATAATACCAAAACAACAACATTTAGAAACGATGGAATTAACAATATTTGTATGAAATAGAAAGTAAAATGAATATGTACATACACACATACTAACATGTATTTATGCATTTTATCCCGCAAACATTTTATATTATGGACGATTAAAAGTTGTCGTGGACTTGCCGTTAAAGTCCAGGTTAACTTTTAATCGTACAATGTGAAAAGGGTCGTAAGTATGTACTATTATTCAAATTTGTAAATATAATTAAATTTTATAACAATATTAATTTATCGTCCTTAACAGGTCCAACTATCGAATGGAAAAATCGGTTCTTTTTAGGAGAGCTCGAAAGCCCGCCAACTGTAAATTCAAAAACAGAAATAAGAAATTTAACATTTTGCAAAAAAGCATATCGTAATGCAGTGTGCAAGAGCAGGTATCACCAAGTAATTTTTTATTTTGGCCTTTGCCACTGCTATTGAAAAGTTTAGAAATGTATGGCAGTAGCCAATGTCTTGTTTTTGGTTTGTGCAAAAAAGGCATTCTCTTATATTGTGTGCTTTCATGTTTTGACATCTGCTTTTTAAGCTAGCTACTGCATAAATCAAAACCCATCTAAAAGGCATTAGCACAAAATCGTTATGTATTCGTATTGCTCATTTACTTGTAACTAAAGAAAAAGCTAGCTTATAAAAAAGAACTAATGAAAAATCCTGGGCCAGGATCCCAGAATTTTGGGCATAAATAGAATATTGATTTATTGGGGTTTTCAGCACCACTGATTACAAATCTGAAATTTAAATTTAAGAATTCAAGATGGCAGATCCAATATGGCGGTCGAAATTTTTATGAAATTAATTTTTTAATATTTTGAAAAAGGCAAAAGAAACTCAGGGATTCATCATAGATATTTTTTAAATAAATTTTTAAAATTTAAAATGGTGATATCAATATGACGGCTATAATACTCGTACTTTCTTAAGAGATCATCATTATTCTCTACTTACTTTAAGACTAGGAGTGACAGAGGATAGAGCTCAGCCATATGAAGGTTCTTAGAAGTCAATCTTTTAAATTGAAAAAAAAGACAAAGGAAACTATGGGCGCCCGTTATAGATATTTTACAAACAGATATTTGGAATTTGAAATGATGATAACAATTGTAATGATTGATAATTGTAATTTAAATAATTCTTTTATAAATTGATATATTTTCAGGTGTAAGTATATAAAAAAAATTTTTTGCTTCAAATATAATAAGTAGAAAGTGGTTCAGTGGATAGAGTACATACCTTAAAATCGAGGACTGTGTGTTCATGCCCCGGTTGAGCCAAATGATTTTTAATATTTAAAAAACTATAAATAAACTAGTACGCGCACTAGTCTATAATAACTAGTATTTCAACTAGCATATAACTATATACTAATGAACTATATAGCCGGGCTCCTATGACAACCTGATGTTAAAATCGATAATTCCATATATGAAAAAATGACAGATACGCAACTAGTCTGGATTAAAAAGCAACTAGTATATTTCTAGCCACATACTAGTCATTTTGTATTCAGCAAACTCACAAAATAAACATTAAAAGATGTACTTGTATATGTACAACGTATTGATAGTCTAGCATTTTTACTAGCATACATACATATGGATGTATGGAATGTATGCATATCTGTATGTATGTAAGTACGTATGTATGTTTTTAAATTGATGTTTAGTGTATGTAGATCTGTAATTCTATTCAAACTACCACTATTAGCTGCTGTCCGTTTGCAAGGCTTCTAGCTAATGTTAATTTTATCAGGCGGCTAACAGAATAGCCCAATTCACAATCTTGTGCAAATGGTCTTGCATCGTAGCATTTGCAAATTGGTATAGTATATTGATACTCACCACTTAACAATTGTTAGTGGTGGGTATCAATATACTATACCATTTTGCAAATGCAACGATGCAAGACCATTTGCACAAGATTGTGAATTGGGCTAATATGTTTTTTTCATGCTACTTACAATGCATGTGTGTATTGCTATTGCTTTTGTTGAGTTTTACCTTTTTTCAATTCATCATCTTTGGCTATTTTTAAAAATTAAAAAGCCGACGGACGCTAGCAGTGTTTTTATTCTGCTACTGCTTTTGAAAAGTGTGCGCTATTTTAGATTTAGCACTTTTTAGCTATTGTAATTTGATTTTAATTTTAGCTGCAAAAAGCTCCATCTTTGGGTTTTTTTTACAAAAATGACGATAGAATTTTAAACACTGCTCAAACGAGAGTTTCACTGCATATTCTAGGTTTAATTGTACCAGGGCACTCTGCATAGTTAAATGATCTTATTAGTAAGTAAAACGCTCAGGACTCAACAGTATTTCGCACATTTTATATTACACATAAACTTCCTTCTAACTATCATCCAGAAAAGACAACAATAAGATGTCTGTGGCAAATATGTTGATGGTACAATCAGATACTTATATGTGTGTGTGTGTGTGTGTTTGTACTTTGATGTATTTGTAAAGCAAAACCCTTTTAAACAAAAAAAAAAGTGAAAATGATGACTGTTGTATTGTTTTTGTTGTTGATGTTGGTTCTCCTGCAGACAACGCGACTAGTTCGCACACGCACGTAAGGTATACTCAATAGAGGACTAGAACTAGTCCAAAGGTAGCCCAATTGTATGGAGAAAACATGCTGGGTGGACAGTAAAGTAATCTTGTTTAACGATTTCAAGCGAGCACTTGTCGCTTAGCTACAAACTCTTTCATGCAAATGAAATTTTCCATGCCTGTATTACATCGTAGCAGTCTTAAAACTAATCTATGATACGATTTGATTGATCAATCAAGTGTTCGTATTTTAACGATTGCAGCCGCTAAATCGCGAATACTTTTCCGTTAACTGCAAGCTGACTGCATTACATAAGAACATGTTGTAACTAGTCTATTTCAACTAAAATGGACCACGTAGTCCAATATTTTCTGCAGGGTTAGTGAGGTGGTATGCTTTTGCTTGCATACAAAGAGACATACGAAAAAAAAGTATTGCCAAATTTATACTTCTAACAAATTAAAACATGACGATAAGGCTTTAGTTTCAAGAAATCAATATTGTAAAAAAGGAACGACTAGAAAAGGTCGGAAAGGGCAGAAAAGTGAACAAAACAAAGCATTTGCTTTCGTTTCGCTTTGTTCTTTACAATGAGCAAAACAAAACCAAAACATAAACACTGAGAACGATTGTCCCATTGTTTTGCTTGTGAGTACTAAATGCACATTACTTTAAATGTACGCAGCTATAAAAGCAAATAACTAGAGCAAAATTGAAGAGTTTTAACAAAAAACGTTTGCAAACGTCTCCATACTAGAGAATATATAAGTGTATTTAGCCTAAAATCAATGAATCACTCAAGAAAAATACGTTTCTATTTATGTCTTGTTTGCAACTGTACGTACGATTGCAACGGGATATTACAGTAAGCAGATGAGTGAAAAGCCAATTGTTGCTTTTGCGCTCTTTGTCATAGAGAAATATTTGTTTATGTTTTGCACATATACAAAATGATTAAGAAGAAAAGTTCTTTTTTTTCACACTTTGATTCCCCATACAATTTTTACCATTTTGTGGCAACACTGTCTACAACAAAACAACAACATGAATACACCTTTTGTGCTCTACAAAGTATGCAATGTTTTTGGTTTTTGAATGTTTTCCATAGCCCGCAGCGGCACTTAAAATTATTTTAATTGTATGTATGTATTATTGCACAACTCTGTAACTGCGTATGTGTATTTATACTACATTTCGTGTACTATATGAGCAAAAGCGTATTTTTATGTGTTAAGGCCAGCAAAATAGAAAAGTGAAAAAATAAATATGTAAATATGTAAATAAGAAATGCAGGTCGTGTTTAAATATTTAATAGACACCTTCTCTTAAAACACACGGGCATAACCATTGTTTAATAGGTAATATATTAGACTTTTATTAGGCAGATAAAAGCTAGCAAAGTAGCAAAAACTATTATAATATGTGTGTTATGTTCGATCTAAAAAAGCATCGCATGCATCTATGCAATTTAATCTATTAATTATTTATTTAAATATTTGTTCCACAATTACGGTCTGTATATACAAACTGGTCTGTATGTCATACTTTTACAAATATGTATGGGGGTTAAATGTATACTAGCTCCCATAAGCCTAGAATATCTACATAAATACTTTTATTTTTCTCAATCTTTTTAAAGGAACGAATTATTGTTGCGTATAACGCGGGCACAGGGTTGTCAGACTGTTTCTGACCTATTTGACAAAATTAATTTTAAAAATTGCCAAAAGTTGCCTAAATCTGTTTTATGTAGCCTTTTTTAATATATGTGAACTTCTCCGAGAAAAGAGACCTAGTGTGTGAAAATGAAGTTTTGAGAAAAACGCATTTAAAGTTTCATAACGCATTATCACTTTGAACACACCTTCAGTTGGGAGATGCGATTTTTTGACACACTAGGTCCCTTTTCTCGGAGAAGGTCACATATACACTTTGTAGTAAATTTGTTTTCGTATAATAGTTTGTTTAATATAAGTTTTTATAAAATAAACGCATAAAAATTTTGTATAAATCGCCAAAAATAGAAATAAAATCGGCAAAAACTATTTCCTGTCAATTTTTCTCAACAAAATTCAAAATTCATTAATGACTGTAATTAATATAAGAATAAGCACTAAAATCACTTTGTTTTAATATCTTCCAGATAAGTTTAGGTGGAAGTTATTTGCGAAAATACTCTTCCAGCAAAGTAATTTTCCTGAATTATAAACATTTTTAACCTCAGTTTTGTTGAAAAGTTGCAATAAAAATCGCCAACAAATCTAAAAATCTAAAATTTTGACGCCAAAAAAGTTGAACAAATGGCGAGAAATCGCCATATCTGTCAACTCTGTGCGGGCATATAGCAAAAACATGAACAAATATGATGCGAATAAGTAATATTTAGTTTATATTACGTACTTTATACGTCGCCTTTTTCAACCGACATTAACGTAACGACGGAGGATGTTGACACAATGAGTACTTTGTTGATGGATATTAAAACAACTGTTTTTTCTTCGCATGTTTCTACAACCAAATTTGATTTGATTTATTTAACTAAATCTAATTCAACAAATCAAAACAAAGTAAAAACCCAACTCATAGCAGTATATAGCTGCTAATTAACGTACATTAAAAGTTGGCAACTTTCGTACTTTGCGTTGACGGAGACGTACCGAATGTGACTAAGCTCATAAGAAAACATGTATTTCACCTTAGTTGTCAGTTAAAAAAGCCGACGTATAAAGTCTGGCGGATTCTATGTGCCTCGGCCTTTAGCGCAAAATTAGCGTACAGCAGCACATACAGTTGCAATATAATTGTGAAATTTTTCATATTGAACAATAATATTCCATTCGGTCACAAAATCTAAATATGTTAAGCTAAAAAGTCGTCGTGTAAAACTCGTATATGTTGCATTAAACGAGCGATATGAGCTCAAATAATTTTATTTTAAAGTAGTTTTGACTCAAATATTTAGGCATATGTTTCCAATATATTTCTCTCTCATGATTGTTCAGTCTTAATAATATATATATATATATATATATATATATATATATATATATATATATATATATATATATATATATATATATATATATATATATATATATATATATATATATATATATATATATATATATATATATATATATATATATATATATATATATATATATATATATATATATATATATATATATATATATATATATATATATATATATATATATATATATATATATATATATATATATATATATATATATATATATATATATATATATATATATATATATATATATATATATATATATATATATATATATATATATATATATATATATATATATATATATATATATATATATATATATATATATATAATAAAAATAATAAAATAAATAATAAAAAAATTAGTTACGTGTTGTCCACGTATGACGTATGATGTAATTAAATTAATATTTAAAGGGTTTGCTTCTCTAATAAATATTACCTTTTTCATTTCTTTCTAACAAATTTTATTGAAGTATACTGTTCTCTATTGAAGTTTGCTAAAAATCTGTGGTAAATATTTCGAAAAATAAAAAATAACTCGCTCAACCATCCAAGGTTGGATTATTCACGTTATTTAGTATATAATTTTTGTTTAAAAAACTTTTTATTCTTTAGAAAGTAGAAACCAGAGAAAAGATTGCCGTAAATGTATAAACATAAAAAATGCCACATAAATGCACGTTTTAACATGAATTATCCTTGCCAGGATACCTACTCGACGTGCAAACAGCCACCCCCATAAGAATGCTGCCTTGCACTGGTAAGTATTAATGTTGTTGTTGTTGTTGTTGTTGTTGTTGTTGTTGTTGTTGTTGTCGTGCTGCTTTTGTCGTGTTGCTGATGTTTTCGTGTTGCTGATATTTGCCTCTAACCATTTACATGGCTGGTTAAATTTTTCAATGAAGTTCGTGGCTATAGAAATGGCCGAAAGAAAAAAAACTATTAAAATAAACAAACAAAAACAAATTTCTTAGCACATCATCTAACAAAATTTTCTGAAAGCAGAAGTCGCCAAGTAATTTATTTTCTCATTATAACAAGCACATACTACATATTTTGTTTGCATCTCTTTAACAATATTAACTGCAATCTTTTTATTCCTTACTCTCTTCATTCCTCTTTTGCTATCCTGTCATTCTTATGTAGTGCTACCTGTGTCATAAGCATGGTATGCATCTGTGTGTGTATGGGTGAATCCTTGCTTATTAAAAAAGTGGCTACAACCTCAACTACTAAATATTTCTATGTAACATAATTGTACAGTTGCAGTTACTGCAACCAAAACACATATAACAAACATGTAAGAAAGTTATTGTTCCCACAAGTGGGCAAGTAACTATTGATAAGGCTTCAAGGATTTGGGATTTACCATATTTTTATCTTGCCGCGATGCTGGAATAAATTAACTTTCATTACTGGAACGTCCTGGAAAAAATGTTTTTATATCTTGAATCAAATTAGTTTTCTAACTAAAATTATAATGTTCTGTAAAACTATTAATGTATTCAAATGATAAAAGAAAATAAAGTAATAATAACGATATGCTAGTTGGGCACTCCACTGGTAAAGGTAATTCAGCTACGCTGAACACAATGGTATTAGCCGTTTTCCGAATTTAGCCTTCGCATTCTCAATATTCAGGATTTAAAATGTCTATAGCAAAGTACCAAAAAAAAATCGTGTTATTCATTTGTTTTGGATGCTCTTAAAATTTAAATTTAGCTAATTTGATTGAATATGTACAACATTACCTGTTACTTTTTTCCGCGAAAAGGATTTTTTTGCAAAAAATTCGTTTTTTTTTTTTGAAATAAATAAAAATTACAGTGCCCATTTTTATGTAAATATAAGAGAACTTAGACGGTTAAAACTCAAAAGTTGTAAAGTTACATTACATATCGACGGCCTATATTCAAAATCCTCTATATTAAAAATCACAACTTAAAAAATTAAAGCTGTTTACTTCTTTCATTGATAGTTTACCTTAAAATCTTTGTTCTTTTATATATTTTAAAATCCAGGACTCAATATTATGTGTAATTTATTTTTAAAATTTTGCATTATTGGCAGTTTTATGAAAAGTTAGAGCGTTTTGTTATTCAAAAATACTCAATACGATATAAGATAGAAAAAAAAAGTGAAAATATTAAAGGAAATTTTTGCCAAATAATATGATTAAGTTTTATTACGACATATAAATTAAAGAATAAACCCGTTTACTACACGTTGCGATTTCCACGATGTTAGCATTTTTTTCTGAAATGTTATTCTTTACAATTATTGTGATTTCTTCAATATATTTAGAAATTTTTCATGAACATGCGGCCTTGGCAGTCTCTAATCATTGTTAGGACTTGTTTCTGATGTTGCAACTTCTATCCAATTTTTGCAATGTTCGGGATAGGAGCGACTTTTTGCAAATTGCTAGGCTCTTTACACTTTGCACGATTTTTAAACCATATTAGACTTATTATCATGCCGCTTTTAGCAAGTTTTTGCGAATTTTTTTTTTAGAGATTTTAATAAAAATTAAATCTTTTTTAAAGTTTGCGCGTATTTTCACTATTTTCACGATAGGCAGAATTTTCCAAAGTTTATAGTTTTCTTACATTTTTGCCGCATTTAATCAATTGTAACATTTAATTCTTTCATATTTCATAATTTTCACGATCTTTGGCGAGGTCTTGACATTCCTTACAGTTTGAGCAAGTTTTAATCATACGAGATTATCAAAAAAATATCTGATGATTTCAATTTAAATTGAGTTCATTTAAATAATATTTTATGAGTAGAGGATTTTGCCTTCGTAAAAAGTAAACTGTGTAAAATAGAGTAATAAAAAAAATTACGAAAAAATTGGAAAAAAAAATTTACTTTGAAATTAATACCGACGATGTGGCTTATTTTACGCAATACTTTGCCATCAAAAAGTGACTTTCCTCAAAATCGAATATAGAGGCTTTTGAATATAATCCGTCGATATACTCGTACTAAAATTTTTACGAAAAAACAAAAAGCTCGGGAAGAAATCACAGTGTCGCCTAATGTTGCGTTTATTTAACCGATGTAAATTCGAAAATTTTCGCAAAAGTACAATCATATGGTTTTTATGGTACTTCTGCATATTAATTTTAATTCGCGAATATCGCGAATACGAGCGCTAACTTCGAAAAATTGCTAAGACCATTGAAATCTACATAGTGTAGTAGTACGCCCAGCTTGTTAAAGAAAAAAAACTGCAATTTCAAGCACGATTACACTGGGAAATGTAAAGATACGGTCAGGCCGCTCTGAGAAAGTTAAGGCTTTCCAAAAAAAATACTTAAAAATTTGTATTGATCTCAAAAGAAGCATTCAAGTGCTGCGGCTTCTTAAGACATTGTAATGTGTTTTAATAAAATCATGGAACTTCTTCCCGAAACGTGCTCTTTTTTCCGAACAACACGCTTTTTATTAACAGTACATCCATTTTTTATCGATACGGCAGTGAATCGCAGTACGCAATACAGAGAAAATTCATTATAAACTCCCTGCAGAAGCTTTTTCTATCACTTTCAATGTGGAAAAGTTTAAATCGAATGTTCTTAAAAACTTCTCCCTATATTCTAGTTCCCATAACCAATTTAGTTCGTTGCAGCAGACTGCATTGCATGACTTGGGTTCATCCACTGATTGGTGGTTCAAGAAAAATACTATTTTGGTAAGAGTACTTTTTAAAGTACATACTTTTCAAACACACGTTTTTTCGAAAAAAAATAATAAGTTTTGAAAAACCACAGTACATAAGTACTTTTTTTGAAAAAGGTACATTTTGAAAAAGATACTTTTTAGATAAAGGTAGTTTTTAAGAAAGATTCCTGTTTGAAAAAGAAAAAAAATTTTTTTGAAAAAATAATAAATACTTTTTAGAAAGAAGTACTTTTTAATGTACTTCTTGCACTATTTACATTTTTTTAAATACTATTCTCAAAAAAAGTATTTTTAAAATAAAGTACTTTTTGAAACATTTTGAAGCATTAAACAAACAAAAAACACAGTATTGCAATCTATGCAACTCTTCGCTTCGACGACACTTTTTAAATGAACTTTCAACATTCATCAATTTCATTGAAATTTTTATTTAGAATACGTATACAGAAATTTCAAGAAAGTACTTTCATGTATAGTGGGAAGGCTATTTACAAGTATGAATTTCTTAAAAATTTAGAACATTTGTGTACCCAACATTCGGCGTTTTGTGCGTACATTTCTTGTATCTTTTTTATTGGTTTTTTATGATTTTGTAAAAACCATAATAAACGTTGATCTGCCGTGTTTTGAATACTAATGAATTATATTTCTAAGGACTTGTAACAGTTGTACTTGTACTGTGTTTTACACGTAAAACACAAACAATACGGCGGAAACTTCTTTATAATTATAATTTCTGTGTATTTATAGATTTTTTATGGCAAAATTGTTGTTATAAAATACAAATATTTAAAAAATAACAAAATTACTACACGTTTTTTATACACGTTCATCATAAAATTGTGCCTGGATGACAAATACTCGTATTATTCGATCAAATTATCATTACACAAATTTAATAATAATTTAAAAAAGTTTATTAAAAAATATGTTAAAAACTTAGGAGTGATAATTCTCAAGTAGCGCTGCTATGTTCTGTTGTGTACGTTGAAAAATTAAGTTGATGCTAATTTTTCCATTATTCCTTGAAATATTAATCGTGCCCGATTCAGAATATAACGTTACGAACCTTAGCCTAATAATGAATTTGGATTTACAAGTAAATAAGTTTGAAATAATCATATTAAAAAAAGTTTCATTTCGGCCATTGTCCAGATAACGGTACATTCGTGTTTTTCCATGTACATTTCCCTTTAAAGCGCTATGCTGAGTCAAAGGCTAGTTTGATGCAAGTGATTACTTGTTTGAAAAGCTGCACGTTAGCACAATAACTTGATCCTCATTTGATCTCAGGGCTTTTAACTGCCGAAATTTTTAGATAGGATCTTGGCCTTATTTTCGCAATTATCTTTTTGTGCGGATGGTATTTATATGAACTTTGTTAACTCTTTTCTTTTAGTATAGCAAATTAAAATCAAATTTTTTGTATACTAATAACTTTTGTATAATAAGTAAACTTTTCATGGTGTTGATTGCCAATTTAATTTTTACACACGACTGTCAAGAACCTTGAGAATAAAAAACCCAGCAAAAACTTTGCTTTCTGGTATATGCGGATTAATATCATAACTTCTTACTGGGTTACGAACCGTGTTCTTTGTTTTCATATACGAAGACATGTTAACTTGAAAGGTGTTTGTCCACTTATTTTATTAATTATAACTACTTTCCTATAATGAGATAAATATGTACTTATATTATTAATTCCTAAGTAATAATTTTAATTTGGAGCATAGTAGCAATACGATAAATAAGTACCACTCATTACTTTGTAATCCATTAAAAAATTACTACTGATTACAAAAATGCCAAAAGTTTTTTTCTGAGAAATGAAAAACAATGTCGGTGAAGGCTTTAAACGCCCCAATTCTTAATAAAATCGAAGTGAAATAATTTTAAACATAATTCTCTTTATACGTTGACAAAAATAATAACAAAAAAATAATAATAATACAAGCAATAATAATAAGAAGAACTTGTGAACGGCAATGGCAAATCTTTCATATGATTTATGTGTTTGTATGTGTAGGCTTGTTTTGTTTTCATTCTTTGGTATTGGTTTTTAAATGCCCATTTCTGACATTTATAAAACCAACGAAACCAATTGCTGATATATTTTTTAAGTAATTAATTTTTTTTCTTTTTGATTCGCTTAAATCTTTTTTAACTTGTGAGATTGTTTTTTTTTTCTTTTTTCTTTGCAAAAGTTATTCTGGTGAGATAATTATTTCGAAGCATTTATTAGATGAACATTTAATATGATTGTGAATCATGCAGATATGAAAAAAGCTCACGCGATTACCGTGTTTTAAATGTAATCACGCGTGAACTTCTTTTTTATAAAAAAGTATATGTTTAAAGGGTCCAATAAACTCACATACATGAATGACATACTTAAAAACTGCCAAACATTGGTATTTATCAGTTTTTCTCCTCACACTGTTCATGGAAACTGACAAACATTTATTTAAATTTTTTTCAAAAGAAAACTGAAAAAATTTCCAATTTTGAATCATATTTCAACTACATAAAATTGCTACAAAACCAATTGTGATTTCAAATTTGAATTGAAAAATATAAATAATTTTAAAAAACATGTCGCTGCATATGAAAAAATCTAAATTTTGTACGTTTTCCTTTGATATTTACATTCAAGTATGTCACTCTTCCCCTTACACCATATGAAATGTGTGAGCAAAGAAGAAATTATTAAAACTTTTTAATATTCGTCCAACATGTATGTCATACTAAAAATTTAACCATACACAGTCAGGGAATCTGTCCAACATGGCATTTATGTCATACAAATATGTGAGTATAACGCTTAATGCTTTGCAATACAGCCAATTCATGAATAAATTTGTCTGCTCGTGAATGGTCCTGATGAACAGAGATACTCACGATCCCAGCTCTAGTTTTTTGTAGAAACAGTAAAATTCTTTGGCATACACGCGCACACAATTACATCGTACCCACAAAATAAATAACCAAACCGAGGTCTATTTTAAAATTAATGACTTTGTAAATTAATGATGGATTAAGTTAATCGTTTGCTGGCTGTAAACTCTAGTCCTCATCATTACAATCATCACTTTCCATTGTCTTCCCCCATTTTTCAGAACAAAAGAAGACAAATTTTAATACAATTGTAATTCGATTTTAAAAGAGAGATTTCGACATAGTTTCAAGAATGTACAAAACAGCAAGCAAAGTTTCACAGCAACAAAAACATAAGCAAATTAAGGTGAAAAAGTACTTTAACATGATGCCCTTGAGATATTAACATCAATGTTGCTTTAACTAAATAACTTTTTACCGCTTACATACAGACACACACACACACTCAGTACAGCTACATAAAAATATGGATTTACCCAGCAAACATGTGGCCTAAGAATGGTTTGATTATCGTTTTCTTTTTTGTAACACAATCCAAGTTTTTCTTATTATATATTTGAGTAACATAATGTTTGAGTTTTTTCGAGATTTTGGTGCGTTTGACAAATTTTTTATTTCTTTGCTATTCACAGAAACCAAGTTCGTATGAAGAAGCTAAAAAGGAAAACTTGTTTAGCTCTTCGAAAAATATTCAAAAATATATGCTTTCAATTACTATAATCAAAAGTGTAATCAAGTAAGCTGTACTTAAAAAGTTTAGTAAGTAATTTCTCAAATTAAGTACAGAACGCTTGATTCAGGAACGTATTCGTAAAACGCTAAATTCATAATTTTATCCATTCATTAATAATTTCGGTAGGGGTTGATTTTAAGCCAAAAAAGACTTGATCTTAAGGCTGAAATAGGATAAATGGTTCCTCGATGGACGTGGATTAAACTTTGAATCGACGTTTAGCATGCAACCAAGCCAAAGGCCGTGCCAATTTCTGCTTATACTATAATGTAATATATATAAAGCTTATAATATATATAAAAGCACTTTGATACTAATTTGTGATTAACTCCGAAAGCGTTGATCAAATCAAAAAACTATATTAAGAAAGTTTTAAAATAATTTTCTCATGCATATTTTAGGGGTTTTTGATCAAAAGCGGGCATAGCATTTTCGAGCTACTGAAAAACTGATTTTAATTTACCGCATTAAATTGTTTGTTGGTATTTTATATATTTTCATTCAAAGGACATTTTCTTTGCAGGTCAGAGTTAAAAAAAAATTACCTACTTTACCGCAGGTTTTATGAATTTAAAAACAAATACATTTACGACTTAAAACCATCATAATAACTGTAATATATTATATGCTTGTATGCCATTTATCATAATAATTATTATTGTTACAAAAAGGAGAGATAGAAATGCATAAAAATATATTTTAAAGGCAAGCAGACAATGCAAAGGCAAACATTTTCACACATGCATTCATACACTACCCAGTGGTAAAAATACCTACTACGTAATCGGCTTATTTTTCCACTTAGATTTAACATAAACATGTCATAGGCTGTTTAATCGGTGCGCTCTTGCTTAAAAAGTAAGCTACGATGTCAGTAGAGGTCGCTACTGTGCGTTTACAAAATAGCGAATGAAACTGAAAGCGAGCTTGTTGTTGATATATAGCCCAAAAGTAAGTAGTTATATTGCTCGCTTAGAACGTCATCTTGATATCATTGATTGTTGTCTAAGTACTTCGTTTCATTTACCACTGGGTACATGCCGTGAATTGACTTTCAAGGTGTAAAAATGAACAAAAAAAATTTATTTTAAATAAGCAAATAATAAAAAACATTTTATTAAAATTAAGAATATTGTTAATTAAAGTTTTCTCAATTGAGCATAAAAATAATGTAATTTAAATTTTTTACATTTATTCAGAAGTGTCTCATTGTTCCAACGTTCTTATTAAAAAAAAAGAAATATTAAAATAATAATTTAAAGGTTAACTACAGAAAATAAAAATATGGCACGTAAGATAATTAAGATCATCGTATACCAACAAGTAAAGTTCCGGTCAGATTGGGCAAATATTTCCTGAATAAAGTTGATGAAAATTTTTGTTCTTACCGAACAGCAACTGAAGTAAAGTTTGTTTGGAAAGTGGTTGGTATCATGCCATCGTCCTTTGGCCTTCCTTTTATTAATTACTTCTGTAACACTTTCTACTACCATTATGTTTAACATTACTTAACGCTCTCTTGATACCTCTGCAATTGCAGGAACTGCTTCGATTAGGGTTGCCAGTCCCGAAATCTCGGGATTTGTCGAAATATTTAAATTACGTTTTTTAATTAAAATTCTTATACAAAAAACTCATAATGAATACTAATTTATAAACATATTTAGATACATTATGGTTGTCAAAGGGTATCCTCTATCCCCACTCTCCTGGTCGGTGGTGATAAACGAGCTTCTCCGCGTTCTTAGTGAAAGTGGGAATATTAACTGAAAAATTCGGCTGAGATCTCTTGGACATCATGAATGGTGCTTTCTGCACTATTTCAATCTAAGGAAAAAACGATTTTTGTATAGTATCGTTAAATGGATACAATATCCCTTATTCTATGAATGTCAAGAGTTTATATGATTTTTTCGACAAAAGTCTGACTTGGAGTCCCTATGAAGAATTATTATAACAGGAATCGTCTAGAGTTGTGTTGAATTCACCTGGAGCATAAAATTGTATTCAGGCGGATATATAGAGACTACCAAACTATACAAGGTCCAGATGTTCTTGCTATCGGTGTAATGAGAATATGTTCAGCTTTGGCCATTTAGGCCGTAATTAGTTCTCTAAGCAGTGGCTGCTTACAGGCTTTGTCTGGGAGTATTCATCGATCCTGAATATCTTGTAGAGAACTATAAGGTATGCCTACTGACAGCATAAACTGTGAACTGAGGTTCCGCCTATGGTAATTCCGGCGGAAATTGACACAATTGCAACATGTGCCGTCATTATTTTAAATAAAAGTCCTCAGAGTTCACATGAGCTACCTTTTCCAATAGCCAAGTACCTCTGCAATCTCTCCTTTCATGGAAATTGTGACCCGAGCATGTGCATGGAATTTCTACCTCAAAGGTTATATATAACTTTTTTTTTTTTTTTTTTTTTTTTTAACGTCATCTCTACAGAATACAATATATTGAATTCCACAAGACTTAAAGCAACATCACCCTGGAAAATGAAGAAATATTAATTTCACTGGATGTCATTTCCCTTTTTACTAATATTCCAGTAAGTAAAGCCATAAACATAATAATGGAAAAATGGACCACCATTCAGAACTACACAAAAATGTCCAAGCCGATGTTCTTAAAAATACTTCGATTTTGTCTTTATGACAACAGTTATTTTGTATATGAAAATGATATTTTCAACCAAATTTTCGGGATGCCGATGGGAAACCCTCTATCACCTACTATTGCGGATATAGTGCTGGACAATGTATTAGACGAAACTCTAAAGAAGTTACAAAATGAAAACATTAAACTGAAATACATAACGAAGTATGTAGATGACATATTAGCCATAGTAAAAACCGACGAAAAAGATAAAATTTTGAAATTCTTTAATAACTTCCACACGAAAATACAATTCACTATGGAAATAGAAACAGATTCTTCAATTGCGTACCTAGATACCAGAATATACAGGAGAAGTAACAAATTAGTACTGAACTGGCATAAAAAAGATACAGCATCGGGCAGAATCATGAATTTTAATTCAAATCAGCCCAAAAATCAGATAATTAATACCGCGAAAAATTTCATCTACAGAACTCTCCATCTCAGTGATACACAATTTCACATAAACAATATTAGATACATCAAAAAAACTTTAATGGAAAATAGTTTCCCTTCAAAATTAATCCTCAAAATGATTGAAGAAACTAGTAAAAAACTAAATATCAATACCACAAATGAAACCACTATTAATAATGAAGAAAAGAAATATTATAGTGTACGTTACATCCCTGGCTTGACAGATAACACAAACATCAGAAACACAATAAAAAACAGAAACATTAATTTCGCATACAAGCCTAATACAACACTAAATAGAATATTTTCTAAAGTAAAAGCGCCAATAAATAAACAACAACAAAGTAATGTAGTTTACGAAATAAAGTGTAAAGGTAATCAAAACAACAACTGTGATATGCTATATATTGGTACAACAAAACGCAGTTTAGAAACGAGAATAAAAGAGCACAAGAGTGATATTGAGAAAAACAAACATTCAACAGCACTATCGCAACACATACTAGACACTGGCCATACAGCTGATTTTGAAGAAGTCAAGATCTTAGATAAAGAAAACATTGAAAAGAAAAGGTACACTATAGAAAGTTTGCGAATTCAACAAAAGAGGGAAAAGACGATGAATTTAAAAGAAGATACGGAAAACATCAGCACAAGTTACAAAGTGGCAATAAAGTAAACCTGTGATATAGTTTTTTAAGTTGTGTTCTTTGTTTATTTACTTTTTTTGTAAAAAAATGTTTAGTTTGAAATATTTATTGAACAAAATCCACCTAAATTGGGGGTTTAACAATAATTAATGAAAATTAAAATAATATTGTAAGTTTTAAAATGGAAAAACGTGCAATGATAACAATATTAATAAAATGTTTTTAACAAATAAATAGATTTCCCATCCCTTGATAAAGTCAACAAATAATTGACGAAACGTCGGGAAAAATGAAATAAAACAATTTGTTTTATTTGCATTATGAATCTTTAGGCCTTATTAGCTCATTTCAAAATATACAAAATACAAATTTACATTGGCCATACAACAAAAATAATAATATAACTTATTTTGTTTATTCTAGTTAATTACCTTTTATAATTACTTTTCATTTTGTAACGTGCTTACTCGCCAATTTATTTTTTACTGTTCAGCGAAACATTAAAATTTGTATTAAAATACTTTGAAATTAACTTTTCTTTATTAATTTCTCAGAGTTGTTATTATGAATATACAGAATGAAAATATTTTACATTATAAATTGATTGTTTTAATTAAAATTAAAAATTCCGAACCCCGAAAAATCCCGATAAGTCCCGGTCTCCCGAAATTTTGGAAAATTTTTGATTTCTTTATTTAAAGAAAACATATCACTTTAAACCTGTAAACATAGATAATCTATTAGAAAATTATTTAGATGATATAAAAGAAATTATTATGAAAGACTATTTAATGTTTTTAAAACTTTGTTTTCGAAAATTTTTTAAATCTACCTAGCCGAAATCTAACTAAGATCATTTTATTTAGAATGCCGTAAATTTGGTTCCAACCGGTTAAGCCATTCTTAAGTTATGAGAGTTTTACATACATAAGCACACACACACACACTCACATACACACGTACATACATCCACACCGACATCATCGACTTCCTATTATTGACAGCGGTAAGTTAAAAATACATCCAAATGTCAAGAATGTCTCTTTTGTATGATAATAAAGAACACCAAAAATATTTAATTCTTAAAAAAGTACCATTAAAGTGAAAAAGTACTTTTTAAGCTGAAATTCAGTACCATATCGAAATCTGTATTTTCCATCACTGATACATAGACATGTGGTGACTTGCTTAATTTAAGTACAGTAATATTTGTGAAATAGCTATTTTCGTTGTTATTATTTTAAATTGATAATTTTAACCATAAAAATTATTAACTTTAATCAAAAAATTTTTAAAAATTAAACTAGTAATATTAACCATCAAAAATAATTTGATGATTGAAAAAAACAAACGAAACGTCGGGTGATTAAAATAAAATAAAATAGTTTTATATACTTTTTCGATTGACCATCATTAGCCCGAAGGTAGCCCCTGATATTAGAAAAAAAATTATTTTAATTTTCAAATGTCGTTTTTCGCAAATTTATATTTTAGTATTCAGCAAAATGTAATATGTCGGTCTATGAAGCGGACGACTTTACCATCTCATCTTGTTCAATAATGATAGTACAAAGTAACCATAGACATGAAATGAATTACGACTTTAAAAAGTTATTTTATCCAATGAAAATTGTTATTTGATAAAAATTGCAACAACCATTTAAATTGATTAGATTTACATACACCGAAAAAACTACAATTCAAAACTCAACTATAAGAAACATGCCATTAAATCCTAATAGCCCATTCATTCACCAGATAAAGTAACAAAGTTAAATAAATATATTCACTTGTCCTCTTTTATTTGAAATTGTGATGATTTTGATAATAATGGAAATTTTTCGATTTTGCGTTACCTCTGCAAAACAAAACTAAAATCCACAGACTAAAAAGAAACTTCATGTGTCGGGGTTGATTTGTGGCCAATTAACAAAAAGATTCAACGTAAGTTTTATACATTTCCATACGATGCTCAAACGTTTAATGTGTATGTTCACAAAGAGGAAAAAAATAATAATGTAATATCAAGATGTCCCAATTTTAATAGGAAATTATATTAAATTTTTTCATATTAATTTTAAACGAAAAGTTATTAACGCATTGCCCCGTTAGAAATAATTTGTTGTTTAAATTTGTTGGTGTTTATTTGCTTGTTGATAGCTATAACGCACTGTTGTACTCTTGTTGTTGTTTGTTTTGATATCCGTGTTGTGTAAATATAAATAACCGACAAACAGCCGACAAAATTTGCATTAAAAACGAAATTGAAAATATTGAATCCATAAAATCCTCTTTTATAAAATCAATATTTACCATGTTAAGTTAAAGTTGGATCTACTTTAGCGAATCAATAAACAATCAATGTTATATTTCATTTTAAGCCAACACGAATGACTATTTCAAACAAATTTTATATTGAATGAAAGAGAAATTCATGTGAATAAAAGAGAAATTTATGTTACTTCGCTGCGGTAAATGGAACTGGCACAAAACAAGTCACGTGACCGGTCCCCAGGTGGTAGGGACCAGTCCGAGTTCTAACACTTCCTATGAAGCGGACCAGCCACATTTACATGGGGATGGCCTAGGATGGGGTTAATTGATACTTTGTATGCACCTTGTAACTTGTCTCTGAACTATCTTATGGAGTCCTAATCGGTGTAGAATAATATAAGTTATATATAAATATTATTCCCAAATTCAGCTGTAATTATCGACTAGTTTATTTTTTATTGTTACAAATCCAAGTAGAAATTGTATTTTATTTTTAAGCGGTGTCTTTAATAGGATTTGAACTGACAACCTCCGGCCTGACAGGCTAGTACACTACTCACTCGACCACAGGGGAGCTTATATTTCAATGTTGTAAATACCAGTTAAGCTGGAACTAATATCTGAATATAGTTACGGAACAGATTCCGGAGTGGAATGGCAGTCTCATTGAAGGGAGACAATTAATATTGTTCCCTACTCCTCAGTCTCACTTTCTCAAGTCATGGGACGAGTACTTTTGGATCATTTGTCACCAAATTTTCCGCAGGGTTATGATGGTATTTATTTAGTGTACATCTAAAGTATATTTGATGCTGTTGTGGCTGCAACCGTTAGCTCGTTGACTACCAAGTAAGTGGTAATAGGTGAGCCCAATCTCAAATCTTGGCTGGGTCAGCCAACTACAAAACAAATTTTTCTGATGCGAATGTTAATACACATTACGGAAGAAAAATAAATAATCAAATGGTTACATTAAATGCAAAGTGTTTCAAATTGAAATAACGTTCATTCAACATGATTCATCATGTTATTTCACTATCAAATTCAGGTTGTTTTAACTTGAAATAATTTTGATTCAACATGATTCTTCGTATTATTTCAGTTTCAACTTCATTATGATATAACTGTACTTCAATATTAAATCAACATTAGATATAGTTATTTTAAATCGAAAAAATGTTCTTTAAAGGTTATTCTACAATCATGTTGATTTAACATGAAACCCCTATGAAGCAAAATCACTACCAAAAAATTTAAATTTTCTGCGTGTGCTCGCTCATGCCATTAATAGATGAACGAACACAACTTATATGATTTTGTTTATTTGTTCATATTGTGTTTTTTTATATTCTTTAGATTGTAAATTCTTTGTGGTATTTTTTTGTTGAAGTAAAAGTGCTAAGAAATTTTTTTATGATTTTACTGAAAGGATTGATTCTGTTTTTGATCTCCATCATAGTGATAGATGAAAAATATAAGGAAACACTTGTTTGCAATATTACTGGTTTAATCGAAAACGTGTTTAAGTAAAAATACTTTCTATTATAGATTAATACTTCGTATTATTGCTACACCTTCTTTCTTCACCTAAACAGTTCGATTATTTTGAAAGTGGTTTAAGTCTTACTTCGAAACATTTGATTAATTCCATTATTTTGTTGCCTTTCATTTTAAAGAGAACTACAGGTTTTTCAGTTTTAATTTTTTTTAGTTTTGTGACTTAATTTAAGCTACTTCTAATATGAACGATTTATTTAATTCTATATTTTTTTAATTTTTTGATCTTGAATTCCGGTTTCTCAGTTCATAAGCCACTGCTTAAAAAATTTGATGGAAATATTCTTTTAAAGTTATAAAATATAAAATTTTTAATTTGAAAATTGAAAAAGATTTTGAATTTTTGCCTTATATAGTTTTTGTAGTAAAGTTCTTTTTAATAAAGAAATATCTGTGGTCACAAGCTTTAATCGCTTAAGCCGTTTTAAAAATTTTTCGCGAGAGCTGTTTAAAGTATCAAAAACTGGCTTCCAATAAGTCGTCAGTTTGCTTTTCTTTAACTGATTCATAGATAATTGTAGTCTTAAAAAAGTTACATACTTAAAAAATTGGTAGCGATTTGATTTAGATACGAATGGAATGGAGTCCATCACAACAAAAATTAAATTTTGTCCTGACTCGACTTAGGCGTTTAAGGGTTGTGACGACAGATATTATTAAAAAAACACTTTTTAAAATGGCTTCGTTTTTTAAATCGATTTTCATCACATACATACCTGAATAATTAATAAATTAATATGAAAAGATATCTTAAATGACACTTGTTTATTTATGTATATCCACATATTATGACACACATGGGAAAAGCTGTTGTGAAAAAAAATACATTCGTTGTACACAAGTCACAATAATAGTATTTTTTAAATTCAATGAATATTAAAAATAAAACTCTTAGAAAAAAATAAGAAAACAGAGCTCAGATTAAATATTAAATAAGTAATTTTAGTCTAATTCCCTTAACAATATCAAATGTTCATGTAAGTTTTGCTGTTTGCAAGAATTAACGTCTTTTATATCCGAGAAAATTTTCCACTTTTCAGTACTTAAACTGATATTAAAAACTGCATTTATCTGCATCATGAAAACAGTTATTAATATTGTATGAGTGTACATGTGTGTATGTGCATGTGTGTGTGTACATATTTTTATATAGAAAGTATTAAGTGCCTTTAAGTATGTTTGAATGTGTAGAATATGAGATATTTCATTGACATCGGCAATAAGTTGCTTAGTACTCAACGTAATCTCTAGAAAACAATCACACTAACTAACACATTGCTATGTATACATTAAAATGAATATGTATGTATGTACATATATACATAAAAGTTTGTGGGTTAAAATAGAGCAGCTTAGACGTCTTATAAAAAATCATTCTTTAGTTCCTTCCTTTATACCTTCCTTTATTCCATACTTACAGTTCTTTTTATTGCAGCGTTTTCACTAAAACTAACATGTACATATTTCCTTTCACTAGCCTTCATATTCATATACGATGACATTTAAGAACACTGTCGGCATTATATATGGACCAAAAAAGAAACGATTTCCTCTCTAACCCATACACACACACATTAAGATTATTTTATTAAGCGTTAGATTAAAGAAAAAAAGCATGAAATAATAATATCCAAAAAAACACTACTGACATACAGACAGACAGACAGACAGACACATGGTTTAGTTAATACTTGAGTACTTAAAAACACCTCGACAGATTTTCTACATAGAAATAATATTTATAATAAACACAAAATAAAACGCAATAAATATAATGAGTTTAAGAATATTTTTAATCCTCCTTTTATTTAACAGAAAATAATCAGGACTTTTGCTTCCAACGTAGCTAAGGATGAAAAATTATGTTTCTTCGGCGAACACTTGCTATTAGAAATGTATGCTGTGCACATTGGGGCAGATGTATGGGGAGTAGTAAAATTAAATTATGAGCTAACAATGCTATGCAGGCTAATGAAAATGAGTACAGTTTTATTATTAAATAAAATGAAAGACTTTTAGACAATTAGTTTCTTAGAAAAATTATCCAAACGGCATTGACTATGTTGTAAAAAATCTCTTTTAAAATAGTCACACAATACATAATTCAACTGTGTATAATTAATTAATGATACATAGAAACTTGCTTTACTGGCGTTGTCATTTGACAGATGCCATTTGACATAAGTAAGATACTCCGTGGTATGTTCTCTTTTCACCGGTCACGACTCAGGAACATTTTGTACCATTCCCATTTTTACCAGTCAGAGTACAAGTACGCTTAAGATAATTGGCACAAGATTTCGCGCAGGGTATTCAAAAGCTTGCAAATTAAGTCAGAGCCATTCAATCTTTAGTTTTGACATCAATATTGACACTAGATGGTAAAAAAATGGATGGGTTAAAAGTGTGTATGAAGAAACTCTTTCTCGTGGCCAGTTTATATTTTAATTTTCGTCCACATCATATTTTCTACCTCCAGTCTAAACGAACATGAGCTGAAAACGGCACATATAACGCTTTAGCACATCTCATACATTCTATGGTTGGTGTACAATACATGATTGTCTAGAAGTTATATCCGTATTACCACCTATTTTTCGACTGGCGCCGCTGTAAAATGCGGTATAACAGCCATAGCTAAATCAGAGGGTACGTATTTACATTACATGCAGAGTGTATTTTTTCATATATTTTATTGTAAATACGTACCCTGTTGCTAACGCGAAACTTGCCGCTCTCATTTATGAGGTATGGCTGTAAGAAAGCCTATTTTACCACTTTAATAAGTACGTATGATTTATATTGTTAAAATATATAAAGTATACGTCTGCGCAAATGGTTGCCTTAGTGAAAACTAGGAACTTTCACAAAATAAATCTTAATAAATGTGTCGCTCATTGTAACAGTGAGTATTTTGCAGTTTTACTTCCGCGAGTAAACAAGTAACGCCATCTATGGGGTTTTGGTGCAAATATTGGAGTTGCTTCACTGTTGCTACGAAACATATGACTAAATGTGATAATATTCTACAAAAATATGTATTTATTAAAAATATGGTGCTACACCACTTTTACAATAAACGACACATATATATGTAGAGCTTATAGAGAGATTATAAGTTACTGATTTTTTATTTATTTGTTTTTCAAGAGCAGTAACACAATCAGGCAATTAATGCCTACCAGTGGAGAAGTGGGAGAGAGATAGAAAGATTAATTCATTTACAACTCTGCTATTACGAGTTTTTTGTAGAGCAATATTACAGCCTCTCTGGTGTCAAGTAGAGGCATTTGTTTGTTTAAGCTGTGTAGCCATTTATTAGTTCTTTCACTTCACCGGCGGTGCTGCTACAATACCGTCGAAGGAGGGTGCTGTGAAGTGCATTAGGGTATGTTAGTATTAATCGCTGCCAGTACTCCCAAAGAGATTAGTGCAATGGTTTCATTACTTTAAAAGTCCAACAACAATCAACACATTAACACACCAATGCACATCAGAAAAATTCATGATGTTGTTGGCTTGCCTGAAACTAGTTTTGAACTCAAGACCTCAAGGTTTGTAGTCAGCGAACTTGAATATCTTTAAAAAGCAGGTACCTTTCAGAATATTGTAGTGTGCCAAAGTTAACTAACAGAGTGGGAAAAAGTTGAACGGATTTACTGCTTTTGAAAACTTTTAAATATTTTAATTCTTATGAAAATGATTACAATTGTTATAAATTACTTAAAGAAAGATGCATTTCAATCAGGCATCTTCAGAGTTGTCCTAGCATTGTTATTATAAATAATAATTTGCAACAATAATGCTTTGATAATTCCGAACATTTTCATTCCGCATGGAATACAGAGCATAACCGAATATTTCAAGTTTTTCCCTAAAAATAGGGGAAAAAATTTTTTCTTTCGGAATGTAGAAACATATAAAAACCTTTGAAAAATTTCTTATTATACAAAAAAATTGTTAGAACTCCCATTCCACATGTACGAGTAACTAACTTAATATGTAAGATTCGATACATCTTCACGCCTTTTTGTGCTTTGCAAGAAAGACTAAAAATTCTAAACACTTTTACTGCCAAAAAAAAAAGAGAAGGCATTAATTATTTAAAATGTATTTTTTTTTGGTTTCATTTTAATTTTTTTTTTCTTTCTTTCTCTTTCTGTGATGACACTGATTTTAATCTATGGCTCCCACAAGAGCTGACCCAAAATTTTCAAAACACTTTCTTTGGCTTGTCTACAAACTAAACATTTAACACCTTCACCATGCTAAATGGTTAAGTGCAGAGGTTTGCGTGAATGTAGCATCACGATGATGTGTGTAAGTGTGAGTGTATTTACACAACAGCAGAAATACTTTAGTGTTCTGTCAGACGGGTTTAAAACGCAATATACGACAAACACAAAATTTTTTCAAATTTCTATTGTATTTCCTCTTCTATTGCTTACAAAATGACCACAGTGGGTCGTAAAAAAGGCTTCATTGTTATTCTTGTTTAAGACTGGGAATAGAAAACAACAACAACAGCAGCTTTGCAAAATAAATTAAACAGAAAAAAGGTACATTTGAACAGTTCAATTTAAAAAATAATATAAAAAAAGAAAAAAATAATAAAAAGAAATTGAAAAGAAAAGCGCATGAAAGGACTTTGTTTTAATTTTAGCGTGAGTAAATGTGTGTGTAAATTATAAATTTAAGTTTGTGTTAAGAAATAAAGGAGCACAAATATATAATTTGTTTTATTTTAATCATTCTTTTTTCATCTTCTATTCTTGTGTTTTGATTTTTCGTTTTGTTTGTATTTATAATCAAGTTAAATTTATTGTCTTTTTCCTCCTTCATTTGCCGATAATATTTATAACAAACCTTTTGGCACCTGATTTTATTTAGCTTTTTTATCCATTTATGGCACAAATAAAAAAAACCAAAAAACACAAAAAGCTTGTTGTTTAAATACAAAAATATATTTAAAAGACTCATTATCTGAAGTAAAAATGTAATTAATTTGTATAATTAATTACACTGTACAACATAAAAAATTGATAAGGTGTTACCGACTGATTCAGGCAGAGGGCACCAACAAATATTTATCGGCGTTTTGAAAGTTTACATCAGGGACTCATTTTAGAGGGACTTAAAGTTCCGCCTTCTGCACAACGTTATATTGAATCGACATAGGAAATTTTGAGATCCTTCCGTTTAATGTACAAAATATGTTTAGCACTCTTATACAAAACACCATAAAGCAAAGTTTTGTGGAACATTTCAACCCCAAAACGCTTCGATGTATGGGTCTCATTTGATCTTTTCGGGACGGAATATAACTCTCGTGTATGCGCCAGTGCTTCAAAGTCTATTTTGAAGTTACTCGACCCCGTGCAGGAGAGGGCGGAGAAGCTCATCGGTGACAATGTTACGCTGTTTTATCGTTACTATAATGGAGTGTGTTCTGATAAAATCACGGAACTTGCTCCCGAAACCCACTAATTTTTGCGAATAACACATTTCTCAATAAGAGCACACCCATTTGTGGTCGATACGCCAGTGAATCACACAACGCATTAAAGAGACAATTCATTCTTTAGCCGAACAGTTCGCACGTGCAGAGATCTTTCCTGTCACTTTCAGTATTATAAAGCTTAAATCAAATATACATAAACACTACTCCCTCTATCCTCCTTCCTATAACCAATTTTCTTAGTTCTGGCATTATGCATTGCATGAGTAGGGGCAATCCCCTGAGTGCTGATCTTATTAAAAATAAAAAATTAACTACAAAGAACCTACCCTCTAAAATATTTGTCATAAAATTGTACTATAAGTCTGCAAAGAAACGAGCGTTCCACACTTAACCTAAACGTTGGAAATCAATCAAAAATTAAAATGTATTTAGTGGTTAAATATTCACGGTATTTTAGTACTTAAGAGAATGCCACATAGGTCAATATTCAGCTTCAATATTTGTGTTTGTGTGCGTTTGTTTACAAGAAATATGAACACATATACGGAGGGGAAATACTAAAGAATATCAAAATGCTTTTGATTTTCAGAACAAATGCACACAAGCACATATATTGAAGCTAAAATATTGATCCGTCTAGCACCCACATTATTGTGAATTAATACGAAATTAACCCTTAAACACATTCTAAATTGTTATTGACTTCTGGAATTCGAGTTCATTTTAGACCTTTCCTGTATTTAATGACTTGTATTAGAACTTTATGACAAATATTTTTGTGGGCCATCGCACACCGCTACGTTGCCGTTGAAGAGGGGTTTTCCATCTCTTTTCACAAAATATATAAAAAAAGGACTTATATAGCGAAGCGTTAGAGGGATAAAATATTACGCAAATTTATTCCTCGGTATGTTTTACAAAAAAGTGCTGGACACACCTTATACTTTTGTGTAAGGACTACAATATATCCTACTCACTATAACTATTTATGTGCAAAAGGGGTACTGGAACCTTAACTCCACCCAATTAATTTTAAGTAAGAAATGTTAATATTTTGTTCACTAATAATATTTTGTGCCACTGGCAGCGCGTCCGTTTGTTTTTCAGTGTAAATGAGTACAAGTGCATATGAATTTATGTTGACATAAATATTCTGTAACCCTCGTCAGGCGGAACGGGTACAATTGTAACTTTTTCATTTTATAAATGCTACAACTTTTTTTGGCTTAAAACTAGATATCTGAAATTTCGTGACATCTTAAATCTAACAATAATGTTTAGTAATATGATTATTTCGAATTTGTTTGCTTTGTGAATCCGAATTGATTATTAGGCAAAGGTTCGTAACGTTATATTCAGAAAGAATTGGTCATGATTAATATTCCAAGGAACAAGGGAAAAATTAACATCAACTTAATTTTTCAACGTACACAGCAAAACAGAGTAGCGCGACTTTCGGAACGCGCTACACTTCCAAAAATTAAGTTGATATTAATTCTTCCCTTGTTCCTTGGAATATTAATCATGTCCAATTCTTTTTTAGCCTAATAATCTATTTGGATTCACATAATGTTTAGTTTTCAAGTATTGAAAATAACAAAAGTAACGGACTTTCCAAGATTTTAGGGCTTTGTTTTCTAAACAGCAAAAGGCGGTATGGGTTCATATGTACCGCTGTATATTTCGTATGTAAAATAAACAAGAAAATAATGCTACAAAATCCAAAAATTTTAATTTTTATTGAAATGTAAAAAATAATTCAAAAATCTACGTAAGAGAACTTAAAAAAGTGTTTTTTTTTTGGAATTCATAAAGTAAGTTTATTCAATCTGTTTGCAGGAAATACAAGTTGTTTCATTTATAGAGTGTTCATCGCACAGCGGCAAAACTTAAAAATTAATAAAATATATTTAAAAAACAAAAAAATAGAGTTGTTGCAACGGATGAATTGTTTATTATATATTAATAACAAAAATTAAAAATGTTAAGAACCCCCAATGCAGTTGACGCTGTATCAAAAGTTTAAGAACACTCTCGATCAAGTCACCTTTCAAACAAAATTTACTAAATTAAAATCGATCTAGCCGTTTGGGAGCTGCAGTGTCAAAGACACGCCGATCCAACAGGATACATCTAGAAAAGATGTGATATCTTCTAAGCGGCTGGACCAATTTTATTCAAACATAGCTAAGAACTCTCTTGATCAAGTCACCTTTCAAACAGAAAATCAAAATCGGTCCAGCCGTTTGGTCTGTACGACGGTTCGTACATCCACACAGACACACACTACAAACTTATAACAACCCTTTTTTTAGTCGGTGGTTAAAAAGGAAGTCATTAACAATTTGTTCTAAAAACTTTTATATCCAAAAATAATTATATGAAGTTACAATTGTACCCATACCGCCTTTTAGCGTTGTAAAATTGTTTCGCCTGACGAGGGTTAAAAGTGCGTTTGTTAATGGTAAAACTTTTATTGTAAAATATTTGTTCCACTTTATTTATGTGTTTTAACAAGTTTGCATTTTCTCCATTATTGTTGTGTGACTGTTAAAAGTTTCAACTTGTTTCTAGTGTTTAAAATCGTTTACTACTTCTCAAGTGTCCTTTTCCATAGCTGCTTCTATTGATGTTAATATTCAAAGGAAGCATATATCGCTCATTTGCTACAAGGACGTCACAAATAAAAAACAAGTTCTACAGAATGTGAACTAAAGTTTTCAGTTTTCTTAAAGTTTAGTGGAAAACTAAATTATTATTCTCCTCTCAAGAGGTGAATCCTGTGTATTTATATTTATGTATGTATGTATGTATGTATGTATGTATGTATGTATGTATGTATGTATGTATGTATGTATGTATGTATGTATGTATGTATGTATGTATGTATGTATGTATGTATGTATGTATGTATGTATGTATGTATGTATGTATGTATGTATGTATGTATGTATGTATGTATGTATGTATGTATGTATGTATGTATGTATGTATGTATGTATGTATGTATGTATGTATGTATGTATGTATATATGTATGTATGTATGTATGTATGTATGTATGTATGTATGTATGTATGTATGTATGTATGTATGTATGTATGTATGTATGTATGTATGTATGTATGTATGTATGTATGTATGTATGTATGTATGTATGTATGTATGTATGTATGTATGTATGTATGTATGTATGTATGTATGTATGTATGTATGTATGTATGTATGTATGTATGTATGTATGTATGTATGTATGTATGTATGTATGTATGTATGTATGTATGTATGTATGTATGTATGTATGTATGTATGTATGTATGTATGTATGTATGTATGTATGTATGTATGTATGTATGTATGTATGTATGTATGTATGTATGTATGTATGTATGTATGTATGTATGTATGTATGTATGTATGTATGTATGTATGTATGTATGTATGTATGTATGTATGTATGTATGTATGTATGTATGTATGTATGTATGTATGTATGTATGTATGTATGTATGTATGTATGTATGTATGTATGTATGTATGTATGTATGTATGTATGTATGTATGTATGTATGTATGTATGTATGTATGTATGTATGTATGTATGTATGTATGTATGTATGTATGTATGTATGTATGTATGTATGTATGTATGTATGTATGTATGTATGTATGTATGTATGTATGTATGTATGTATGTATGTATGTATGTATGTATGTATGTATGTATGTATGTATGTATGTATGTATGTGTTTTTTTTTTTTTTTTTTTTTTTTTATATGTGGGATGAAAATCATCGAAAGACTCTGGCAGTGGTGGTGTTTGCCAGAAGTGCGAGATTTTAACACGCTTAAAACACCCCTTCACACTGACCCAAATGCTCCCCGTGGTACTACCGCAAGGCTATACGTCTCGGGGTGGGAAAGGTCCTAGTCCCTAAATCTAAACTACATGGATTCTTCTGCGAATCTCTTCTAACCTACGAAGTTCCAACAGAACCAATTTTATAAAATTACATACATACGTCCAGTTATACAAAGATTCCAACATGATTGACACGATGTTGTCCGGCCTAATACTACGCCCTAAGACTACTTCTAAATACGCTCTACCACTATCAAATCGTGGACAGATGAAGAACACATGTTCGGCATCTTCCACGACATTGCCACCACAACTCGGACAAAACGGAACACTGTCATGTCCGAAACGGTACAAGTACGACCTAAAACAACCATGTCCAGTCAAAAACTGTGTAATGTAGAAGTTCAAGTCGCCGTGTCTTCTTTATAACCATACCCTAATGTCAGGTATCAGTAAGTAAGTCCATCTTCCCTTGTCAGTCGCTGTCCATCGTTCTTGCCACTTCCGTAGACACATATCAGTCACACCATTCGTACTGTCCGAAACGGCTTCTAGCTCGATGGGTATCATGCCGGCAATGACAAAGGCGGCCTCGTCCGATACAGTTCGGAATGCGCTACATACTCGCAGGGCGGCCAGCCTATACACAGGGGATATCAGATTCACATATGTAGAGTATTTCAGTGAGCCTGACCATATAGGGGATGCATATAAGATAATGCTTCTTACTACACTGGTTAGCAATCTCCTCTGCAGATATTTTGGACCTCTTGTATTCGGCATGATCCGGCATAGCGCTGAGCAGGTTTTTGATGCCTTAGAACCTATATACTTCAAGTGCTCATGAAAAGACAGACGAGTGTCAATCATGACTCCAAGGTATTTTAAACATACCTTGGATTCTATGCTACACGTGCCAATATTTAGCCTAATGGTTTCCCTATTTTTCCGACTACTAATCAGAATCGCTTCTGTTTTATGGTCAGCTAGAGCTAGACCCATTGATCTCAACCAAGACCTTACGATCTGAATACTGGCGTTTGCAATGGTTTCCGCCTCTAGTAACTCTTTTGCTTCACATACTAACGCTATGTCGTCTGCGAATCCAACTATCTTTACCTTCTCCGGCAGGTTTAACCTTAATACTCCATCGTACATGACGTTCCACAGTAGTGGACCAAGTACTGATCCTTGAGGCACCCCACCAATGATCTTTCGTCTTCTAGTACCCTTATCAGTATCATAAACTAGCTCTCTATTTCGGAAATAGTCCTGTATAATTGCCAGTAGATATCCTGGGATGTCTAAACTGGCTAAGGCATCAACAATATGCTCCCAGTTTGCCGTGTTGAAGGCATTCTTTACGTCTAGCGTTACAACTACACAATACTCTTTTGCTCCATTTCTCCACCTCTTCCCTTGGATAGCCTGAGCAGCAGTTTCTACTACAACTTTGATAGCATCTACTGTTGACCTTGCTTTCCTGAAGCCAAATTGGTTATCTGATAAACCGCGGTTAGCTTCAACACAACTTTCCAATCTTCTACAGATTATACTTTCTAGGAATTTCCCACTTGTATCTATCATACACAGCGGCCTATAAGAGGAAGGGTCGTCTGGTGGCTTATTATCCTTAGGTAACAATACTAACTTTTGTCTCTTCCACATTGTTGGAAAAATGCCCTGGCTCAAGCATGCGCTTATTACTTTCAAAAAATAGTCAGGATGGAGTTTAACAGCTTCTTTTAGTATCATATTCGGAATGCAGTCTAAACCTGGTGCCTTCTTGTCTTTAAATTTTGAGACAGCACCTTCTCTCTCGGCAATCGTAACCGGAGGAATGTCGAAAAATTCAGCCGGGTAGCTGTGTTGCCATGTCGGAGTTTGCTGTTGGGGAAAGAGATGATCTACAATTCCCTTGAGGAGAGGCTCTTCTCTTGGCGGCGATGGACCAAGACATTTAAGTTTCTTGGTTACCAATTTATATGCAAAGCCCCAAGGATTACTATCTACTTCATCACAAAC